>JAVIWB010002122.1:0-29410 GCA_031893035.1 Dermolepida albohirtum | reverse complement strand
TCAGTTTCCGCCTGACGCTACATGTGAGCTCTGTCTGATGGCGTTCTAAGGTCGCTAATAACTTCGGAACGAGAAGAGATACAATGTTCTGGTTTGAAGCAGCGTAACAGTCGTGTCACAATCTATAAGTACACACCTAAAAAACAATCACTTTTGAAAGTCAGTTTCCGCCTAACGCTACATGTGAGCTCTGTCTGATGGCGTTCTAAGGTCGCTAATAACTTCGGAACGAGAAGAGATACAATGTTCTGGTTTGAAGCAGCGTAACAGTCGTGTCACAATCTATAAGTACACACCTAAAAAACAACAATCTATAAGTACACACCTAAAAAACAATCACTTTTGAAAGTCAGTTTCCGCCTAACGCTACATGTGAGCTCTGTCTGATGGCGTTCTAAGGTCGCTAATAACTTCGGAACGAGAAGAGATACAATGTTCTGGTTTGAAGCAGCGTAACAGTCGTGTCACAATCTATAAGTACACACCTAAAAAACAATCACTTTTGAAAGTCAGTTTCCGCCTAACGCTACATGTGAGCTCTGTCTGATGGCGTTCTAAGGTCGCTAATAACTTCGGAACGAGAAGAGATACAATGTTCTGGTTTGAAGCAGCGTAACAGTCGTGTCACAATCTATAAGTACACACCTAAAAAACAATCACTTTTGAAAGTCAGTTTCCGCCTAACGCTACATGTGAGCTCTGTCTGATGGCGTTCTAAGGTCGCTAATAACTTCGGAACGAGAAGAGATACAATGTTCTGGTTTGAAGCAGCGTAACAGTCGTGTCACAATCTATAAGTACACACCTAAAAAACAATCACTTTTGAAAGTCAGTTTCCGCCTAACGCTACATGTGAGCTCTGTCTGATGGCGTTCTAAGGTCGCTAATAACTTCGGAACGAGAAGAGATACAATGTTCTGGTTTGAAGCAGCGTAACAGTCGTGTCACAATCTATAAGTACACACCTAAAAAACAATCACTTTTGAAAGTCAGTTTCCGTAACGCTACATGTGAGCTCTGTCTGATGGCGTTCTAAGGTCGCTAATAACTTCGGAACGAGAAGAGATACAATGTTCTGGTTTGAAGCAGCGTAACAGTCGTGTCACAATCTATAAGTACACACCTAAAAAACAATCACTTTTGAAAGTCAGTTTCCGCCTAACGCTACATGTGAGCTCTGTCTGATGGCGTTCTAAGGTCGCTAATAACTTCGGAACGAGAAGAGATACAATGTTCTGGTTTGAAGCAGCGTAACAGTCGTGTCACAATCTATAAGTACACACCTAAAAAACAATCACTTTTGAAAGTCAGTTTCCGCCTAACGCTACATGTGAGCTCTGTCTGATGGCGTTCTAAGGTCGCTAATAACTTCGGAACGAGAAGAGATACAATGTTCTGGTTTGAAGCAGCGTAACAGTCGTGTCACAATCTATAAGTACACACCTAAAAAACAATCACTTTTGAAAGTCAGTTTCCGCCTAACGCTACATGTGAGCTCTGTCTGATGGCGTTCTAAGGTCGCTAATAACTTCGGAACGAGAAGAGATACAATGTTCTGGTTTGAAGCAGCGTAACAGTCGTGTCACAATCTATAAGTACACACCTAAAAAACAATCACTTTTGAAAGTCAGTTTCCGCCTAACGCTACATGTGAGCTCTGTCTGATGGCGTTCTAAGGTCGCTAATAACTTCGGAACGAGAAGAGATACAATGTTCTGGTTTGAAGCAGCGTAACAGTCGTGTCACAATCTATAAGTACACACCTAAAAAACAATCACTTTTGAAAGTCAGTTTCCGCCTAACGCTACATGTGAGCTCTGTCTGATGGCGTTCTAAGGTCGCTAATAACTTCGGAACGAGAAGAGATACAATGTTCTGGTTTGAAGCAGCGTAACAGTCGTGTCACAATCTATAAGTACACACCTAAAAAACAATCACTTTTGAAAGTCAGTTTCCGCCTAACGCTACATGTGAGCTCTGTCTGATGGCGTTCTAAGGTCGCTAATAACTTCGGAACGAGAAGAGATACAATGTTCTGGTTTGAAGCAGCGTAACAGTCGTGTCACAATCTATAAGTACACACCTAAAAAACAATCACTTTTGAAAGTCAGTTTCCGCCTAACGCTACATGTGAGCTCTGTCTGATGGCGTTCTAAGGTCGCTAATAACTTCGGAACGAGAAGAGATACAATGTTCTGGTTTGAAGCAGCGTAACAGTCGTGTCACAATCTATAAGTACACACCTAAAAAACAATCACTTTTGAAAGTCAGTTTCCGCCTAACGCTACATGTGAGCTCTGTCTGATGGCGTTCTAAGGTCGCTAATAACTTCGGAACGAGAAGAGATACAATGTTCTGGTTTGAAGCAGCGTAACAGTCGTGTCACAATCTATAAGTACACACCTAAAAAACAATCACTTTTGAAAGTCAGTTTCCGCCTAACGCTACATGTGAGCTCTGTCTGATGGCGTTCTAAGGTCGCTAATAACTTCGGAACGAGAAGAGATACAATGTTCTGGTTTGAAGCAGCGTAACAGTCGTGTCACAATCTATAAGTACACACCTAAAAAACAATCACTTTTGAAAGTCAGTTTCCGCCTAACGCTACATGTGAGCTCTGTCTGATGGCGTTCTAAGGTCGCTAATAACTTCGGAACGAGAAGAGATACAATGTTCTGGTTTGAAGCAGCGTAACAGTCGTGTCACAATCTATAAGTACACACCTAAAAAACAATCACTTTTGAAAGTCAGTTTCCGCCTAACGCTACATGTGAGCTCTGTCTGATGGCGTTCTAAGGTCGCTAATAACTTCGGAACGAGAAGAGATACAATGTTCTGGTTTGAAGCAGCGTAACAGTCGTGTCACAATCTATAAGTACACACCTAAAAAACAATCACTTTTGAAAGTCAGTTTCCGCCTAACGCTACATGTGAGCTCTGTCTGATGGCGTTCTAAGGTCGCTAATAACTTCGGAACGAGAAGAGATACAATGTTCTGGTTTGAAGCAGCGTAACAGTCGTGTCACAATCTATAAGTACACACCTAAAAAACAATCACTTTTGAAAGTCAGTTTCCGCCTAACGCTACATGTGAGCTCTGTCTGATGGCGTTCTAAGGTCGCTAATAACTTCGGAACGAGAAGAGATACAATGTTCTGGTTTGAAGCAGCGTAACAGTCGTGTCACAATCTATAAGTACACACCTAAAAAACAATCACTTTTGAAAGTCAGTTTCCGCCTAACGCTACATGTGAGCTCTGTCTGATGGCGTTCTAAGGTCGCTAATAACTTCGGAACGAGAAGAGATACAATGTTCTGGTTTGAAGCAGCGTAACAGTCGTGTCACAATCTATAAGTACACACCTAAAAAACAATCACTTTTGAAAGTCAGTTTCCGCCTAACGCTACATGTGAGCTCTGTCTGATGGCGTTCTAAGGTCGCTAATAACTTCGGAACGAGAAGAGATACAATGTTCTGGTTTGAAGCAGCGTAACAGTCGTGTCACAATCTATAAGTACACACCTAAAAAACAATCACTTTTGAAAGTCAGTTTCCGCCTAACGCTACATGTGAGCTCTGTCTGATGGCGTTCTAAGGTCGCTAATAACTTCGGAACGAGAAGAGATACAATGTTCTGGTTTGAAGCAGCATATTAACAAGTAGTGTCACAATCTATACATCACGCCTAAAAAACAATCACTTTTGAAAGTCAGTTTCCGACTAACGCTACATGTGAGCTCTGTCTGATCGCGTTCTAAAGTCGCTAATAACTTCGGAACGAGAAGTGATACAATGTTCTGGTTTGAAGCAGCGTAACAGTCGTGTCACAATCTATAAGTACACACCTAAAAAACAATCACTTTTGAAAGTCAGTTTCCGCCTAACGCTACATGTGAGCTCTGTCTGATGGCGTTCTAAGGTCGCTAATAACTTCGGAACGAGAAGAGATACAATGTTCTGGTTTGAAGCAGCGTAACAGTCGTGTCACAATCTATAAGTACACACCTAAAAAACAATCACTTTTGAAAGTCAGTTTCCGCCTAACGCTACATGTGAGCTCTGTCTGATGGCGTTCTAAGGTCGCTAATAACTTCGGAACGAGAAGAGATACAATGTTCTGGTTTGAAGCAGCGTAACAGTCGTGTCACAATCTATAAGTACACACCTAAAAAACAATCACTTTTGAAAGTCAGTTTCCGCCTAACGCTACATGTGAGCTCTGTCTGATGGCGTTCTAAGGTCGCTAATAACTTCGGAACGAGAAGTGACACAATGTTCTGGTTTGAAGCAGCGTAACAATCGTGTCACAATCTATAAGTACACACCTAAAAAACAATCACTTTTGAAAGTCAGTTTCCGCCTAACGCTACATGTGAGCTCTGTCTGATGGCGTTCTAAGGTCGCTAATAACTTCGGAACGAGAAGTGATACAATGTTCTGGTTTGAAGCAGCGTAACAGTCGTGTCACAATCTATAAGTACACACCTAAAAAACAATCACTTTTGAAAGTCAGTTTCCGCCTAAAGCTACATGTGAGCTCTGTCTGATGGCGTTATAAGGTCGATAATAACTTCGGAACGAGAAGAGATACCATGTTCTGGTTTGAAGCAGCGTAACAGTCGTGTCACAATCTATAAGTACACACCTAAAAAACAATCACTTTTGAAAGTCAGTTTCCGCCTAACGCTACATGTGAGCTCTGTCTGATGGCGTTCTAAGGTCGCTAATAACTTCGGAACGAGAAGAGATACAATGTTCTGGTTTGAAGCAGCGTAACAGTCGTGTCACAATCTATAAGCACACACCTAAAAAACAATCACTTTTGAAAGTCAGTTTCCGCCTAACGCTACATGTGAGCTCTGTCTGATGGCGTTCTAAGGTCGCTAATAACTTCGGAACGAGAAGTGATACAATGTTCTGGTTTGAAGCAGCGTAACAGTCGTGTCACAATCTATAAGTACACACCTAAAAAACAATCACTTTTGAAAGTCAGTTTCCGCCTAACGCTACATGTGAGCTCTGTCTGATGGCGTTCTAAGGTCGCTAATAACTCGGAACGAGAAGAGATACAATGTTCTGGTTTGAAGCAGCGTAACAGTCGTGTCACAATCTATAAGTACACACCTAAAAAACAATCACTTTTGAAAGTCGGTTTTTCCACCTAACGCTACATGTGAGCTCTGTCTGATGGCGTTCTAAGGTCGCTAATAACTTCGGAACGAGAAGAGATACAATGTTCTGGTTTGAAGCAGCGTAACAGTCGTGTCACAATCTATAAGTACACACCTAAAAAACAATCACTTTTGAAAGTCAGTTTCCGCCTAACGCTACATGTGAGCTCTGTCTGATGGCGTTCTAAGGTCGCTAATAACTTCGGAACGAGAAGAGATACAATGTTCTGGTTTGAAGCAGCGTAACAGTCGTGTCACAATCTATAAGTACACACCTAAAAAACAATCACTTTTGAAAGTCAGTTTCCGCCTAACGCTACATGTGAGCTCTGTCTGATGGCGTTCTAAGGTCGCTAATAACTTCGGAACGAGAAGAGATACAATGTTCTGGTTTGAAGCAGCGTAACAGTCGTGTCACAATCTATAAGTACACACCTAAAAAACAATCACTTTTGAAAGTCAGTTTCCGCCTAACGCTACATGTGAGCTCTGTCTGATGGCGTTCTAAGGTCGCTAATAACTTCGGAACGAGAAGAGATACAATGTTCTGGTTTGAAGCAGCGTAACAGTCGTGTCACAATCTATAAGTACACACCTAAAAAACAATCACTTTTGAAAGTCAGTTTCCGCCTAACGCTACATGTGAGCTCTGTCTGATGGCGTTCTAAGGTCGCTAATAACTTCGGAACGAGAAGAGATACAATGTTCTGGTTTGAAGCAGCGTAACAGTCGTGTCACAATCTATAAGTACACACCTAAAAAACAATCACTTTTGAAAGTCAGTTTCCGCCTAACGCTACATGTGAGCTCTGTCTGATGGCGTTCTAAGGTCGCTAATAACTTCGGAACGAGAAGAGATACAATGTTCTGGTTTGAAGCAGCGTAACAGTCGTGTCACAATCTATAAGTACACACCTAAAAAACAATCACTTTTGAAAGTCAGTTTCCGCCTAACGCTACATGTGAGCTCTGTCTGATGGCGTTCTAAGGTCGCTAATAACTTCGGAACGAGAAGAGATACAATGTTCTGGTTTGAAGCAGCGTAACAGTCGTGTCACAATCTATAAGTACACACCTAAAAAACAATCACTTTTGAAAGTCAGTTTCCGCCTAACGCTACATGTGAGCTCTGTCTGATGGCGTTCTAAGGTCGCTAATAACTTCGGAACGAGAAGAGATACAATGTTCTGGTTTGAAGCAGCGTAACAGTCGTGTCACAATCTATAAGTACACACCTAAAAAACAATCACTTTTGAAAGTCAGTTTCCGCCTAACGCTACATGTGAGCTCTGTCTGATGGCGTTCTAAGGTCGCTAATAACTTCGGAACGAGAAGAGATACAATGTTCTGGTTTGAAGCAGCGTAACAGTCGTGTCACAATCTATAAGTACACACCTAAAAAACAATCACTTTTGAAAGTCAGTTTCCGCCTAACGCTACATGTGAGCTCTGTCTGATGGCGTTCTAAGGTCGCTAATAACTTCGGAACGAGAAGAGATACAATGTTCTGGTTTGAAGCAGCGTAACAGTCGTGTCACAATCTATAAGTACACACCTAAAAAACAATCACTTTTGAAAGTCAGTTTCCGCCTAACGCTACATGTGAGCTCTGTCTGATGGCGTTCTAAGGTCGCTAATAACTTCGGAACGAGAAGAGATACAATGTTCTGGTTTGAAGCAGCGTAACAGTCGTGTCACAATCTATAAGTACACACCTAAAAAACAATCACTTTTGAAAGTCAGTTTCCGCCTAACGCTACATGTGAGCTCTGTCTGATGGCGTTCTAAGGTCGCTAATAACTTCGGAACGAGAAGAGATACAATGTTCTGGTTTGAAGCAGCGTAACAGTCGTGTCACAATCTATAAGTACACACCTAAAAAACAATCACTTTTGAAAGTCAGTTTCCGCCTAACGCTACATGTGAGCTCTGTCTGATGGCGTTCTAAGGTCGCTAATAACTTCGGAACGAGAAGAGATACAATGTTCTGGTTTGAAGCAGCGTAACAGTCGTGTCACAATCTATAAGTACACACCTAAAAAACAATCACTTTTGAAAGTCAGTTTCCGCCTAACGCTACATGTGAGCTCTGTCTGATGGCGTTCTAAGGTCGCTAATAACTTCGGAACGAGAAGAGATACAATGTTCTGGTTTGAAGCAGCGTAACAGTCGTGTCACAATCTATAAGTACACACCTAAAAAACAATCACTTTTGAAAGTCAGTTTCCGCCTAACGCTACATGTGAGCTCTGTCTGATGGCGTTCTAAGGTCGCTAATAACTTCGGAACGAGAAGAGATACAATGTTCTGGTTTGAAGCAGCGTAACAGTCGTGTCACAATCTATAAGTACACACCTAAAAAACAATCACTTTTGAAAGTCAGTTTCCGCCTAACGCTACATGTGAGCTCTGTCTGATGGCGTTCTAAGGTCGCTAATAACTTCGGAACGAGAAGAGATACAATGTTCTGGTTTGAAGCAGCGTAACAGTCGTGTCACAATCTATAAGTACACACCTAAAAAACAATCACTTTTGAAAGTCAGTTTCCGCCTAACGCTACATGTGAGCTCTGTCTGATGGCGTTCTAAGGTCGCTAATAACTTCGGAACGAGAAGAGATACAATGTTCTGGTTTGAAGCAGCGTAACAGTCGTGTCACAATCTATAAGTACACACCTAAAAAACAATCACTTTTGAAAGTCAGTTTCCGCCTAACGCTACATGTGAGCTCTGTCTGATGGCGTTCTAAGGTCGCTAATAACTTCGGAACGAGAAGAGATACAATGTTCTGGTTTGAAGCAGCGTAACAGTCGTGTCACAATCTATAAGTACACACCTAAAAAACAATCACTTTTGAAAGTCAGTTTCCGCCTAACGCTACATGTGAGCTCTGTCTGATGGCGTTCTAAGGTCGCTAATAACTTCGGAACGAGAAGAGATACAATGTTCTGGTTTGAAGCAGCGTAACAGTCGTGTCACAATCTATAAGTACACACCTAAAAAACAATCACTTTTGAAAGTCAGTTTCCGCCTAACGCTACATGTGAGCTCTGTCTGATGGCGTTCTAAGGTCGCTAATAACTTCGGAACGAGAAGAGATACAATGTTCTGGTTTGAAGCAGCGTAACAGTCGTGTCACAATCTATAAGTACACACCTAAAAAACAATCACTTTTGAAAGTCAGTTTCCGCCTAACGCTACATGTGAGCTCTGTCTGATGGCGTTCTAAGGTCGCTAATAACTTCGGAACGAGAAGAGATACAATGTTCTGGTTTGAAGCAGCGTAACAGTCGTGTCACAATCTATAAGTACACACCTAAAAAACAATCACTTTTGAAAGTCAGTTTCCGCCTAACGCTACATGTGAGCTCTGTCTGATGGCGTTCTAAGGTCGCTAATAACTTCGGAACGAGAAGAGATACAATGTTCTGGTTTGAAGCAGCGTAACAGTCGTGTCACAATCTATAAGTACACACCTAAAAAACAATCACTTTTGAAAGTCAGTTTCCGCCTAACGCTACATGTGAGCTCTGTCTGATGGCGTTCTAAGGTCGCTAATAACTTCGGAACGAGAAGAGATACAATGTTCTGGTTTGAAGCAGCGTAACAGTCGTGTCACAATCTATAAGTACACACCTAAAAAACAATCACTTTTGAAAGTCAGTTTCCGCCTAACGCTACATGTGAGCTCTGTCTGATGGCGTTCTAAGGTCGCTAATAACTTCGGAACGAGAAGAGATACAATGTTCTGGTTTGAAGCAGCGTAACAGTCGTGTCACAATCTATAAGTACACACCTAAAAAACAATCACTTTTGAAAGTCAGTTTCCGCCTAACGCTACATGTGAGCTCTGTCTGATGGCGTTCTAAGGTCGCTAATAACTTCGGAACGAGAAGAGATACAATGTTCTGGTTTGAAGCAGCGTAACAGTCGTGTCACAATCTATAAGTACACACCTAAAAAACAATCACTTTTGAAAGTCAGTTTCCGCCTAACGCTACATGTGAGCTCTGTCTGATGGCGTTCTAAGGTCGCTAATAACTTCGGAACGAGAAGAGATACAATGTTCTGGTTTGAAGCAGCGTAACAGTCGTGTCACAATCTATAAGTACACACCTAAAAAACAATCACTTTTGAAAGTCAGTTTCCGCCTAACGCTACATGTGAGCTCTGTCTGATGGCGTTCTAAGGTCGCTAATAACTTCGGAACGAGAAGAGATACAATGTTCTGGTTTGAAGCAGCGTAACAGTCGTGTCACAATCTATAAGTACACACCTAAAAAACAATCACTTTTGAAAGTCAGTTTCCGCCTAACGCTACATGTGAGCTCTGTCTGATGGCGTTCTAAGGTCGCTAATAACTTCGGAACGAGAAGAGATACAATGTTCTGGTTTGAAGCAGCGTAACAGTCGTGTCACAATCTATAAGTACACACCTAAAAAACAATCACTTTTGAAAGTCAGTTTCCGCCTAACGCTACATGTGAGCTCTGTCTGATGGCGTTCTAAGGTCGCTAATAACTTCGGAACGAGAAGAGATACAATGTTCTGGTTTGAAGCAGCGTAACAGTCGTGTCACAATCTATAAGTACACACCTAAAAAACAATCACTTTTGAAAGTCAGTTTCCGCCTAACGCTACATGTGAGCTCTGTCTGATGGCGTTCTAAGGTCGCTAATAACTTCGGAACGAGAAGAGATACAATGTTCTGGTTTGAAGCAGCGTAACAGTCGTGTCACAATCTATAAGTACACACCTAAAAAACAATCACTTTTGAAAGTCAGTTTCCGCCTAACGCTACATGTGAGCTCTGTCTGATGGCGTTCTAAGGTCGCTAATAACTTCGGAACGAGAAGAGATACAATGTTCTGGTTTGAAGCAGCGTAACAGTCGTGTCACAATCTATAAGTACACACCTAAAAAACAATCACTTTTGAAAGTCAGTTTCCGCCTAACGCTACATGTGAGCTCTGTCTGATGGCGTTCTAAGGTCGCTAATAACTTCGGAACGAGAAGAGATACAATGTTCTGGTTTGAAGCAGCGTAACAGTCGTGTCACAATCTATAAGTACACACCTAAAAAACAATCACTTTTGAAAGTCAGTTTCCGCCTAACGCTACATGTGAGCTCTGTCTGATGGCGTTCTAAGGTCGCTAATAACTTCGGAACGAGAAGAGATACAATGTTCTGGTTTGAAGCAGCGTAACAGTCGTGTCACAATCTATAAGTACACACCTAAAAAACAATCACTTTTGAAAGTCAGTTTCCGCCTAACGCTACATGTGAGCTCTGTCTGATGGCGTTCTAAGGTCGCTAATAACTTCGGAACGAGAAGAGATACAATGTTCTGGTTTGAAGCAGCGTAACAGTCGTGTCACAATCTATAAGTACACACCTAAAAAACAATCACTTTTGAAAGTCAGTTTCCGCCTAACGCTACATGTGAGCTCTGTCTGATGGCGTTCTAAGGTCGCTAATAACTTCGGAACGAGAAGAGATACAATGTTCTGGTTTGAAGCAGCGTAACAGTCGTGTCACAATCTATAAGTACACACCTAAAAAACAATCACTTTTGAAAGTCAGTTTCCGCCTAACGCTACATGTGAGCTGTCTGATGGCGTTCTAAGGTCGCTAATAACTTCGGAACGAGAAGAGATACAATGTTCTGGTTTGAAGCAGCGTAACAGTCGTGTCACAATCTATAAGTACACACCTAAAAAACAATCACTTTTGAAAGTGAGCTCTGTCTGATGGCGTTCTAAGGTCGCTAATAACTTCGGAACGAGAAGAGATACAATGTTCTGGTTTGAAGCAGCGTAACAGTCGTGTCACAATCTATAAGTACACACCTAAAAAACAATCACTTTTGAAAGTCAGTTTCCGCCTAACGCTACATGTGAGCTCTGTCTGATGGCGTTCTAAGGTCGCTAATAACTTCGGAACGAGAAGAGATACAATGTTCTGGTTTGAAGCAGCGTAACAGTCGTGTCACAATCTATAAGTACACACCTAAAAAACAATCACTTTTGAAAGTCAGTTTCCGCCTAACGCTACATGTGAGCTCTGTCTGATGGCGTTCTAAGGTCGCTAATAACTTCGGAACGAGAAGAGATACAATGTTCTGGTTTGAAGCAGCGTAACAGTCGTGTCACAATCTATAAGTACACACCTAAAAAACAATCACTTTTGAAAGTCAGTTTCCGCCTAACGCTACATGTGAGCTCTGTCTGATGGCGTTCTAAGGTCGCTAATAACTTCGGAACGAGAAGAGATACAATGTTCTGGTTTGAAGCAGCGTAACAGTCGTGTCACAATCTATAAGTACACACCTAAAAAACAATCACTTTTGAAAGTCAGTTTCCGCCTAACGCTACATGTGAGCTCTGTCTGATGGCGTTCTAAGGTCGCTAATAACTTCGGAACGAGAAGAGATACAATGTTCTGGTTTGAAGCAGCGTAACAGTCGTGTCACAATCTATAAGTACACACCTAAAAAACAATCACTTTTGAAAGTCAGTTTCCGCTAACGCTACATGTGAGCTCTGTCTGATGGCGTTCTAAGGTCGCTAATAACTTCGGAACGAGAAGAGATACAATGTTCTGGTTTGAAGCAGCGTAACAGTCGTGTCACAATCTATAAGTACACACCTAAAAAACAATCACTTTTGAAAGTCAGTTTCCGCCTAACGCTACATGTGAGCTCTGTCTGATGGCGTTCTAAGGTCGCTAATAACTTCGGAACGAGAAGAGATACAATGTTCTGGTTTGAAGCAGCGTAACAGTCGTGTCACAATCTATAAGTACACACCTAAAAAACAATCACTTTTGAAAGTCAGTTTCCGCCTAACGCTACATGTGAGCTCTGTCTGATGGCGTTCTAAGGTCGCTAATAACTTCGGAACGAGAAGAGATACAATGTTCTGGTTTGAAGCAGCGTAACAGTCGTGTCACAATCTATAAGTACACACCTAAAAAACAATCACTTTTGAAAGTCAGTTTCCGCCTAACGCTACATGTGAGCTCTGTCTGATGGCGTTCTAAGGTCGCTAATAACTTCGGAACGAGAAGAGATACAATGTTCTGGTTTGAAGCAGCGTAACAGTCGTGTCACAATCTATAAGTACACACCTAAAAAACAATCACTTTTGAAAGTCAGTTTCCGCCTAACGCTACATGTGAGCTCTGTCTGATGGCGTTCTAAGGTCGCTAATAACTTCGGAACGAGAAGAGATACAATGTTCTGGTTTGAAGCAGCGTAACAGTCGTGTCACAATCTATAAGTACACACCTAAAAAACAATCACTTTTGAAAGTCAGTTTCCGCCTAACGCTACATGTGAGCTCTGTCTGATGGCGTTCTAAGGTCGCTAATAACTTCGGAACGAGAAGAGATACAATGTTCTGGTTTGAAGCAGCGTAACAGTCGTGTCACAATCTATAAGTACACACCTAAAAAACAATCACTTTTGAAAGTCAGTTTCCGCCTAACGCTACATGTGAGCTCTGTCTGATGGCGTTCTAAGGTCGCTAATAACTTCGGAACGAGAAGAGATACAATGTTCTGGTTTGAAGCAGCGTAACAGTCGTGTCACAATCTATAAGCACACACCTAAAAAACAATCACTTTTGAAAGTCAGTTTCCGCCTAACGCTACATGTGAGCTCTGTCTGATGGCGTTCTAAGGTCGCTAATAACTTCGGAACGAGAAGAGATACAATGTTCTGGTTTGAAGCAGCGTAACAGTCGTGTCACAATCTATAAGTACACACCTAAAAAACAATCACTTTTGAAAGTCAGTTTCCGACTAACGCTACATGTGAGCTCTGTCTGATGGCGTTCTAAGGTCGCTAATAACTTCGGAACGAGAAGAGATACAATGTTCTGGTTTGAAGCAGCGTAACAGTCGTGTCACAATCTATAAGTACACACCTAAAAAACAATCACTTTTGAAAGTCAGTTTCCGCCTAACGCTACATGTGAGCTCTGTCTGATGGCGTTCTAAGGTCGCTAATAACTTCGGAACGAGAAGAGATACAATGTTCTGGTTTGAAGCAGCGTAACAGTCGTGTCACAATCTATAAGTACACACCTAAAAAACAATCACTTTTGAAAGTCAGTTTCCGCCTAACGCTACATGTGAGCTCTGTCTGATGGCGTTCTAAGGTCGCTAATAACTTCGGAACGAGAAGAGATACAATGTTCTGGTTTGAAGCAGCGTAACAGTCGTGTCACAATCTATAAGTACACACCTAAAAAACAATCACTTTTGAAAGTCAGTTTCCGCCTAACGCTACATGTGAGCTCTGTCTGATGGCGTTCTAAGGTCGCTAATAACTTCGGAACGAGAAGAGATACAATGTTCTGGTTTGAAGCAGCGTAACAGTCGTGTCACAATCTATAAGTACACACCTAAAAAACAATCACTTTTGAAAGTCAGTTTCCGCCTAACGCTACATGTGAGCTCTGTCTGATGGCGTTCTAAGGTCGCTAATAACTTCGGAACGAGAAGAGATACAATGTTCTGGTTTGAAGCAGCGTAACAGTCGTGTCACAATCTATAAGTACACACCTAAAAAACAATCACTTTTGAAAGTCAGTTTCCGCCTAACGCTACATGTGAGCTCTGTCTGATGGCGTTCTAAGGTCGCTAATAACTTCGGAACGAGAAGAGATACAATGTTCTGGTTTGAAGCAGCGTAACAGTCGTGTCACAATCTATAAGTACACACCTAAAAAACAATCACTTTTGAAAGTCAGTTTCCGCCTAACGCTACATGTGAGCTCTGTCTGATGGCGTTCTAAGGTCGCTAATAACTTCGGAACGAGAAGAGATACAATGTTCTGGTTTGAAGCAGCGTAACAGTCGTGTCACAATCTATAAGTACACACCTAAAAAACAATCACTTTTGAAAGTCAGTTTCCGCCTAACGCTACATGTGAGCTCTGCCTGATGGCGTTCTAAGGTCGCTAATAACTTCGGAACGAGAAGAGATACAATGTTCTGGTTTGAAGCAGCGTAACAGTCGTGTCACAATCTATAAGTACACACCTAAAAAACAATCACTTTTGAAAGTCAGTTTCCGCCTAACGCTACATGTGAGCTCTGTCTGATGGCGTTCTAAGGTCGCTAATAACTTCGGAACGAGAAGAGATACAATGTTCTGGTTTGAAGCAGCGTAACAGTCGTGTCACAATCTATAAGTACACACCTAAAAAACAATCACTTTTGAAAGTCAGTTTCCGCCTAACGCTACATGTGAGCTCTGTCTGATGGCGTTCTAAGGTCGCTAATAACTTCGGAACGAGAAGAGATACAATGTTCTGGTTTGAAGCAGCGTAACAGTCGTGTCACAATCTATAAGTACACACCTAAAAAACAATCACTTTTGAAAGTCAGTTTCCGCCTAACGCTACATGTGAGCTCTGTCTGATGGCGTTCTAAGGTCGCTAATAACTTCGGAACGAGAAGAGATACAATGTTCTGGTTTGAAGCAGCGTAACAGTCGTGTCACACTCTATAAGTACACACCTAAAAAACAATCACTTTTGAAAGTCAGTTTCCGACCTACGCTACATGTGAGCTTTGTCTGATGGCGTTCTAAGGTCGCTAATAACTTCGGAACGAGAAGAGATACAATGTTCTGGTTTGAAGCAGCGTAACAGTCGTGTCACAATCTATAAGTACACACCTAAAAAACAATCACTTTTGAAAGTCAGTTTCCGACTAACGCTACATGTGAGCTCTGTCTGATGGCGTTCTAAGGTCGCTAATAACTTCGGAACGAGAAGAGATACAATGTTCTGGTTTGAAGCAGCGTAACAGTCGTGTCACAATCTATAAGTACACACCTAAAAAACAATCACTTTTGAAAGTCAGTTTCCGCCTAACGCTACATGTGAGCTCTGTCTGATGGCGTTCTAAGGTCGCTAATAACTTCGGAACGAGAAGAGATACAATGTTCTGGTTTGAAGCAGCGTAACAGTCGTGTCACAATCTATAAGTACACACCTAAAAAACAATCACTTTTGAAAGTCAGTTTCCGCCTAACGCTACATGTGAGCTCTGTCTGATGGCGTTCTAAGGTCGCTAATAACTTCGGAACGAGAAGAGATACAATGTTCTGGTTTGAAGCAGCGTAACAGTCGTGTCACAATCTATAAGTACACACCTAAAAAACAATCACTTTTGAAAGTCAGTTTCCGCCTAACGCTACATGTGAGCTCTGTCTGATGGCGTTCTAAGGTCGCTAATAACTTCGGAACGAGAAGAGATACAATGTTCTGGTTTGAAGCAGCGTAACAGTCGTGTCACAATCTATAAGTACACACCTAAAAAACAATCACTTTTGAAAGTCAGTTTCCGACTAACGCTACATGTGAGCTCTGTCTGATGGCGTTCTAAGGTCGCTAATAACTTCGGAACGAGAAGAGATACAATGTTCTGGTTTGAAGCAGCGTAACAGTCGTGTCACAATCTATAAGTACACACCTAAAAAACAATCACTTTTGAAAGTCAGTTTCCGACTAACGCTACATGTGAGCTCTGTCTGATGGCGTTCTAAGGTCGCTAATAACTTCGGAACGAGAAGAGATACAATGTTCTGGTTTGAAGCAGCGTAACAGTCGTGTCACAATCTATAAGTACACACCTAAAAAACAATCACTTTTGAAAGTCAGTTTCCGCCTAACGCTACATGTGAGCTCTGTCTGATGGCGTTCTAAGGTCGCTAATAACTTCGGAACGAGAAGAGATACAATGTTCTGGTTTGAAGCAGCGTAACAGTCGTGTCACAATCTATAAGTACACACCTAAAAAACAATCACTTTTGAAAGTCAGTTTCCGACTAACGCTACATGTGAGCTCTGTCTGATGGCGTTCTAAGGTCGCTAATAACTTCGGAACGAGAAGAGATACAATGTTCTGGTTTGAAGCAGCGTAACAGTCGTGTCACAATCTATAAGTACACACCTAAAAAACAATCACTTTTGAAAGTCAGTTTCCGCCTAACGCTACATGTGAGCTCTGTCTGATGGCGTTCTAAGGTCGCTAATAACTTCGGAACGAGAAGAGATACAATGTTCTGGTTTGAAGCAGCGTAACAGTCGTGTCACAATCTATAAGTACACACCTAAAAAACAATCACTTTTGAAAGTCAGTTTCCGCCTAACGCTACATGTGAGCTCTGTCTGATGGCGTTCTAAGGTCGCTAATAACTTCGGAACGAGAAGAGATACAATGTTCTGGTTTGAAGCAGCGTAACAGTCGTGTCACAATCTATAAGTACACACCTAAAAAACAATCACTTTTGAAAGTCAGTTTCCGCCTAACGCTACATGTGAGCTCTGTCTGATGGCGTTCTAAGGTCGCTAATAACTTCGGAACGAGAAGAGATACAATGTTCTGGTTTGAAGCAGCGTAACAGTCGTGTCACAATCTATAAGTACACACCTAAAAAACAATCACTTTTGAAAGTCAGTTTCCGCCTAACGCTACATGTGAGCTCTGTCTGATGGCGTTCTAAGGTCGCTAATAACTTCGGAACGAGAAGAGATACAATGTTCTGGTTTGAAGCAGCGTAACAGTCGTGTCACAATCTATAAGTACACACCTAAAAAACAATCACTTTTGAAAGTCAGTTTCCGCCTAACGCTACATGTGAGCTCTGTCTGATGGCGTTCTAAGGTCGCTAATAACTTCGGAACGAGAAGAGATACAATGTTCTGGTTTGAAGCAGCGTAACAGTCGTGTCACAATCTATAAGTACACACCTAAAAAACAATCACTTTTGAAAGTCAGTTTCCGCCTAACGCTACATGTGAGCTCTGTCTGATGGCGTTCTAAGGTCGCTAATAACTTCGGAACGAGAAGAGATACAATGTTCTGGTTTGAAGCAGCGTAACAGTCGTGTCACAATCTATAAGTACACACCTAAAAAACAATCACTTTTGAAAGTCAGTTTCCGCCTAACGCTACATGTGAGCTCTGTCTGATGGCGTTCTAAGGTCGCTAATAACTTCGGAACGAGAAGAGATACAATGTTCTGGTTTGAAGCAGCGTAACAGTCGTGTCACAATCTATAAGTACACACCTAAAAAACAATCACTTTTGAAAGTCAGTTTCCGCCTAACGCTACATGTGAGCTCTGTCTGATGGCGTTCTAAGGTCGCTAATAACTTCGGAACGAGAAGAGATACAATGTTCTGGTTTGAAGCAGCGTAACAGTCGTGTCACAATCTATAAGTACACACCTAAAAAACAATCACTTTTGAAAGTCAGTTTCCGCCTAACGCTACATGTGAGCTCTGTCTGATGGCGTTCTAAGGTCGCTAATAACTTCGGAACGAGAAGAGATACAATGTTCTGGTTTGAAGCAGCGTAACAGTCGTGTCACAATCTATAAGTACACACCTAAAAAACAATCACTTTTGAAAGTCAGTTTCCGCCTAACGCTACATGTGAGCTCTGTCTGATGGCGTTCTAAGGTCGCTAATAACTTCGGAACGAGAAGAGATACAATGTTCTGGTTTGAAGCAGCGTAACAGTCGTGTCACAATCTATAAGTACACACCTAAAAAACAATCACTTTTGAAAGTCAGTTTCCGCCTAACGCTACATGTGAGCTCTGTCTGATGGCGTTCTAAGGTCGCTAATAACTTCGGAACGAGAAGAGATACAATGTTCTGGTTTGAAGCAGCGTAACAGTCGTGTCACAATCTATAAGTACACACCTAAAAAACAATCACTTTTGAAAGTCAGTTTCCGCCTAACGCTACATGTGAGCTCTGTCTGATGGCGTTCTAAGGTCGCTAATAACTTCGGAACGAGAAGAGATACAATGTTCTGGTTTGAAGCAGCGTAACAGTCGTGTCACAATCTATAAGTACACACCTAAAAAACAATCACTTTTGAAAGTCAGTTTCCGCCTAACGCTACATGTGAGCTCTGTCTGATGGCGTTCTAAGGTCGCTAATAACTTCGGAACGAGAAGAGATACAATGTTCTGGTTTGAAGCAGCGTAACAGTCGTGTCACAATCTATAAGTACACACCTAAAAAACAATCACTTTTGAAAGTCAGTTTCCGCCTAACGCTACATGTGAGCTCTGTCTGATGGCGTTCTAAGGTCGCTAATAACTTCGGAACGAGAAGAGATACAATGTTCTGGTTTGAGCAGCGTAACAGTCGTGTCGCAATCTATAAGTACACACCTAAAAAACAATCACTTTTGAAAGTCAGTTTCCGCCTAACGCTACATGTGAGCTCTGTCTGATGGCGTTCTAAGGTCGCTAATAACTTCGGAACGAGAAGAGATACAATGTTCTGGTTTGAAGCAGCGTAACAGTCGTGTCACAATCTATAAGTACACACCTAAAAAACAATCACTTTTGAAAGTCAGTTTCCGCCTAACGCTACATGTGAGCTCTGTCTGATGGCGTTCTAAGGTCGCTAATAACTTCGGAACGAGAAGAGATACAATGTTCTGGTTTGAAGCAGCGTAACAGTCGTGTCACAATCTATAAGTACACACCTAAAAAACAATCACTTTTGAAAGTCAGTTTCCGCCTAACGCTACATGTGATCTCTGTCTGATGGCGTTCTAAGGTCGCTAATAACTTCGGAACGAGAAGAGATACAATGTTCTGGTTTGAAGCAGCGTAACAGTCGTGTCACAATCTATAAGTACACACCTAAAAAACAATCACTTTTGAAAGTCAGTTTCCGCCTAACGCTACATGTGAGCTCTGTCTGATGGCGTTCTAAGGTCGCTAATAACTTCGGAACGAGAAGAGATACAATGTTCTGGTTTGAAGCAGCGTAACAGTCGTGTCACAATCTATAAGTACACACCTAAAAAACAATCACTTTTGAAAGTCAGTTTCCGCCTAACGCTACATGTGAGCTCTGTCTGATGGCGTTCTAAGGTCGCTAATAACTTCGGAACGAGAAGAGATACAATGTTCTGGTTTGAAGCAGCGTAACAGTCGTGTCACAATCTATAAGTACACACCTAAAAAACAATCACTTTTGAAAGTCAGTTTCCGCCTAACGCTACATGTGAGCTCTGTCTGATGGCGTTCTAAGGTCGCTAATAACTTCGGAACGAGAAGAGATACAATGTTCTGGTTTGAAGCAGCGTAACAGTCGTGTCACAATCTATAAGTACACACCTAAAAAACAATCACTTTTGAAAGTCAGTTTCCGCCTAACGCTACATGTGAGCTCTGTCTGATGGCGTTCTAAGGTCGCTAATAACTTCGGAACGAGAAGAGATACAATGTTCTGGTTTGAAGCAGCGTAACAGTCGTGTCACAATCTATAAGTACACACCTAAAAAACAATCACTTTTGAAAGTCAGTTTCCGCCTAACGCTACATGTGAGCTCTGTCTGATGGCGTTCTAAGGTCGCTAATAACTTCGGAACGAGAAGAGATACAATGTTCTGGTTTGAAGCAGCGTAACAGTCGTGTCACAATCTATAAGTACACACCTAAAAAACAATCACTTTTGAAAGTCAGTTTCCGCCTAACGCTACATGTGAGCTCTGTCTGATGGCGTTCTAAGGTCGCTAATAACTTCGGAACGAGAAGAGATACAATGTTCTGGTTTGAAGCAGCGTAACAGTCGTGTCACAATCTATAAGTACACACCTAAAAAACAATCACTTTTGAAAGTCAGTTTCCGCCTAACGCTACATGTGAGCTCTGTCTGATGGCGTTCTAAGGTCGCTAATAACTTCGGAACGAGAAGAGATACAATGTTCTGGTTTGAAGCAGCGTAACAGTCGTGTCACAATCTATAAGTACACACCTAAAAAACAATCACTTTTGAAAGTCAGTTTCCGCCTAACGCTACATGTGAGCTCTGTCTGATGGCGTTCTAAGGTCGCTAATAACTTCGGAACGAGAAGAGATACAATGTTCTGGTTTGAAGCAGCGTAACAGTCGTGTCACAATCTATAAGTACACACCTAAAAAACAATCACTTTTGAAAGTCAGTTTCCGCCTAACGCTACATGTGAGCTCTGTCTGATGGCGTTCTAAGGTCGCTAATAACTTCGGAACGAGAAGAGATACAATGTTCTGGTTTGAAGCAGCGTAACAGTCGTGTCACAATCTATAAGTACACACCTAAAAAACAATCACTTTTGAAAGTCAGTTTCCGCCTAACGCTACATGTGAGCTCTGTCTGATGGCGTTCTAAGGTCGCTAATAACTTCGGAACGAGAAGAGATACAATGTTCTGGTTTGAAGCAGCGTAACAGTCGTGTCACAATCTATAAGTACACACCTAAAAAACAATCACTTTTGAAAGTCAGTTTCCGCCTAACGCTACATGTGAGCTCTGTCTGATGGCGTTCTAAGGTTGCTAATAACTTCGGAACGAGAAGAGATACAATGTTCTGGTTTGAAGCAGCGTAACAGTCGTGTCACAATCTATAAGTACACACCTAAAAAACAATCACTTTTGAAAGTCAGTTTCCGCCTAACGCTACATGTGAGCTCTGTCTGATGGCGTTCTAAGGTCGCTAATAACTTCGGAACGAGAAGAGATAAAATGTTCTGGTTTGAAGCAGCGTAACAGTCGTGTCACAATCTATAAGTACACACCTAAAAAACAATCACTTTTGAAAGTCAGTTTCCGCCTAACGCTACATGTGAGCTCTGTCTTATGGCGTTCTAAGGTTGCTAATAACTTCGGAACGAGAAGAGATACAATGTTCTGGTTTGAAGCAGCGTAACAGTCGTGTCACAATCTATAAGTACACACCTAAAAAACAATCACTTTTGAAAGTCAGTTTCCGCCTAACGCTACATGTGAGCTCTGTCTTATGGCGTTCTAAGGTTGCTAATAACTTCGGAACGAGAAGAGATACAATGTTCTGGTTTGAAGCAGCGTAACAGTCGTGTCACAATCTATAAGTACACACCTAAAAAACAATCACTTTTGAAAGTCAGTTTCCGCCTAACGCTACATGTGAGCTCTGTCTTATGGCGTTCTAAGGTTGCTAATAACTTCGGAACGAGAAGAGATACAATGTTCTGGTTTGAAGCAGCGTAACAGTCGTGTCACAATCTATAAGTACACACCTAAAAAACAATCACTTTTGAAAGTCAGTTTCCGCCTAACGCTACATGTGAGCTCTGTCTTATGGCGTTCTAAGGTTGCTAATAACTTCGGAACGAGAAGAGATACAATGTTCTGGTTTGAAGCAGCGTAACAGTCGTGTCACAATCTATAAGTACACACCTAAAAAACAATCACTTTTGAAAGTCAGTTTCCGCCTAACGCTACATGTGAGCTCTGTCTTATGGCGTTCTAAGGTTGCTAATAACTTCGGAACGAGAAGAGATACAATGTTCTGGTTTGAAGCAGCGTAACAGTCGTGTCACAACGCACACCTACAATCACTTTTGTGTTTCCGGCTACATGTGGGCTGATGGCGTTCTAAGGTCGCTAATAACTTCGGAACGAGAAGAGATACAATGTTCTGGTTTGAAGCAGCGTAACAGTCGTGTCACAATCTATAAGTACACACCTAAAAAACAATCACTTTTGAAAGTCAGTTTCCGCCTAACGCTACATGTGAGCTCTGTCTTATGGCGTTCTAAGGTTGCTAATAACTTCGGAACGAGAAGAGATACAATGTTCTGGTTTGAAGCAGCGTAACAGTCGTGTCACAATCTATAAGTACACACCTAAAAAACAATCACTTTTGAAAGTCAGTTTCCGCCTAACGCTACATGTGAGCTCTGTCTTATGGCGTTCTAAGGTTGCTAATAACTTCGGAACGAGAAGAGATACAATGTTCTGGTTTGAAGCAGCGTAACAGTCGTGTCACAATCTATAAGTACACACCTAAAAAACAATCACTTTTGAAAGTCAGTTTCCGCCTAACGCTACATGTGAGCTCTGTCTTATGGCGTTCTAAGGTTGCTAATAACTTCGGAACGAGAAGAGATACAATGTTCTGGTTTGAAGCAGCGTAACAGTCGTGTCACAATCTATAAGTACACACCTAAAAAACAATCACTTTTGAAAGTCAGTTTCCGCCTAACGCTACATGTGAGCTCTGTCTTATGGCGTTCTAAGGTTGCTAATAACTTCGGAACGAGAAGAGATACAATGTTCTGGTTTGAAGCAGCGTAACAGTCGTGTCACAATCTATAAGTACACACCTAAAAAACAATCACTTTTGAAAGTCAGTTTCCGCCTAACGCTACATGTGAGCTCTGTCTGATGGCGTTCTAAGGTCGCTAATAACTTCGGAACGAGAAGAGATACAATGTTCTGGTTTGAAGCAGCGTAACAGTCGTGTCACAATCTATAAGTACACACCTAAAAAACAATCACTTTTGAAAGTCAGTTTCCGCCTAACGCTACATGTGAGCTCTGTCTGATGGCGTTCTAAGGTCGCTAATAACTTCGGAACGAGAAGAGATACAATGTTCTGGTTTGAAGCAGCGTAACAGTCGTGTCACAATCTATAAGTACACACCTAAAAAACAATCACTTTTGAAAGTCAGTTTCCGCCTAACGCTACATGTGAGCTCTGTCTGATGGCGTTCTAAGGTTGCTAATAACTTCGGAACGAGAAGAGATACAATGTTCTGGTTTGAAGCAGCGTAACAGTCGTGTCACAATCTATAAGTACACACCTAAAAAACAATCACTTTTGAAAGTCAGTTTCCGCCTAACGCTACATGTGAGCTCTGTCTGATGGCGTTCTAAGGTTGCTAATAACTTCGGAACGAGAAGAGATACAATGTTCTGGTTTGAAGCAGCGTAACAGTCGTGTCACAATCTATAAGTACACACCTAAAAAACAATCACTTTTGAAAGTCAGTTTCCGCCTAACGCTACATGTGAGCTCTGTCTGATGGCGTTCTAAGGTTGCTAATAACTTCGGAACGAGAAGAGATACAATGTTCTGGTTTGAAGCAGCGTAACAGTCGTGTCACAATCTATAAGTACACACCTAAAAAACAATCACTTTTGAAAGTCAGTTTCCGCCTAACGCTACATGTGAGCTCTGTCTGATGGCGTTCTAAGGTCGCTAATAACTTCGGAACGAGAAGAGATACAATGTTCTGGTTTGAAGCAGCGTAACAGTCGTGTCACAATCTATAAGTACACACCTAAAAAACAATCACTTTTGAAAGTCAGTTTCCGCCTAACGCTACATGTGAGCTCTGTCTGATGGCGTTCTAAGGTCGCTAATAACTTCGGAACGAGAAGAGATACAATGTTCTGGTTTGAAGCAGCGTAACAGTCGTGTCACAATCTATAAGTACACACCTAAAAAACAATCACTTTTGAAAGTCAGTTTCCGCCTAACGCTACATGTGAGCTCTGTCTGATGGCGTTCTAAGGTCGCTAATAACTTCGGAACGAGAAGAGATACAATGTTCTGGTTTGAAGCAGCGTAACAGTCGTGTCACAATCTATAAGTACACACCTAAAAAACAATCACTTTTGAAAGTCAGTTTCCGCCTAACGCTACATGTGAGCTCTGTCTGATGGCGTTCTAAGGTCGCTAATAACTTCGGAACGAGAAGAGATACAATGTTCTGGTTTGAAGCAGCGTAACAGTCGTGTCACAATCTATAAGTACACACCTAAAAAACAATCACTTTTGAAAGTCAGTTTCCGACTAACGCTACATGTGAGCTCTGTCTGATGGCGTTCTAAGGTCGCTAATAACTTCGGAACGAGAAGAGATACAATGTTCTGGTTTGAAGCAGCGTAACAGTCGTGTCACAATCTATAAGTACACACCTAAAAAACAATCACTTTTGAAAGTCAGTTTCCGCCTAACGCTACATGTGAGCTCTGTCTGATGGCGTTCTAAGGTCGCTAATAACTTCGGAACGAGAAGAGATACAATGTTCTGGTTTGAAGCAGCGTAACAGTCGTGTCACAATCTATAAGTACACACCTAAAAAACAATCACTTTTGAAAGTCAGTTTCCGCCTAACGCTACATGTGAGCTCTGTCTGATGGCGTTCTAAGGTCGCTAATAACTTCGGAACGAGAAGAGATACAATGTTCTGGTTTGAAGCAGCGTAACAGTCGTGTCACAATCTATAAGTACACACCTAAAAAACAATCACTTTTGAAAGTCAGTTTCCGCCTAACGCTACATGTGAGCTCTGTCTGATGGCGTTCTAAGGTCGCTAATAACTTCGGAACGAGAAGAGATACAATGTTCTGGTTTGAAGCAGCGTAACAGTCGTGTCACAATCTATAAGTACACACCTAAAAAACAATCACTTTTGAAAGTCAGTTTCCGCCTAACGCTACATGTGAGCTCTGTCTGATGGCGTTCTAAGGTCGCTAATAACTTCGGAACGAGAAGAGATACAATGTTCTGGTTTGAAGCAGCGTAACAGTCGTGTCACAATCTATAAGTACACACCTAAAAAACAATCACTTTTGAAAGTCAGTTTCCGCCTAACGCTACATGTGAGCTCTGTCTGATGGCGTTCTAAGGTCGCTAATAACTTCGGAACGAGAAGAGATACAATGTTCTGGTTTGAAGCAGCGTAACAGTCGTGTCACAATCTATAAGTACACACCTAAAAAACAATCACTTTTGAAAGTCAGTTTCCGCCTAACGCTACATGTGAGCTCTGTCTGATGGCGTTCTAAGGTCGCTAATAACTTCGGAACGAGAAGAGATACAATGTTCTGGTTTGAAGCAGCGTAACAGTCGTGTCACAATCTATAAGTACACACCTAAAAAACAATCACTTTTGAAAGTCAGTTTCCGCCTAACGCTACATGTGAGCTCTGTCTGATGGCGTTCTAAGGTCGCTAATAACTTCGGAACGAGAAGAGATACAATGTTCTGGTTTGAAGCAGCGTAACAGTCGTGTCACAGTCTATAAGTACACACCTAAAAAACAATCACTTTTGAAAGTCAGTTTCCGCCTAACGCTACATGTGAGCTCTGTCTGATGGCGTTCTAAGGTCGCTAATAACTTCGGAACGAGAAGAGATACAATGTTCTGGTTTGAAGCAGCGTAACAGTCGTGTCACAATCTATAAGTACACACCTAAAAAACAATCACTTTTGAAAGTCAGTTTCCGCCTAACGCTACATGTGAGCTCTGTCTGATGGCGTTCTAAGGTCGCTAATAACTTCGGAACGAGAAGAGATACAATGTTCTGGTTTGAAGCAGCGTAACAGTCGTGTCACAATCTATAAGTACACACCTAAAAAACAATCACTTTTGAAAGTCAGTTTCCGCCTAACGCTACATGTGAGCTCTGTCTGATGGCGTTCTAAGGTCGCTAATAACTTCGGAACGAGAAGAGATACAATGTTCTGGTTTGAAGCAGCGTAACAGTCGTGTCACAATCTATAAGTACACACCTAAAAAACAATCACTTTTGAAAGTCAGTTTCCGCCTAACGCTACATGTGAGCTCTGTCTGATGGCGTTCTAAGGTCGCTAATAACTTCGGAACGAGAAGAGATACAATGTTCTGGTTTGAAGCAGCGTAACAGTCGTGTCACAATCTATAAGTACACACCTAAAAAACAATCACTTTTGAAAGTCAGTTTCCGCCTAACGCTACATGTGAGCTCTGTCTGATGGCGTTCTAAGGTCGCTAATAACTTCGGAACGAGAAGAGATACAATGTTCTGGTTTGAAGCAGCGTAACAGTCGTGTCACAATCTATAAGTACACACCTAAAAAACAATCACTTTTGAAAGTCAGTTTCCGACTAACGCTACATGTGAGCTCTGCCTGATGGCGTTCTAAGGTCGCTAATAACTTCGGAACGAGAAGAGATACAATGTTCTGGTTTGAAGCAGCGTAACAGTCGTGTCACAATCTATAAGTACACACCTAAAAAACAATCACTTTTGAAAGTCAGTTTCCGCCTAACGCTACATGTGAGCTCTGTCTGATGGCGTTCTAAGGTCGCTAATAACTTCGGAACGAGAAGAGATACAATGTTCTGGTTTGAAGCAGCGTAACAGTCGTGTCACAATCTATAAGTACACACCTAAAAAACAATCACTTTTGAAAGTCAGTTTCCGCCTAACGCTACATGTGAGCTCTGTCTGATGGCGTTCTAAGGTCGCTAATAACTTCGGAACGAGAAGAGATACAATGTTCTGGTTTGAAGCAGCGTAACAGTCGTGTCACAATCTATAAGTACACACCTAAAAAACAATCACTTTTGAAAGTCAGTTTCCGCCTAACGCTACATGTGAGCTCTGTCTGATGGCGTTCTAAGGTCGCTAATAACTTCGGAACGAGAAGAGATACAATGTTCTGGTTTGAAGCAGCGTAACAGTCGTGTCACAATCTATAAGTACACACCTAAAAAACAATCACTTTTGAAAGTCAGTTTCCGCCTAACGCTACATGTGAGCTCTGTCTGATGGCGTTCTAAGGTCGCTAATAACTTCGGAACGAGAAGAGATACAATGTTCTGGTTTGAAGCAGCGTAACAGTCGTGTCACAATCTATAAGTACACACCTAAAAAACAATCACTTTTGAAAGTCAGTTTCCGCCTAACGCTACATGTGAGCTCTGTCTGATGGCGTTCTAAGGTCGCTAATAACTTCGGAACGAGAAGAGATACAATGTTCTGGTTTGAAGCAGCGTAACAGTCGTGTCACAATCTATAAGTACACACCTAAAAAACAATCACTTTTGAAAGTCAGTTTCCGCCTAACGCTACATGTGAGCTCTGTCTGATGGCGTTCTAAGGTCGCTAATAACTTCGGAACGAGAAGAGATACAATGTTCTGGTTTGAAGCAGCGTAACAGTCGTGTCACAATCTATAAGTACACACCTAAAAAACAATCACTTTTGAAAGTCAGTTTCCGACTAACGCTACATGTGAGCTCTGTCTGATGGCGTTCTAAGGTCGCTAATAACTTCGGAACGAGAAGAGATACAATGTTCTGGTTTGAAGCAGCGTAACAGTCGTGTCACAATCTATAAGTACACACCTAAAAAACAATCACTTTTGAAAGTCAGTTTCCGACTAACGCTACATGTGAGCTCTGTCTGATGGCGTTCTAAGGTCGCTAATAACTTCGGAACGAGAAGAGATACAATGTTCTGGTTTGAAGCAGCGTAACAGTCGTGTCACAATCTATAAGTACACACCTAAAAAACAATCACTTTTGAAAGTCAGTTTCCGCCTAACGCTACATGTGAGCTCTGCCTGATGGCGTTCTAAGGTCGCTAATAACTTCGGAACGAGAAGAGATACAATGTTCTGGTTTGAAGCAGCGTAACAGTCGTGTCACAATCTATAAGTACACACCTAAAAAACAATCACTTTTGAAAGTCAGTTTCCGCCTAACGCTACATGTGAGCTCTGTCTGATGGCGTTCTAAGGTCGCTAATAACTTCGGAACGAGAAGAGATACAATGTTCTGGTTTGAAGCAGCGTAACAGTCGTGTCACAGTCTATAAGTACACACCTAAAAAACAATCACTTTTGAAAGTCAGTTTCCGACTAACGCTACATGTGAGCTCTGTCTGATGGCGTTCTAAGGTCGCCAATAACTTCGGAACGAGAAGAGATACAATGTTCTGGTTTAAAGCAGCGTAACAGTCGTGTCACAATCTATAAGTACACACCTAAAAAACAATCACTTTTGAAAGTCAGTTTCCGCCTAACGCTACATGTGAGCTCTGTCTGATGGCGTTCTAAGATTGCTAAATAACTTCGGAACGAGAAGACATACAATGTTCCGGTTTAAAGCAGCGCAACAATCACGTCACAATCTATAAGTACACTCCTAAAAAACAATCACTTTTGAAAGTCAGTTTCCGCCTAACGCTACATGTGAGCTCTGTCTGATGGCGTTCTAAGGTCGCTAATAACTTCGGAACGAGAAGAGATACAATGTTCTGGTTTGAAGCAGCGTAACAGTCGTGTCACAATCTATAAGCACACACCTAAAAAACAATCACTTTTGAAAGTCAGTTTCCGCCTAACGCTACATGTGAGCTCTGTCTGATGGCGTTCCAAGGTCGCTAATAACTTCGGAACGAGAAGTGATACAATGTTCTGGTTTGAAGCAGCGTAACAGTCGTGTCACAATCTATAAGAACACACCGAAAAAACAATCACTTTTGAAAGTCAGTTTCCGACTAACGCTACATGTGAGCTCTGAATGGCGTTCTAAGGTCGCTAATAACTTCGGAACGAGAAGAGATACAATGTTCTGGTTTGAAGCAGCGTAACAGTCGTGTCACAATCTATAAGTACACACCTAAAAAACAATCACTTTTGAAAGTCAGTTTCCGCCTAACGCTACATGTGAGCTCTGTCTGATGGCGTTCTAAGGTCGCTAATAACTTCGGAACGAGAAGAGATACAATGTTCTGGTTTGAAGCAGCGTAACAGTCGTGTCACAATCTATAAGTACACACCTAAAAAACAATCACTTTTGAAAGTCAGTTTCCGCCTAACGCTACATGTGAGCTCTGTCTTATGGCGTTCTAAGGTCGCTAATAACTTCGGAACGAGAAGAGATACAATGTTCTGGTTTGAAGCAGCGTAACAGTCGTGTCACAATCTATAAGTACACACCTAAAAAACAATCACTTTTGAAAGTCAGTTTCCGCCTAACGCTACATGTGAGCTCTGTCTGATGGCGTTCTAAGGTCGCTAATAACTTCGGAACGAGAAGAGATACAATGTTCTGGTTTGAAGCAGCGTAACAGTCGTGTCACAATCTATAAAGTACACACCTATTTTTTTTTTTTTTTTTTTTTTTTTTTTTTTGGGGGCGCTAACGTCTGTAAATTTAAGGCCCCAAAAAAACAATCATTTTTAAAAGAGGAAAACCAATGTTTTGTTGAGGCTTTTACGGTCGTAAAACTTGGAACAAAAAAAAATTTTCTTTTGAAGCGGGTCGACTTACGCTAAAGTACCCCTAAAAACTCTTTTTTTGAAATATTTCCGAAAAAGTACATGTTTTGTTGAGGCTTTCAATCGCTAAATAAAAAAAAGAATTTCGGTTTGGACAAACGACGTACTCTTGATCTCCTAACAATATTTTTGAAAGTTTTTTCCAAAACCCTTTTTGGCCTTTTAGGCGTTCAACCCTAATAATTTAAAAAAAAATAAATTTTCGGTTTGGACTAACGACTGTACTTTAAGCCCAAAAAAAACAATATTTTTGAAAGTTTTTTACAAGTTTGAGCCGTAAGGCGTTTAAACCAAATAATTCAACAAAAATAAAATTTTGGTT
>JAVIWB010002121.1:0-292333 GCA_031893035.1 Dermolepida albohirtum | reverse complement strand
ATACGGTTATGATCCATTTATAATTAAAATCTAAAATAATCGATTATAAAAATAAAATTAATTAATCTTTCAAAGAAACATCATATATACACGATATCTAATTGCAATAAATTTAGTTTCTGAAACGGATTATTACTTGAAATATTAATTAATTTTGTTATTATTATTATGTTTCGTGTTATGAAATAATAAAAACGTTATGAAAATGTAAATTTAAAGAGACATGCAAGCGTATTGACCAAAATCAGTCATTTATATTTTATTGTGAAAATAAATAACTTTTACTTTATATGAGTATGCTACAATTAAATTGAATATACAGCAAAACTTATTTGTATATTAATCTATTCTAATCATGGCTTTCACTTATTTCATAACGTCAGTTAGCACATAGCCATCGCGGGAAGCTCAGGAAATAACCAATTAAACATCTAAATTACTCATTAACAGCGCTTTTAATTGAGATTAATAATCCGCGCGGAGAAACAGGGGCCGTTCATATGTATGTGCGAAATGTTTAGAAATGGTGTAGGCATCGGTCGTCAGTTTTCCCCGTATAAGCAATTTCCTAGGGAGTTTTATGACTGGTGGCCCACAGATCGTTGCGTCTGTCAACGGTCAGTTCATTTATTGCACTTTGGCGTGTGAGGAGAGAAATTTTACGAGACAATTCGGGATAAGGGAAATGAATGTGAGGAAAGGACTGACTGTTTGTCGGTTCCTACAGTATTTTCCCTGAAGTACAAATCTGTGGTTATTTTATTAGGTGAATGTAGTTTGGTATATGGAGTGTGTGTGGAAATTTGCGGATAAAATATTTCGTATTGATGCATTTCCTCTCCAGTAATTGATTGTGAAATAACTACCATAATAAAAATGTACTGACAATAAAAATGGCGTCTGTGGGTGTGTACGTACGTACTCTATGTATTTTGATATATACTTTTCGTGAATAATAAAGGCATTAAATGCTTTTGTCAATTTCATATATTCAATATGTTTGTCGAGCTTAGAGTATCGTTAGCTGTTGACGGAGATACTTGTTGAAACTTAATTATCATCATAATAAATAAGTACAACAGTAAGTTTTAAAATTTTTATTGAAAGCCACAATCGTTTCGTCATAAAATGACTTCATCAATCGGATGAAAACTATAATTATAATTATATTATATATATATATATATATACTAATACACTGCATCTACTTGTTAATGCTGCTAAATTGAAATTTAGCAAAGGTGATTTAATTAAATCTAGTTGATCGTTTAAGACTAAATCTAAATTATTCTATCTATTGATTTTTAAACTTACTAATAAATTAAGTTTTTGTCCTTTATTTATACATGTAAGGTATTAAAGTTACTATTGAATCTGTGGTTCAATTTTATACAGTGATTGGCGAAAGCTAAGTCAGCTTTTGCTGGAAAGAAGCTATAAGGACAAAAAAAACGAACCAACTTTAACCAAGATTTAATTTTAAACAAACTAGATTTAAATAACTAAACCTTCTAAAGATTGTAACTCTTTTCTGCTAATATTGTCCGTAAGTACATTCATTGTACTAGTTTAAGTGTAATAATTTTAGTTTCTGTTCATCTGATAAAGCCATTGTATGGCGAAGCAATTGCTGCAACTTATAATAAAAAATTTGAAACTCAGTTTTGCACTTGTTTACTATGTTAGAGGTAACAGTTAGTAGATCTACTACATACTATCTTTTTAACAGACTTTCTATCCCTAATCAGTAGGTTGCTTGTAAATTTGAGAGACTATTCTCTAACGAATTCTGTTGCTTGTCTTTCATCTTACTTAGTAGTAACATTTCCATCTAACCCAAGATATGTTTTTCAACCTACAATATTATGGTATATTATATTTACTGTAAGATGTGGAAAATGTACTAAATGGTTATTTCAAACTCTTTGACCATAAATTGAATACTCAATTCCATTAACTTCTTCGATTGAGGTTTATAAGATAAACAGAAAACTTGTAATAAATAAAAACACGTTATTTACTTCATATTTATGCTTTCGACTAATTTTCACCCATATTTCTAACTTATTATAAATATAGAAAAAATAGTAGGGATACAACACATAAGACACTTTGGAAAACAAGATAATGCCGAATCAAAGTAGAATAACCAAAACATTCACATCCAAAATAAACGATCGCATAACGGACAATTAACCACGAGGTTCGAAAGTCTAAACGTCTTGTATCAGCAAGCGTCAGTAATTAATCAACACTTCTTTGGTTCGGCGACGACAACCTGAAATGTAACTACCACTCGTTGTTAACAGAAGAAGGGACTATACGAAAAAAAAAACAAAACGGAAAAAGTAAAAAAGAAATAACAAACATAGGAATGTCAATGTAACGTAACGCCACTTTTAACGAGCGGTTTACGGCATGTGTATACATGCACGTTAGAAAGCATAGACGACTGCGATTTAAAAACACACACGTCGTGCAGTAGAATGCCGTCTGGATCTAGTTAGTGCATCGAGCGGTACGTTATTAGACAGCCGGAAGTGTTGACAGCTTTTTTGATTGATGTTGGGTGTGTGCAGGGTGACATGTGGCGTTTTCAGGTTTATTCCCGGTATAAATTATTTTGCCTTCCGCCACTCTTCGATGAGTACGACGCCGCCATATATTAGTTGAGGACGTTACATCGAGAACAGCGGGAACGATGAAAGAAGGCCAGAAATATTACGGAACAGATTAGATAATGGCTTTATTTCTGAGTTAATGTGGTTGGACGTGGACAGGATAAGGTTGAAGGTGGAGGAAGAGGATGAGGAGGGTTGCAGCAACGTTACGCCTCCGTGAACGGAAGCTATTAAAAGACTGTTGATATAGACAGAGTTGACGTTACCATTTTTCTACAAAAAAAATTTCGAAATAAAAAGAAAATATAAATTACGGATTTAACGCACTCGGTAAATAATAATGAGAATTAAAACTTCAAATAGCGCCTAAGGCACTTAAGTATTAAGAACTAAAAAATGCTATAGAAGTAATGTGATACAGAATATTACAATAAATTTAATATTTAAAAAATACACATATTTTATTACTTATGTATTTCACCATGTTGTGTACTAATAGGGTCGAAATATCAGCATTTGATATCAATTGAATTATTGAGATAAATTTCATTAATGAATTTTATTTTCCATTAAATATGCTAAAAATATATTAAATTTTTCTTCAATTAGAGGATTACAGACATGTAAATTACGTAATAAAGTAAAGTCTTAACATTACATTCAATCAAAGCACTCTAGAAAATTTTTTTAAAGACTTATTATATTAAAAAAACTATTATATTGGTATCGATGAAAAGTAGGATTTCATGACTATAATTCAATTTGAAGCTATTAATTTCTGGAAAGTAAAGGCACTGGAATGCATTTGTGTCAATGACTGACTAACAGAAGCATAAAGACCATATTTCTTAAATTTGCTCCCGGATTTATTGGAGATTCTGATGATGCTTCAATCAGATTCATCAAGAAATATTTTTAGCATTTAGAAGAAAACTCAAATTTTAACCGCTTTATAGATTGCATATATAATGCAGAAATCTTCTCCATGCGGGTCTGGAACCCGCGATATTTCATTCTATGTGGGAATGTTCCGTTACCATTAGATCATGAAGACAGTGTATTCGAGTCCTTCTGATATGCCATAAATTGTATTATTATTATAGGTTCGACTTTCCCGTGGCGAACAGAAATTTTTCAAAAATTTCTGAATGACATTTACTATTTATGTACACCATAAAGCGGTTAAAATTAGAATTTTTCAGTTTGGCATCGTAAAAGCGCATAATTATATGCAAAGCATTCAGCTATTTGAATATATAAAATATTGTTTGAGATAAGTCCGGAAAATGTGGAACACACGTAAAATTTCATAGTTCACATTATTAAGTTTTGACAATGTAATTTAAGGTATGTGTGATTTCGGATTTAAGAAAAAGTTCATTATGATATTGTGCCTTTTTGTACATTGTAATTGTAATTTCTTATGTATGTTTTAAATTAGGTGAAAGTAACGGAAAAGAACCCTAATTTAAATCAGTAAAAGAATCAATATCGACACTCCCATGATTTTAAACATCGTCTTTTTATTAATAACAACTTATTGATTGCTACGGAAAAACATAATTCAAAAATGAAGATACGCCTATTAATAAATAGAGCAAATACTTATAAATAAACAAGAAGAAAGTATTCTAATCGACATATGCATATATGACAATAGTCACAACAGTTAAAATGTAGTTTTATTTTGCATAAATAAAACTAAAAAATGAATGTAGCATACACAGTGGTCTGACGAGTTTTGAAACTAAGATTATAAAAAGTCAGACAGGTCATGTATAGTTTTATTTAGACTTTTACATAGCCTAATTTTCTTTCAATATATATTTTACAACGAAGGTATAATAACTGGACACTGTTTAGTAGTTCATTTCTGGAATCGTCCTCAGTACACACGTTATGTTCGCTTGAATCATTGGAATATCCTCAAAAATTCGCTGGAGGAAAATTTCCCTTAGATCGATTGGTTGTGGGTCACTGGGAACTGACGCTTGGTCAAGAACTGAGACATTTGTAGTGGTATGGACAGGCGCATTATCGTGAAAGAGTCATCAACTAATAAAATCTTTCTGGCGCTTGCCATTTGCTTTAGGAGTCGTTTCGAAACCATCAAATAAAATGATAAATTAATTGTTTGGCCAGGAGATAAAAGTTCCTGAAGAAACAAAGAAATGTAATGGACATTGTTTTCATTTTCGTTTTTTGTTGACGAAGTCGTTGGTCTTAGCTGCATGAAGCGTCGTGAATGTATAGTTTTATTTAGACTTCTACATAGTCTAATTTTCTTTCAATATATATTTTACAACGAAGGTATAATCTTTTGTAGGACACTATTTAGTAGTTCATTTCCGGAATCGTCCTCAGTACACACGTTATGTTCGCTTGAACCATTGGAATATCCTCAAAAATTCGCTGGAGAAAAATTTTCCTTAGATCGATTGGTTGTAGATCACTGGGAACTGACGCTTGGTCAAGAACTGAGACATTTGTAGTAGTATGGACAGGCGCATTATCATGAAAGAGTCATCAACTAATAAAATCTTTCTGGAGTTTGCCATTTGCTTCAGGAGTCGTTTCGAAACCATCAAATAAAATGATAAATTAATTGTTTGGCCATGAGATAAAAGTTCCTGAAGAAACAAAGAAATGTAATGGACATTATTTTCATTTTCGATTTTTGTTAACGAAGTCCTTGGTCTTAGTTACATAAAGCGTCATGTTTGTGATTTAAGATATCTTGAGGTGTCTATTTAATTTGGACTTTTTTAGATTCATTGTAGTCCGTATGTCTCTTTGGAGCTTTTTGTTTTCTTTACATATACCTGTTGAAATTGGTTTTGACCGTTCTTTTAGCCATTATGTAATCTTGGCCATGCGCTTTGGCACTCTAGCTTTAATTCCTTAGTTTTGCTTTGTATGCTTCATACATTCTAAGGGGCAACAAAGGAGATAACAGTCAATTCAATTAGAACATACCTGGATTGTGTAAGACTATATACAAAAAAGTTGCACTTGGTATGTATGACCAAGAGAAAGTTAACTACTATACTTTATTGTGACTATGCAATTTGCGACGCTTTGTATTACAGTTTAGTTTGGATTGAGCTCGAGTTTCTTGGAAGCGCTAGTTCATATTCATACACCAACCATGAGCCCCTGAAAGATATCATATTACATGCTCTGTAACCATTATTTTTATAAAATTTAGATCATTGTCTATGGTTTCAATGGAGTCATTACAACAATTCCCGCACATTTCTTTCTATTCAGAAGATGTGGAACAAAATATGAGCAAATTTTATTGCGTTACGAGTCCTTATGGATAATAATATAAACAGTTTTTACTGATTTTTAATAGTTCAGCTACCGCACGAAGAGTATCAAGGTATCTTAAAGAGTAAAGAGTGAGTTGCTTCTAATGTTTTCCCCTTTCAACGACCACTTCTGACATCGTTCTCCGACGACTGACGATCGTTTTTCAAACGATCGAACCAATTAAATTTCACTGCTCGTGATAGTGCATTTTCTTCGCGCACTATTTTCATCATTACGCAAGTTTCCGTTGCACTTATATCAAGTTTGAAACAAAATCCAACTCACCCTTGTTGCTAGATCGTAAAGGTAGAATGTCACGTGTCACCACCGAAATAAGCAAATAAAAACATGTTACTTGCTAAATATTTAACCGTTTTCCTGTCTCTAAACTATTAGAATTTTTTGACGATGTTATCCATGTTGTGTTAAGCCATGCTCACTCTGACTTAGATGAATATGCTAATGACGATTTTGAATACATTATAGAAAATTTAGAGTAAGTTATTTCTTCAAGCCGATAGTTATTTTTAGGTTTAGTTAGGGATTTGTGCTTAACGGAGGAAGCGAAACAGCCTGGCTTCAGACTTAAAGGAAAGAACTTATTGTCAGCTTGACGAATAAATTCGGAACAGAAAAGGAGGAACGAGGGCTTTTTATAAATTCTTCTCAAACTAGTTTAAAGGCTATTCTATTACACAATGGTAACACTTTTGCATCATTACTTGTTGATTATTTTGTTCATACGAAGGAAAGCTATAGAAACCTTAATATATAGTTTTAAATAAACTATTCCGTTTATGGTTGGATATGTGATGGCTTTACTAAGTTTGTATATTTCTTATGTGAATAGGACAACAGAACAAGAGATCAACATTGGTCTAGAAAAGAACTAGCCTGACAGTCTTTAAATTATTGAGAGAAAATTCTGTGCGAAATCTTGGGTGTCCGGAAAATGACCTATTGCTACTTCTACATATAAAATTAGGACCAACTATTCCTGATAAAATGACGCATTACTATTCCAACATTGTACCAACAGACATGTTAATAATTTATAAAGCTGCAAATGCAAGTACTGCAGCGGCTTCCAGAATGTATACAGAACAGTTTCCTTGGATTTGGATACATTCCCGCCCCAGAAGATTTTTGAATTTAAACAGTGTTCATTAAATGCCGAGGAAGAAACATAGTTTGGTAAGTGAACATTTCTTTTCACGTAGTCTAAGGTACATTACGGGAACTCAATTATACACCTTTTGTGTACAGCACGTATAAACTTTAGATATCACATAGACTATCCTTTGTGTATTATATTTCGTGAATGGTTAGTGGAGTAACAAGTATTAAATCAACATTTTCTGTAATTTAAAAAAATATCTCGTTTTTCCTGATGGAGCGTTTTATTATTTCAGTGGTACTGTACATGTACATTTAAATAATGTTTACGGAGACAAGTGAACTTATCGAACTTAAATGTGTCGGAAATAATTTGTAACAGCAAAAGGGGCCTCAAAACATATACTTCTTCATGGATACGGAGAACTGGGCTATAAAAACTGAATTGTAACATAAAACTTTATTGTAAAACATGTATAGTTTTATTTTAATATGGCTTTGTCACGCGTCTATACAGCAATAATTTCAAAAAGGCTAGTAACACCCTATATTTCTATTGTAGCCAACATAATGCAAAAATTCAAAAAGTTATGATCTTTAACGTGCCCAGGATTCACTTTTTGAACAGTCACTTTGACATTTTCCTAGACTTAAAACTTTGTATCGTAACATTAAATTATGTATCGTTTCTGTTACCTATTCCGCTAATATTGTGGTTTATAGCGAAGTAACATTGTGATGAAACACAAATTGTGATTAGATATGGTATCTGTACCAGAAAATCATAAGGATCAGCTATCAATGTTGAAAAAGTTTTTGAAAGTTGTTTTTTAATCAGTAACTACCATAACGTAGCCGATATTTAAAATGAAGAACGAACGTACATATATACTTATTAGCCCAGTAATTTATGAGAATGTACATTCTGACAGTTCTTCCATGAAAATCAAAAAGTTAAATATTCAAAATAATGGGAAGTACTCGTAATATAGAAAAATTCAAAGCTAAATGATATTTTCTCCTTTTTCTTAATTCCAAAAATCACTGATAACTTTTAAAAACATTTCATATATATCCTTCTTTCACCGATATTAGAGAAAGAACATGGTGCTTATTAATTTATCAAACTTATAGTGGCATCGAAATTATTAAGCCATTACTTATGATTTATGGTATAAAGATTATTCGTACTCGCATAATGCGAATATGTCCATTCAGTTTACATTATAAACATCGTACATCAACACATAACTTCGCATAAAACTGCAAACTGCCAACATGCACCAGCAACAGGAAGTATACGCGTACATATACATACGACATAGGTGTAATACTTCCTTCCCGTGTGGATGGAACGTTTTGCTATTTCTTTCCTTCTTCGTGCACGTCGTACTCTAGCACTATATCGTGTGTTTAGTGACTGCACTGGTGTTGGCAGGGCGTGTTATTTATAACTAGAGAACCCATCCGGATGTCAAAGGAATAAATAACTATCTTGCACGATGGTTTGGCGCTGTAATCTTCCGTTACTGTTTTCTCCTTCATGCGTCGTCATAATTAATCGTTAACCGGATTCGTTAGGCAAACTTGCACTGTCACGAAATCATTAACACGTTATTCGGGACAACTAACAAAACGTTACTGACCTTTTTCTTAAGCAAAATTATCGTTTATGATTTTTTGTTTAAAATTTTCATTATTTACTCGCAATTGTGAATTGTAATAATGCAGTACAAACCAGCGTAATGATTCTCGTAAGTGATTTTATATATGACAAATAACTAATCAAGTACAACAGATTTTTGTTATATATATGTAAAAGTTAAAAAAAATCCGGAAAAAGATAATTAGAAATATGAAATTCTATAAAAGAAGAAATATGAATTTGATAAGAATATATAGTTAATTAATGTATCTGAATATTGGAAACTTCCAACATATAAACATGTGTTGCAAAATTAATATTTCCTTCAAGATCTTTCGGTTAATCATCATATGGATAATTTATTAAGACACTGTACTTAGGATACTTATGAACTTGATGTAATTATCTAAAATTCTAATACTATGGTGATTCTGACTAACGTTGGTTTAAGGAATTCCATAAAAGAGACAAGTTATTTGAAAGTTAACTTGAAGTTGAGTCGAAAATTTGGCTGACAATGAAGTTCTAAGAACCTTAACAAAAGATCTATATCAAACACTTGCAAACATATTAAATGCTAATATATACGAGGATAGTTTGACAAGTAGTGAGAATGACACATAGGCGGCACTCTAATTGGTAAAACAAATGCACTGTAATTTAGGTTGCCTATTCATATGTTTACATTCTAATATTTAGATAAATCGGTTGATTAGTTTATTTTTAATAGCTGATTGAAAAAGAAACAACACGTCGTTTTGTTAAAATGGAAAAAGCAGAGTATCGTGCGGTGATTAAATACTTCGTAATTAAGGGTATGAAAGCTACCGAAATAAAAAATGAGTTACGGGAAACTTTAGGTGAATCTGCTCCATCATCCGCCACAATAAGTAGATGGGTAAATGAATTTAAACGTGGTAGAACAAGCTGTGTTGATGAAGCGCGCTCTGGAGCACCCAAAATCGTGACTTCTAAGGAAATGATTATAAAAATCCATAATATTATTAATCAAGATCGACGACTCAAAGTGAGAGAGATAGCAGACATGGTAAACATTTCAACAGAACGCGTACACCACATTTTAACGAAAGAATTGAGCTTTTCCAAGCTTTCGGCAAGATGGGTGCCGCGATTGCTTACGGCTGATCAAAAGTTCACTCGTTTGCGCATTTCCAATGAGTGTTTGGACCTTTATAAGCGGAATCCGGTTGATTTTTGTAGGCGATTTGTTCCAGAATCGCATTTTAGAGATGGCATAAGGGCATTGGAGCACCGTTGGATAAATGTATTGTTCTTTTAGGAGGATATATTGAAAAATAAAAATTATTTTGTGTCTAAAATATTCGTTTTTCTTTTCCATTCTCACTACTTGTCAAACTACCCTCGTATGCTACTATTGCCTTAGTAAAGTGTCATAGGTCTAAGTTAAGATTAAGTAAAGTGGTATTCCACAAACTTTCTTAGAAAAACAAGTTGAACCGATTAAATTCATGTTGCTTGCGTTTGATAAGAAATTAATCGCGAGTCTTGTCTGGATATTATTTGATAGTCATAGAAAAAGATATCTTAAAGGTTTGATAAACATAAACTCCAAAATGCATTACAAAGGCTTGACTTTCTTCAAAAAATTTCTATAACAGTTTAGTGTAGAAAACACGGAATTAATTAGTATTCTTTCTGGTTTAATTATGATATTATACATAATAAAAATTTTGAAACTTTCTAATTTAACAACGAAATTCTATAGCATTCACCGCATAACTAGACTTATTTCTAACGGATTTGTATTTCGTTAAACATATTGATACCCTTTTAAAGCGAAAAAAATTTCTTAATGAAAAGTACTTAAAGGTTGAATCAAAATTTTAATAATCTAGAGACGTTTTAATGATATTTATACACTTTAGTGTTGGTAGAAGTGCAATTTAGCGGATGAAAATTACTTAAAAAATAATTTAATTTCTTTAAAATCAAATATATTTATATTTGCTTCTAAATTGTCCGCAAATATCGAAGGACTGTCAGTACATTCTTTTCCACCATATAGTACATAATTTAGAACTTCAGACCTTTTCTAACACTACTCAATTTTTGTTCAACTTGTTTTGTACTCATTATGATCAGTAAGAATACCGAAACTATCTTTGGAAATTACTTGAAACTTTGTCCAAATTTTGTGATGTTAAATTAGTTAAAACACCTTGGACTATTTTAATATATGAAGCAAGTCCGTCAGTTTAATATGTTGGCTACTTGCATGTGTTATATCAGCTTTAATTAAAAAGTAATTTATTCGATCAAGTTATTTCCTTAAAGTATAAGAGCAATAGCAATAACTTTTACGCTTTTATAATTCTTTGACAAGATGGAAAAATCATGGAAAAGCCGTTTGCATATAGTTGAAAAAGAACTTGCGTGACTATTATTCGAGAGTTGAAAAGAAATAATTTAAAACACAGGAAAAGACAAAAAATCATTGATCGAAAAAATTGGTTGATCTTACCGATTACCAAAATTCATGTTTTGGTCAGACTTAATTATGCCAGAGAAACAACGCAGTGTCTGGAAGCGTACAATATACTTTTAGTGTCTGGCGCGTACAACCCGTGCCTCAAGTTAGACCTATTAACACATTTTGAACTTTATTAAGTCAGGGTTTGTGAAAATGGTTGGGAGGCTTAAAATGAGGATTAGTTAAGAAACAGGATCTAAACTAAACTTAGAAGAATTAATGTTGAATTTTGCCAAGGCGTTTGAGCAAAACTGCGACGAATTGAACTATCTGGACCATAAGTCATGTTTAAGAAGTTTAAATATTGTCAATTACTGTGTAAAAAATAAAGGAAATCAAGCTTATTTAAAGATTAAAATTTTGTTTTTGAAAAACTTCAGAAGCTTTCGTTTCATCTGTTATATTTCTGTTAAAACAAACAAATTTTTTTTATCTAACAGTGCCGGTACCGAAGAATATCATCATTTCGAACTTATTTCGAAGAGATAATGACATGTATCTTCGTTGCATAAGTTTGTTTCTTCGTTTAGAGGTTGGAATTATCATTTTCCAAAGAACATCGTCAAAGAGGGTTTGATGACACTATGAAATACTTTTGTGCGTCAATGGCTGGGGCGCCCTTCGACGCCATAATTTTGCAGTGCAATATGATCTACACATATAACTGGCTTTCGTAGCTTTAATTTTTTATTCTATTAGTCAATTTTGAGAGCCCCGCATTTTCGTTGTTAATGCTATATGATTGTGGCCGGACTATGAACGGTTTGTAGTTGATACGTCTTTTCGTTTTCATGTGACTATAAACTTTTATGGTTACTACAACAAACGTCTCTGTGCAAAAATGTAATTTTTCTTGTATCGTTACTCTTCTTAAGCGATATCAAGTCATAGCGATAGATCAGATAGATGATTTGTAGTTTTATTGCTACAGAATATTGCTTGTTCATATATTGTCAAATAAGATACATACGTTTATAGCTTGCCAGATATGATCGTTAAAAAAGGCTTTTTGAAATATCCATTATGTTATTTCGAGTGTTTTGCCATAATCGATGCTGAACGCTTTACAGATTAATATTCAAGTCGATTCAATAATGAGTACTTATTCACTAGTTAATAAGAATAACTAGCATAGTCTTCATTGAAAATATGTAGATATCTTTAAATTTTGCGTAGCGGGACATATATGGAGCTGCTAATAAAATATCAGTACTAGAAATTAATCTCCATCTTTAGTAAATCTAAATCCAATGTTTCAGTGCGATACGTGTACCACGAGCTGTCAAAGTTAACAAGTTAGTTGAAAAATGGAATTAAACCGAGAATATTTTCACGGAATAATTTTTTATAATTTTTGGAGACAATTATCTTAACAAGAATGCCTCGTCGAGTTAGTTTCTGTTTTCGGCAATGAAGCACCACATCAGTCAACAATTTCTGGTTGGTATGGAAAATTCAAATGTGGACGGAGTAGTCTTAGCGACGACCCAAGAACAGGTTCGCCAAATATAGCAGTCACTCAGGAAAACGTTGATGCTGTGCGCAAAATCACCGACGAAAATCGACATGTGATATATCGCCAGACTGAAGCATTATTGGAAATTCAAAAGATATGAATTAAAAAAATTTTGCATACAGAAATGTGTGTAAAAAAATTAGTTTTCCGTTAGATACCGCATCTGTTTATCGAAGAATAGAAATCAGCTAGGGTGATTTGGTGTTTAAAAACTCTAGACCGCGTCAACGTCGGAAATTCTAAAAACACATACGACACTACCAGTGGTGATGAATCTTGAAGTTACTCGTACGGGATAGAAAATAAAGGTCAGAAGTCCGTTTGAGTGTTCCAAGGTGAAGAAAAGACGACAAAAGTCATTCGTTCTCGAAGCGTCTCCAAAAAGATGGTCGCAACATTTGTCTCGAAAACAGGCTATATAGTAACGATTCCTCTACAAGATCAGAAAACTGTTACCGTCGATTGGTATACAAACGTTTGTTTGTCGCAAGTAATCGCTAAGTTTCGAAAAACTAATCCCGAATGACGAATCATCCTTCACCAAGACAATGCAAGTTCGCACACGGTACACAAGACATTTGAATTTTTAACGCAACAAAACGTCGAATTGCTGAGCCATCCTCTTAACCGAAGTCCCATCAATTTCTTTGTCTTTCCGAAAAATAAAGGACTGCGTAGTCAAAGGTTCCAGTTGTCAAAGGAGCAATCGATGCCTTCAAAAACGCAATTTTGACTGTACCAACACAAACGAGTGGAACAACTGCTTCCATAGTTGATTCGAGCTTATGTAAACGTGCGTTAACCTTGGTAGCGAATATTTCGAAAAACAATAAAGTCTTTAAAAGCTATCTACAGTTTTATTCCAGTTTTATATGCAAAACTTAAAAGACAACCCATGTATTTTGATAGCACTCTTTGTACGTTAAAAAGACAATTTAAATTAAAAATTTTATTGTGGATCTTTGATGCATTGCAAATATAGTAACATAAAACCATGCTCAGATGTATTAGACACCCCAGGTAAAAACCCTTATTCTCGGTATTATCCAAGTCTGACGGAAATTAAGCGTAAAAATAGTTAATGGTATTTACAGAAATGCGTTTTTGAATACCCTAGTTAATCCCCTATTGAAAAGAATAGGTGGAAAGGGGAAATTGTGGATTTTAGAAATTTAGTGTCATTCTAGCAGTGTGTGAGCAACGTGCGTTTGTGAGTTTGTGGTAGAGATCTATTAGATTATCCTATTTTTTCACGTTGTGTCAGTTATTTGTTGAAGAAAAATGCCCAAAACACGCGAGTGCTACTGCATTCCCAGAAGTTATCAATAGTTGCAATTGCAAAAAAAAAATGTTCGCGATTTGCAGTCCGTACAACCATTAGTCGTTATCAGGAGAGTGGGTCGTTTGTTAACAGACCAAAAAGTGGCAGAAAACCCTGTACCTCGATTAGAGAAGACAGAATTTTACAAAGACTGGCTCTCAGTGATAGGAAAAAATCGTCGAAACAGCTCGCCAGTGAGCTGAAACAGCGTTATCGCGTAACAGTTTCTGAGCAAACATTGAGAAGGCGTCTCAAGCGTGCTGGTTTACGAAGGTGTAAAGCGCGACGTAAACCGCTTTTAACTGACTCTCATAAAAAGAAGCGGTATTTATGGGCCAAACAACATGAAAATTGGACAATCGAGAAATGGTCGAAGATTCTTTGGTCTGATGAATCGAATATCGAGATATGTAAGTACATCTTCATTACTAATATTCTTATCGTTGTATGCAATTCAGTCTACATGTAACATTAAACAAAATTAATACTGTCTAAGTGCTAACTTTCTTCTCTTGCCTGGCAGCTTTGGGGACTACCTGGGACGCTATACGTTTGGCGTAGGCAAGGGGAAGCTTATGAACCACAATGTATCATTCCCACAGTAAAATTTGGAGGGGGTAGTATCATGGTTTGGGGTTGTATGTCTGCATACGGTGTTGGAGAAGTGTACCTGTGCGATGGACGGATGAATAGCCAACGCTATTTAGCCATGTTGGAGGAAGTATTAGAACCGTCTGTGCTAAAACTATTCGACCAGGATATTCCACAATACATTTTTTCAGTAAGATAATGCGTCCTGCCATAAATCGGGAGCTGTAATGCGGTGGTTCGAGGAAAACACAGTGAAGGTACATAATTTTCACAAGTTTTATTTTCCTCACCTCTCTTTTGACTAAACTATATAAACTATATATGTATGTTTCTACATAAATTCGTAAGGTGTCTAATACATTTGAGCATGGTTGTATATGTAAATTCAAGTACGTGTGTCTCAAATAGTACCATAATTGAAAGAGAGGGGCAAGACTAAATTATTCCGTAAGCGAAATATAGATAGTACTAGCTTTACGTTCGCAGAGAAACTTTTCGAATGAACTATGTACGCCTTAAAATTTTGTGTATGTCTGTATGATATAATATGAAGATGTAAAGCTATATTAAAATATTATTCACGAAATAATATGAGTACTAGATTCTGAATTATGATTTTGATAGACATTTAAAGGAGAGTGGAGCAATAAGGAGAGAGTAGACAAGCCATTAGTAAGGACGAGGTCGTTGTAATTACTGACCCTGTAGTAATAATTTCGGCCTCAAGTTTCTCTAAATAGACTGTTAATGGGATAGTTCTGCAATAAAGCAATGACATAAAAATAATTAATTTCAATTTACTTGTACTACTATTATAAATTATTATACGTTATTTTTGACTGGGTTACTTTAATTATAAAATGAGGGGGCAGTAATAGCTTATATTCTTCAAATGTATGTATACAAGCGGAATTCATTTTCAACAACTCAGTAGGTGCCCGAAAGACGTGTGTGCTGCGGAAATTATTAAAAGGGTATATGATACGTTGCTAAATGACAATCGAATAAGATATATATATATACATGTTAAGTAACCGAGGCTGTATGAATTCTATATGGATGAGTTTTTTTCGATTTTTCATAATAAACTGAGTATGAAAAAATCATAGGCAAGATGGATGCCACATTTATTGTCTATGAACCACCGACGCAAATGCATTTCAATTATCAATTTAGCGAAGTTAATATATGATCCGAAAGATTTCTGGCACCAAATAATAACGATTGATGAGACGTGGATAGACCACTATAAACCTGATATGGAACAACGATCGATACAATGGAGTGAGGTTAGCACAAGTGCCTCAAAGTAGGAGAAAACCGTGGATTCTACCGGAAAGATTATTGTTTCTGACTTTTAAGATTGCAGTGGGAATCTTCTTTTCGTATTATCTTCAAAAAGATAATACGCATTCCTTTTAGATCAACTGCACAATACAACGCACAAGGTCTCACTTTCAAGAAAATACGAGTGCTTTTTTACATCATAGCTCGCATTATCCTAGTTTTGCAAATGCTATATTACCTGAGGTTATTATTCGTTACCGAGGTTACTGAAAATATACGGTCTGTCAAAAGAAAGCTAATTAATAGGCCTTTAATAAATTGTAGAGAGAGCAGTAAACCAATAATAAATAAAAATAGGTGAATATAAAACTGTAATCGAAGCAGTTTTAGTGGAGCTTTCATTATTATGCTACTCTTAGTCAGTACTCGAAAAGTTTGAAAACATACTATAAACAAATTTAACTGTATGATAGCATATTTAAGTCTGCATATAGTCTTTTATCAGTATCCAGCATAATAATGTAAGCTCGAACAGTAAAACTGCTTCGATTCGAACATTGAAAAGACTCAACCAAAAATTAATATGCTAAACAAGCTTGCATACTAGTACCACGGCTATAGAGAATTCAAATAGTCATTAATAATTAATAATATAAAATATGTTTTATGTGTGTTAATGAATGACGTATTTTGAAACATTATTTGCCTCTGAATTTGATGTTACCAAAGTTTTGCGAAAACCTATTTTAAAAATTCGACTAGTTTATTTACCAAGTATTACTTTTAGTTTTTATAAATACATTTTTCGTAAATGAAGATATAGAAATAAACTATTGATTACAACCTTATCAGAATCAATACGTGCGCAAGTGGGAAACATGGTCAATTTTAAGAAAATAGAATTGGAATCGTTGGCATAACAACAAAGTGATACAGAAATTCGTATAAGATAAATAAAAAAGTTATATTAGAAAATAAATGCTACCCAAATGATCTAAACAATAAATTTAGAAATTTTAGTTATCTACAATCAAAGTTTTTAGTTGGTTATGACAAAATAAGTATTGCTATTATGATACAAATTTAACGCCTAATATGATCACACCGATCAAAATTCTTAGCATTGCCTTACTTTACTTTACCATTTTCTCCAACTAATTTTCTCCTGCATAATGCTCTTCTTTTTTTTTGATTCTATTAATGAACTGCAGTGAATTATTTTCTAGTTTCTTTTTTAAATAATTTGTTTGAATTATAGTTTCTATATGTTTTATTTTATGTATTTTTGGTAGATACGCATGTACATTTCTTCTATTTGTTGTGCAACAACATACACAATAGGTTATTATTATTATTAAAATCAACTATCAGGATGTATTCTTGTGTCAAAATTTGCAGTACAAAAGTAGAGTTAGACCATAGTTAAAATTGAAAGGTGACATAAAAGAATATAAAGATGAGCACACCGGATATAAAAATGATTTACAAAAACCAGTTATCTCTATTTCTGACCCCGAATTGTAGAATTGAATCATAACTCTTTTTTGCAGTTTGCTAATTTACAATTCCAATATTTTTATTATCAACCTAGGTAGTAATTTGATAATTTTTGCTTGAAATTAAATTTATGGTTATCTCTTCGAATTTAGTCCTTGCGGATATGTAATAGATTATATAATCAACAGACAATTATACGAGTACATATAAGTACATATAAAATTGATATTATTTTGATCTTCAACATTTTTCTTACAAGATGAAACGTTCACTAAAAAAAATCGTCTTTCGTACTTTTCTAGCACTTTTTTCATTGCAGATGAGTCAATGTCTTTTGCACTTTCTCTCTTTTGGTATTTGTTTACGCAATATTCTTTTGGATGCTACTGGATTTTGTTAATTATTGTCTGTTCTGCTTTCATTTGTTATATAAATTTTTCGTAAAAAACATGTCAAGCGCAAATAGATATCTTGGAAGTGCATTTAAGAGCTTTGTTTGAACATTGATAACACAAATTTCACCACTATAATATAAAATCATCTTAAATACTTAGTTTTTTTTTAGTTAATTTGTTCCACACATTTTGGATTATATTTCTACCATATCAAATTAAAACAACCAACTTTTTAGTTACTTAATTTTATGTTTGGCATTTCTTAAGAGTTTTATAACAATAATAAACTATTAAAAATTTTTAAATTGTATTTGAAATTAATAATTTAAGAAGAGCTAAATTTTTATTTATTATTTCTCTATCTTTACTTTTTTGTAGACTTACAGACTATATTTCTGTAATGCTTTATTTAGTTTTCTAAACAAAAATTCAAGAAAACGGAATCGAGCTATAAACAACTCCTTTTCTTTTTCTGTAAAATTACCTTTAAAAAAAGGTTTCTCAGGATCAACGACAGAGTGTATTCTTCTAGCTTCAACATTTACATTAATTTTTTTGCCATAAAAAAGATTGTTGTATAATTTCTTCATAATGTCCGGCAATTAAGAAAGCAATAGAATGATATAGATTTGTAGGTCTGGCAAAGCATGGTCTCAGTGAATAAAAACAATAAGTACTTTTTTTTTAATTTGTAGGGTTTTTATAATTTTTATAAATGTCCTGAATATCAAATTGATGCTGACAAGTATTCAATTTGAGAATTATAATTTACAAACCTAGCATAAACTTTTATAATTACTGAACATTTTGCATTAAGGTACCTGTATCGGAAATTAATTGTAAATAATATAGTAGGTGTGTAATGCAATGTTTAACAAAACAGTAATAGGTTATATAATGTTCTACCGCAGCACATATTGTAAGCGGGTGAATATGATAATTTTGCGTGGTGCAGTATTAAAATTATTAATAGAATAATAAACGAAACCGTCAACGGATGATATTGAAATGACGTTTTGACAGAGTAATTACCGTTTGATTTGAATTTTTAATATCTACTATGGGAACCATGAACATGTATGGACTATCTGCGATATCTAAACTTTTTCGATCAAGTTTATGTATAGATATATATGAAAGTAGTCCATTAGAATAATGAAAATTTTATCTTCAGTAGGAATTATGAAGACTATTAACTATAAGTAACTTACTGCTGGTAAATTGCATACAGTACGTGACAGAAAATATAAACGTTTTTTTATGTTATAACAGCAATCAAGTAATATAATTCGAAAATTATTAACAATTAGCATGGAATAAGAAAATAATATCTATTTTCCCCTTGAATGCGTTCCATAAAAATTGCAAAATAATATTATAATGCGTCCTCTGAACGATTTTATTGAATACGAGGCCTGATTTCTTCCTCTCGAGACTAGTATAGTTCGTTTCATTACAGTATACAAACATTACGTGACATGTGCTGTGTATAAGATTTGGCTACGAAGTTATCGTTGCTAGACGAGTGAGACGCCATCTACATTAGTGTTCGCTTGATCGCCATTATTTGCAGTTATCGTTTGTTGTGATTAATGTGTTTTTTGAATTTATCGCTGAGTAACTTTATTTCATAACCTTTTATTGTTTAAACAGTTTTGTAAACTAACAAATAAAATTTAAATAACGGTTGTAAATACTTATATTAATACGTTCAATATTCTATTGCAGATTGCTATTAAAACAATTTAAAGTTTCCATTATTACATCAATAACTGCACAAGTAATAAACAGCATATGCAAAACAATAAATATCAAATATTATAAATTTTTTACCACTGCAGTACTTTCACATTTCATTCCCATTAGTGTATGTTTTGCGCATATTTTCATGACATATATTCTTCTCTAACGAAACGATTTATGCAGCAATATAAAAATTTTTGGCAAAATATATAGTTACAATATTTCAAAGTATTTTCTTCCAAATTTAATGTATTATATACCTGCGTTTGTGAATCCCAATCTACAAAACATTTTCTCCAATTTTCCGGCGTTGTCTATTTCATTTTTTAATTGTATTAGTCATTTCTTCAGCCGATGCAAAACGTAAACCTTAGAACTAATCAAAAAAGTCATTAAGAGACAGGTTTTGACAATACGGTAAATGACCCATTATTTCAGTCATTTGGGCATTCAAATACTTAATCGTTTGAGTGACAGTGTGAGTCCGATCGTTATGTTGATGCAAGATTATTCATTCTCTTGAACGATTTTCATGGGACTTTGAAAAACTTAAGGAAACAATTGTTGTGTACTGTTCTGCTGCTGTAACAACTATCGTTTTCTTTTCAGCCCTTTTCCCAAAAAGAAAATTGTTATGGCCGAATTACTTTCAAAGATCCAAACTACCAATCCAATAACGTAGTAGTACATGCAAGTTTCATCACCTGTAATTATGTTGTATACTAGATGAGATAATCCATTAGCAAACTCCTCTAGTGTAAACATGTACGACTTCACATGGCCTCCTTTTTGAAGCGAATCCAATTGTGGACAACCTAACGCAAAGGGAACAATGCTTACGTATCTTTCTCGATAGTGCTCGTTAGTCAATTCTATGATTTCCTATATGCAAATGATTACTACTTAAATTTTTGCAATTTAAAACTACGGAAATATAATTTTCAACCGTAACTGTCACTAACTAGGTTAAAATGTCAAAAAATTGAAATAAAATATTATGACCTGTAGAGGCCCAGTGAAAAGAGAAGAGCCCTTATGTATGGTATTGCGCACAACTTAATCATTAGAGAAACCTTGTTACGGCCTTCTATATACTAATGTAGAGATTAATACTACAATGCCTGTAATTTATACCTGAAGGATATCCTTGGCTTCTTCTAAGGCGGTATTAGCCAGCAACTTGAAGAGTCAGGAAGGATTCTTTCAATACAAGATCTATTATTTGGACGACACAGCATTTAAGTCCCTAAAAGTGCGTGCCAATACTGAAGTACGCGGAGAATATGTAATTTGGTATGTATAGGAGTAAAATTCGTATGCACCAATTTTGTTATAGCAGGAGAAAAATATAAATCGTATAATAGCTAGAGGAAGAAATCCCAGAGTGTTAATAACAAATATATATTTTATTAAGAAAATATATGTAACTCATATGATATTGAATTATTTAATTAAGAGAATACGTTAATATATATATATATATATATATATATATATATATAAATACTTCAAGACAGAAAATTATATTAACTATTAATAAAAATATATATAACACAATCTCAACTAAGACAGTTTTCATTAACAGGAAGGAAAAGTTATAGAATTTTAGTTACATAAATTAAAGGAGACCGGTTCCATTAATATCTTGCCACAATTATTATTTATTTAGTTCGAGTTAACTGCCATACTTTTAAACCGACTTTTAAATTACTAGTTGAAATAGTAATTCTGAGATCTGCTTTCATATATACACATATCTGTTGAAGTTTATTCACGAGCACATTCCGTATATATCGAACACGTGAATGTAGCGTAATGAAATTCGGTATACATGTAGTCCTGCACTAACGTATACTCACCAGGTGAGCACTTCAACCTTGATATGGAGTAATGCATTAATAGCAGACCTAGCTGTCTGGTGCAATGAGGGCATGGCTAGCCATGCCCCCTCAGCTCGACTCCATAGCTCTTCAACATTAGCTGGGGTAGCCGAATATTGCAGTCTCAGACAGATCTTGCCGCAGATGTGTTTTATCGGATTAAGATCCGGTGAACGAATGTTTGTTTTGGCTCAAAGATTGATAGTAGAGCGCCTTAGAGAACCCCTCCGTCAACATTAATTCTACATTAGTTACATTATGTAGTTGATACACTAAGAATTCGAATTTCGAAAACAGAGTGAACAGAAGTAGAAAAGCTATCTTGGGAAAGCTTGTTATAAGTATAAGTTTGTAAGAATCTTCTACATATCCCTCTTAGAGTTTCATTCCCCAAACTGCCTAACCGATAACAAATCTCTTACGAATTTCTTCGAAAACAGTAACTTCTACACTCTAATAGAGTATTCAATTTTAAGAATTTGACAATTTCTTGAAAGTACTTTGTCTAGAGCTTTTAATCCTATTGGCGAACTACGGCAAGTTAATAGGATACGTTTTTGACCCTGTGCAACTTGTATTCTTAAATTTTTATATTTAATAAACTCGCTTGCCCCGGATATTCGCATTTCATTTCCTCATTTGAGAAAATCTTTGATTTTTTTAAATCATAAAAGTTCAGTTTCTCTTTTAGTAAATATAATAAGGTCGTTGTACTTTGAAATGTTAATGCTATTATAATTTAATAAACAAGATCAAACCATTGAGTAAATTGGTCAAAGCGACCTTTCCCATGGTATTTCTTGAAAATATGCTAACAGAGATTTTCTATATACATTTTATTTTTTTTTGACCATTTGTATATGTTATTTTGTACCTTTCTTTTGATTTAGCTGATTACAAATTATTTATGGGTTTGCAATGCCTAATATTGCAGGAGGCGTAAACGAAATAGCAAAATATTTAAAAATTACTTGCGTTTTGCAGTAAAATAATTGTTAGCTGTCAATACAAACTGCTGAAATTAATTTATTTCAGCATAATTCAAGTCGACTATATAAAATTTGTTAGTATATTAAATGTCAATATTATGTAAACTATTTACAAAATTAAAGTTATTACATAAACGAATAATTTTAATTTAATTTTTTTTAATATAACAAATAATTATCATTTGATGTTTGAACTTTGTGTTTCCATTAACCTTTAGTATTACTATATCAAAAAGTAGTAGATTCCTATGTAAATATAGCATTTATTAGTAAAAGTTTCGCTTGTTGGGCAATTATACATGAAAATATTTTGCAAACATATTTTTTTGATATTAACAATAAATCAATTTAATTTAATTTCTTTGATTGGCACGATTATCAGTAAATATACTTTGAATGGCAGTATTTTATATATATAGTTAATATTTACCTTTCTCCAGACATGACATGTGATGATTACGATGTATACTTGGAAGCGTTTGTTTAATTGTCCTAATTTTGTTTCTGTACATAATAATACTGATAAAAAAACATATAGCATTGCAGGCATTTATGAGTTTATCGAATTTAAAACGATACAGTAATACGTAATAATAGATTACTAGATTTAGTATTCACTAATATAAGTTGTACTGTTAAAGAAGTACGTGATGTCGATCTACTTATTTATGAAGATGAAGATCATCCGGCTCTTGATATAATCTTTGAAATTATTAAAATGTAAGTGAATAATTTTTCACGCAGTGGAAACGAGGTATAACCTCAGAAAAGTAGATTTTTCTACATTATATAATGATTTACGAAAATTGATTGAACATATCTACATAATTACAAAGATGTCAATAAGACAGTGTCGGTATTTTATTTCAATATCATTCTCTGACCAAGACAGTGAAACTCCCAGTGGCACTACTTATGTACATCCCAAAACCTTAATGTTCCATTTTAGTACAACAATTAAGTTTTTAAATTTTTAAAGATGAAGGAATATTACAACAAAAAATGGTGTAGACATATAACCGATATGTATTTCAATGAATTGACGAGGTTAAGAAAATTACTTAAACTTAAAATGACATTCGCTTTCAGTGAGTATCGACTAGCTGCTGAAAACGAAATTGCCAGCAATTCTAGGTTTTTCTAGCTATATGTCAATGATAGGCGTGGTTCCTTCAGAATACTTGGATGCGTTACTTGGAATGATGAATTTGTTATTTCTCTACTGATATTGTAAAAGTTTTTGCCAGTCACTTTTCGCAAATAAGCTTCACTGACTCTATTATAATACGCGATATCGAGAAGGAAGGTGTGAACAACTATTCATTTTACATTAATTCCGTTATGTTTAAAGATATTTATAATGGTGCGAGAAGGCTAAAATCAAACATAAATGCTCTACATGACGGATTACCGAGTTTTCTTGTATGTGGTTCTGCAATAATATTATGCGAGTCGTTAGCCATAATTTTTAATTTATCTTTAAAAATATCAATATTTCCTGATTAGTGGAAGAATGGCAGAATAACACCAGTTTTCAAGAGAGATGATCGCTTTGATGCTCATAATGACAGGCCAATTACCATGTTATCGAACTTTTCCGAGATCTTTGAACATCTTTATTCTAGATTGTTTAATTGCATTAGACCTTACTTATCTAATTACCATGTTTTTTTTCCACGAATATCTACAATTACAAGCTTTACTGAAATTATGCAATATAATTTTAATAATAAATTTGAATCTATTGATAAACGATAAATGAATGTTATATATGCAGATTTTAAAAAACATTTGGTACGGTAGATCACACTTTGAGTGATTTGGGCCTTTCTCATAATGTTGTGTATTTAATAACATTCTTAACTTCTACAAAAGATGTGATATGTCTCCTCGGGTTCAAATTTTGGTTCTTTATTATTTAATATATACCTAAACGATCTTCTTCAAATTCTGGCCTCCCATGTTCTGGATTATGCATATATGAAAATCTATGTACATCTACAATGTAGTTCGCCTCTCAGTCAGATTGCGTACTTTTGCAAAAAATTTGAATTTAATTAATGTCTGGTGTTAGCGTAACAAAATATTCTCAAATTTAGACAAGTGTGTAGTGATGACATAGTAAATGCAAAAATTCCTACGTCTTTCAGAATTCTGTTGATCAGACTATTATTTTGACTTTAAATGAAGGACTTGGCATGGTTTCAATCTGCTTTGTCGTGTTAGGTTACTTGGTACTTGGTACGGTGCTGTAGGATATTTAACAATCAGGAAACCTTGAAAACTTTATATTATGCTTACATTTAAATTAAACTGGAATATGCTTCTGCGGTTTGATACCCGTAATACGTTTCTTAACAATTTCTTTCAAATTATATTGGAATGGATTCAGAAGAGATTTTTATAATATTTATCTTTCAAAATAGATTGGTATTTATCTTGAATGTGATAGGACTGTTATTGGATAGCGCGTTTACTTCTCCTACTGATCGCAGATTCGAAACAAGTGGCAGACTCTTGTTTAAGTTAGTGAATAACTACGTTGATGCTCCATCATTTCCTGCTCGTATTAATTTTGGAATACCACAACATGGAACACACCACTAACAGTTTTGTTGTTCCGAAAACGAGCATGAATGTATTCTATAGAGTACTAATTACACGTATGACGAGAAATGTTAATGGAATCTATAATATCTTTCACGCCTTATATCAATAATTTGAATGTATATTATACTTCGTTTCATTCGTTTTTATTATTTGTATTAGTGGAGAAATTGTATTTTATATTTACATTTTAGATACTTAGCTTAATTCTTTTTTTGTTGTATAAGCATGTATTCTGTGCATATTATCCTATTAGGGGAATTTTGTCTGTTAGGCAATAAATCATAGTATTATAATTATTAAAGTACAAGAACAGACGAGCGAGCTCGTGCTTTAAACTTGTGCAAATACCGAAAAAGTTGTCTTTGCATACTTAGTTTTGTAAATAATTATTAATTTTCTAAAAAGAAATATCGGTAGTGGTATAAACTGTAAAATATACTAAAATATATTAATATTCTTCAATTAATTATTTTATTTGATTATATATTTTATAATATCAAAATTTAAGTTACTCTTCTATTATCACTGAAGGTTGATATACGAGGGAGCGTTTTTATATTCGCGGAATGAGCGGGTTGTAGAGGGGTGAGTAGGCGCATTGGGGGCGTGGCCTGTGCAGCGACTCATGATTAGTATAAATACGAAGTTTCGTTGTTATTATACAGTTAGTCTTTGAGCTATCGTCAACTAAGTAACATAATCAGGAGTGAAAAGTGAAATATGGACAAAATCGAATATCGTGCCGTTATAAAGTTCCTTACCAGGCAAGGAAAATCAGTGGCGTCCATAATGAATGAGATGTCATTGGTTTACGGTGACTCTTGTCCAGGAAAAACCATGGTGTACAAGTGGCATAGTTTATTTAAACAAGGAAGGGAATCCCTTGAAGACGACCCGAGGCCGGGCAGGAGCATTGAGGTGACCACGCCAGCACTTATCCAAAAAGTTGAACAAATTGTACTCGAAGATGCTCGACTAAAGAAGAAACAACTCGCAGAAATGGTTGGAGTATCCGATACAACAATTTTTAAAATCCTACACGATCACCTCGGCATGTCTAAGGTCAGCGCAAGATGGGTGCCGAGAATGCTCACGCCGCCGCAAAAACAACAGCGCGTAGAGTGTTCGCGTGCATTTTTGGACCTCTGTAATGAAGACAAGGATGGCGTATTGAGTGGAATTGTTACTGGAGACGAAACTTGGGTTCATCATTATGAACCTGAGTACAAACAAGACTCCATGCAGTGGCATAAAAAGGGCACAGCACCTCCCAAGAAATTTAAAGTGTCACAATCAGCTGGGAAACTCATGGCAACGGTATTTTGGGACTCGGAAGGAATATTGTTGATTGATTATAAAGATAAAGGTGTTTCTATAACCGGAGAATATTACGCTTCAATATTAGAGCGACTAAAAGAAGCCATTAAAGAGAAAAGACGGGGAAAATTGACAAAAGGTGTTCTGCTTTTGCACGACAACGCGCCCGTCCACAAGAGCCGCGTTGCGTTAGCTGCCCTGCATAAGGTGGGCTTCGAAATTGTGAATCACCCACCCTACAGCCCAGACCTGGCCCCGAGTGATTATTACCTGTTTCCGAAAATGAAAAAAGAGCTGCGGTGTAAAAAATTTACTGCCGATGATGAAGTCAAGGAGGCAGTTTCGGCGTATTTTGCAGATAAAGAGAAATCATTTTTTATGAGGGTATAAATAAATTAATTGAAAGATGTGAAAAATGTATCCGTCTTGCAGGTGAATATATTGAAAAAGAAAAATAATTTGTTTTTTTATTTCCACCCCTTGTCCCCCATTCCGCGAATATAAAAACGTTCCCTCGTATAACCCCTTTTCACATTAATTTTCGTGTTCTGTATACGTATTTCGACAACTAAGTTGTCACCATCAGCAGATATTTAAACAGTATCGCACTTGGAAAACTACGGCAAAAATACTCGTATAAAAACACGTTCCGCACACGATCTGTACCGATCTGCACACTCGTGTGCGTTTTGGCTTTCAACGGTACAGATCGTGTGCAGAATGTGTTTTTGTACGGGTATTTTTGCCGTAGTTTTCCAGGTGCGGCACTGTTGAATTATCTGCCGATGATGACAACTTAGTTGTCGAAACACGTATACAGAACACGAAAATTAACCTGGAAAGGGGTTATATATCAACTTTCAGTGATTAAGTTAATCAACCACAGGCTCCATCAAAATTACCATCTTCTATTATATTTATTCAACAAATTACAAACTTCGAAAATTATTATCGCTTTATATATATATATATATATATATATATATATATATATATATATAAAGCGATAATATAATAATAATATAATATACTGGCCCTTAAATAACATCGGCGAATTAATTTACAATATTTACATAAGTTACGCTATTTTAAAGCCAAAATATCAACATGTTTTGCTTGATTTACAAGCATCTCCTCTAGCCCAATTATGTTTGCCATTAAACGTGATGGAACTGGCTATGAGAAATCGCGCTGTTAGGCGTGAGTTATTGGTCCTTATTATACTTTTTAAGCTGATCAATTTAGCCCGCAGCGTTCTTAAGGTAAAAGGTAAAGACAAATTTACCAGAATCTCTTTATGTCCTTATCATCGTAATGAAAGCACGTGCATGGAGTGGAGCGATTCTAAATGTATTTATAATTTACAACTATATTATTTTTTATTGCGTTCGATTATTAAATTTATGTAGAAGATTCATAAATGCACAAACTTAGTAACTTAAATTATTTTATTATAAATTCATTACTTCATTCATAATAATTATATATACAGTGGTATACACCCAACTAGCATACATACACTATATTAAAAAAAACTTATACGAAAAAAAAACGTTAATAAAATTTTATTCATTTTTAATAAAAATAATGATAGATGAAACACAAGAATTACAAAAAATACATTCTACAAAATAACTTAATATCCATATGCAACTAATAAGCACATATTGCTATCTTCTGCAAAAATAATAACTTTGTACGTATGTATTTGCGTATTTTGTGTCGAAAACCTTTTGCCTTGAATCACTGCGACACATCTTGTTAGCATACTTTCTATTAATCTTCACATTTATGTTTTAATTTGGAGTACTATGCCTATTTCCAAATATTTAAGTAACAAGTTTCCTAATTTTTATTATTTTAAAGTGATTATTTCAGATATGTTTCATCAATGAATTCAAGGCTTTCTTGTGACCAATACAAAATTTGTTTTTAGATCTTTTAACCAACTTCTGACGACTTTCTAGGAATGTTTGGTGCCGTTGTCCTGCATAAATATCCAAACAAAAGGTAAATGGTCGTAGGGGTATAATTCTATTGTAGTCTTTAAAAATGTATAAATAATGGGTGTTTTTTTGGAGGCGGAGAACTTTATATTGAACTAAAACACAGAAAAATATTTTTAATATTTTTTAATTTAATTTTTAATTTTATGACATTAATGTTTGAATATGATTTCGGGCATGTGGCCGCCGCAGCTGGCGTGTAAATGGCCGTAATCTGGAGGCCCAATTTTCACGCGCCGTCCCGCTGAAACCACATTAATGCCTTACAATTGAAGCACAGAGAAGTGAGTAATCATGTCTCTTTATCGCTTACCGTTGACTGTAACGTTCTGACCATCATCATTTTTGAAGACATATGGACCAATGATTCCACCGGCCCATAAAGTGCACCAAACGGTTACTTTTTCTGAATGTAGGTGTTTCGACAATGGGTTGTAGATTATCATTGCTCCAAATGCGACAATTCTGCTTATTGACATAGCCATTTAATAAAATGAAATTGTGAATCAATAGCAACGCTTCCTTCGGTCCATTCACCAAATGTACGGCGCCAACGATGGTCGTGTGGCTTCAATTCATGTACATGTTGAATCCCGTAAGCACGTGGATAGACACAAGTTTAATTGTTAAGCACGGTAACGAATTGACGCATTTGGATCATTATCAACACTACACTGCACACCATCAATCACTGGTTGTGTGCGCACAGTGCCACGTCTTACGGGATACGTATTATCGTTTAGAGCGAAAACGATCCATAGTTTCTCGAATTAATTGCTCTGATGGACGATTATGAGCGCCATAAAATGCTCGTAATGCCAGATAAGTTTCTTGAATTGACAATGTTTTTCAAAATATTTTTTGAACAATTTGCAAACATTGCTTCGGCGTGAGTCTATTCATAATAAATTGCCGAACCAAACTAACTCTAAAACAACCGAGAACTGTCAAATCGACTTTCACAGAAAACAGTATTGCCAATTTAAAGTACTCTGTTTCTAAAAAAACACTCTTTGTTAAAACTGAACTAAGACGGTTTCAATTTTTTTAATGATCCAAAACCGTATTCTGATAAACTTAACGCTCTTTACCGTACGTTTTGTGTTCAATGACGCGTCGCTTGGCCTCCTATCATGCTGTCTGTTATTTAAGTCGAGCTTATTAAACTTTTTTGTTCGACCATAGCGAATTTATCCAAAGTACTATTAGGTGTATTTAAATGCTCTCCAGCAAACTTTTAATCTTAGTTTTTGATTTTTTTACTTCCTTCACTTCACTTTCTCACTGTATTTATGCTAATATTAGTACTATACTGTTAAAGCAATTTTAGTTAAATTTGTCCAGTGCAGATAAAAAATTCATGTTTTGTAAATTTTGCAATTGCACTGTTTCCTCCTGTAGTATTTTTTTAAGTATTAACACCCTGGGCTGTGTTTCATGGGTACCGTGTTTCTCTTTATTATATATGCAATTACATTATATACCACCTTTCTTTGATTTACGACTTCAGCAATTTTTTAAATAGAATAATCATGGTGCTTCAATTCCCATTATGTTTTACGGATATTCAATATGCAACTTTTAGATATTTCGATTTAGAGCAAGCAAATACTTTTTGATATTCTGTTATCCTTTCGATAAATAAGATGTTATTCATTAAACTACCAATTGAATCTGGTAGTTCTAAAAGCTAAAGAAAGATATGATTTTTCGTGTTAGAATATTATTCAGAAGTGAATACTACTTCCGGTTTATTGGTAGTTTAGTTATCTTTCTCGAAATGATTATCTCATCAGGAGTTTCAGTTCTTTCTTATCCACCCGGTTGTTGCGGGTGATGTGTTAAGCTACAAGGAATTGAATCAATATAATTTAAGGAATTAAATGTACAGTGAAATTATTGATATTGAAACTTTGGTATAAAAATTTTATTGATTTTCTTAATTTAATATTAACATAAAAGTCAAAAAATGTTTTGACAAGTAACCATATTATCAATTTTAATTGAATTTTATAAAATTCTGTCTGATAGCCAATAAATTATTCCTTTATTTTTACCTTTTTCTTTTGTTTCACTGCCTTTTGTTGTATTATATCTTCAGTTCTAACGTGCACTGTTGTCCATAAATTATGGAGTGCATGCGTTACACAATTAATAAAATAGCATTTCTGAGACTATTAGTCTCACAACACACATTGAGACGAAATTTGATAATTCTGTAGTTTCTCAAACGATTCTTCTTTAAAGTTGTGGAAAAAACTGTATTTGGTGACGTGCCAAGGTCGATAATTTCCATCCCTACGTGGAGATTTATTTTATTATTCACATATACCCTCTATACATAATTTCTTATCTATAAAAGCGTGCTGAATATTTAATAGGAAATTTCGGCTGACATGAAACTATCTTTAGAAATTGAGAATTGAAAGTCGCGGAATTAAAGAAAAAGAATTGTTTCAGTTGACAAAGTCGAAGTTTCAAGTTATTTCATAAGAATTTTACAAAGAACTACAAAGTCGTTATATAAGTATAAGTTCAAATCGTTTGTACAATTTCGCTCCAACTTTTAATATGAGACAGAATTCTCACAGACAAGCATAGAAAAGGAGAACAAATTATCGTAGCGGGAGGATATTTCAAATCAATAGAAAGATCATTTAAATAATTAAAAACTTCACTCCGGTTGAAATGTCTGGTATCTAATAGCTGATGGGTTATAGCACTTTCTTTTTAACTTCACTGAAGTGCAAAAGGAAAAAATAGAATAGTTTTGCTTTTTTTACTTTTTATGTCAGTTTAAAAGAAAAAGAAATATAAAAGTGTCGCTTTCAATTAAAAATATCGAATAGAAACTATATCTGTTATTACAATTTCGTAATGGAAATGTATATAGAATTTGTTGCATTAAATTGAAAATAGGAGGAAGGAATTACTTTACAAATTGAAATTCCGAAGTTCTTAAAGAAGCTTATATAATTCCAGATGTGTGTATATTTGGCAGTAGTCGAATGGTTTCAAAAATTATTTGTGGTTTATAATTGGATATTCTAATAGTAACAGTATTCATTTTCCTGTTCCCCTTTTGTTTATTTATCTGTTAATAATCTGTATGCATGAGATACATGTATATACAGGTCTTTCAATGTTGCTCTGTCCGTGAGATGCGCAATGCGGAGCATAAAATGAGGCTACATACTTCAGACATATAAATTATTAAATTATCATTAATACCTACTCTTAACTTGATGATTGCTTGCTTACCTGGAAATGTATAAGTTTTTAATTACTTTGTATTAATAATATTTCTAAATTTAGGGTCACCGAATATGTAAATTAAGTTTACTGCCAAAATATTTACTATAAAATGTACATATGTACCAGCAGATGTTATTAATCAAACAATATCTTTAAATAAACTGCTCACTTCGTAACACACTATACCAGCGATCCGAACCTTTTCGAATGCACCAGTATATTGAAATTATTTCCATTGTTCACTAATTATCCACTGCGCAGCCATTTCTCACCGGCAAAGTTTCGTGAACGCTGTACATCCATCTATAGCAATTAAACTATTTTTATATGAAATAACAGATAGGGCATTACGAAAATCTTATTGTATTCGAAGCGGATCAGGAAAGTAGGAAATTTTTGAAAATTGGTTAGAAACGAGAAGTACACAAGACACCATTAAGGATTCAATACAACAAATTTCAATTTTTGGAAACAATGCCGAGTAAGTGAAAGATATGCACTCCTTAAACCGAACGCGGACTTTTTGCATAGCAGTAACACTTCTCTGGAAATATTGCGATTTTGCTTCGTAATTGCTGTTGGTAAACTACTGTAAACTTTGCTTTTAACACGACTACAATAAAAAAAGTCGCACAGTAGTCTTGGATGTTCCAGGAATGACACCCAAACGTGGTCACCGAACAGCTATCGAACGTCTGTTATTGATTTTCATGCTGTATGGGCCATGGCGCTATCTTGCTGTAACCATTTATTTTTAAGGAAGTTCTTGAGTTGCTCTACTACAAAAATTTCAAGCATTACGTTATATCGAGCTGACATGATAGTAATCTATGAAGAAACATTATGTCTCGGGAGAATGAAGTACATTTAACGGTAACGTTAGGACCATTCGAAAAGCGGCAATTTTATTTGTTGACGTGCAAATCCGCTTTATCCGCCGTCCGCAACTTTTTAATGAAAAGGGAGTAGTCATCGACCGTTCAACTATACCAAATTATACGTCATAAAATTTGAATAATCTACACTTAAAATTTTAACTCCTGGCGGAGTTTTCAGTGAACGGTCTAGCCGATCTAGCCGAACGTTGAAGACTACCTTATGAACGAACGAAGAACCGGCCTCCTAAAAATTATAGGTTCTCGTTTTGACTTCATAGTAAGATGGAACATCATGACGTTCTAAATTGTGGAAATGCAGGAATTTTCCGCAAGCAGCAGTTAATCCACGACTTCTAAATGATAAGACTATCGCTGTATGAACGCCACTGATACTAAGTACTGGCAGTTATTGTCATTTTCCATGCATCTCTTCACAGATAAAACAAATGATTGAAAATATGTTTACCACGTATCCTAGGAAACGCCAACGTAAGTTTCATTTTGCGCAGCTATTATATTCCCCTTATTTAGCAAATCGTAGAATCCAACATGGAAATCTAGATATTCATTAGAGACCTAATTCCTTTAAGGTTGTAAGTGTTAGTACAGATTTAGTGTACTACCCAGATGTAACAAATTATTGAATGTTAAACATTAATTGCGTGTTAATTTGATAACAACAATTTAGACATTTATCCAACACTAGCTCATCAACAAAGTTTATCCATAGATTTTGGCAGTAGATCACAATAATAGATACGTTTCTTCATCTGATACTGTGGAATTAAAACAACATATTTGCCTGAATAAACCTTTTAAGACATACATATTAAGACACATTTAACTCGCCATTGTCTTAGCTAATCCACTGATATCTGAGACACTCGTAGAATATAAAATTCTACTACATCCAATTATCGCCTTTTGATAATTGTATTTTTGTTAACCATTAGTAGAAATGTGTTCCAGTACGTGTAAATTATTATCAAGAAAAAATTATTTTTCATAAACAAAATAGTTTTAAATTTTATTCACAAATTCTAATATTTTATATTGTATATACACACCAACTTAATAGTTTGACTAGTTGTGCTGCCGAACATAAATAGAATTTATTAAAAACAATTAACTAAAATCAAAATGTTTTCGAAATTCCACAGTAGAATTAATGCTATGTATTACATTCCGTAAAAAGGCATTCAAAGGTTATACAATAGAACTAGTGTAAAAATTAAAAATTATTTGTTATCATGCAGGTAAAATTTTGGAAAAAGAAGGCGTTTAATGAAATAAGAATTTTATACTTAATATATACGAAAATAATATGAAATAATTCCTATTTCATATTATTTACCAATTATATATATTCAATTAATAATAATAATTTACTATCCAACAGTAAGTCAAATTACTTATTACAGGATAATCCTATGTACAAAATATATATATTAAACAGCTATAGATAAAATTTATAACATTAACTAAAGTAACACTAGTAGCAAAATACGTAAAGGCACAAAAAATATTAAAAAGGAAAACTAATGTAATTGAAAGTTCATAAACAAAAACTTTTTCAACTATTTTGAATTTAAATATATTCCGTACAAAAACAATTAACACGTGTATGTATTTTTAAAAAATAACGAATTTGGCGGGACGTATCACCAACAATTAATTTTAAAAAAATAGTGATAAATCTATGCTGTGCAATAGATACATTATTAATTACACGAATATGCATTAGTTCCAACAGCATTAGCTCTAATACTTTTGAAAAATTACAAACTATGAAAGTAGGACGATTATCTATGTATAACCCCATCACAAGACAAGAATATCGTAGGTACGATTCTGGACAATTGAAAATTTTATCTATTTGCTATGGACATTTTGAAATACTGACTAAACTTTACTTAACCTTCAAAGTCATTCATGTTTGCGTTTTCATGCATGTAATGCAAATAACGAAAAGTACATAACTTTATTCTACAGATTAAAAATTACTTTTTTTTGTTAATATGTCTCCTGTAGCAATACCTAAATGCCGTTAATTTCCATTAATTCCATGATTTCCAATTGAAGGAACCAAAAAGTTTTACAGCTAGCGGGAAATTTATTATTGCCAACATGGTAGTCTAATAGATAGTCAGTTCAATTAAATGTTCATTTAATTCTAATGGTTCACAGAGTTTTTCTTAGTTCTGTATAGTAACGTAGTTTAGACAAGCAAATAAACAAAAAATCAGACATCATAATTTAGTTTCATAAACCTGACACCCCGGAATTTGTTCAAGCTACGCATTTAAAACCTCCTTCCGTTGTCATCTTTTTCTCTCATTTTCGTGTTTAATCTTTCTTTTCTCGTCCATAAATTAACTCGACAGGAAAACGTTTTATATCCCAATAATATTTTACCATGAACAGAATACGAAACTTTGCAAAAAAATCGACAAAACGACTAAAAACGCGACCGTGTATATTTTCAGATTGCAACTATTTTCGTTCGGTTACGTTTTGTATAGATGGCGTGTGGAAACTCAAAGAAAGACAAAGTTAAAAAAAGAAAACCTATCTAGACGTCAACGCTTATTTGATTTAAGAGACGTGGTAACGCCTACTATTTCTAGGATGAGTTTTCTGATGGTGTGGAAAGTATCACGTTTAAAATACAAGGAAAAAATGGAATAAAAGAAGAGTCAAAGTATATGAGGATAGAGAGCATCGTTAAAATATTGTCGAACACACATGTAGGTTTCACGTGCTATTTTGGGTATTCGGGAGCATGTATCATGAAAATGAAATTGTCCGGAAATTCGTCTTGGTTGTTTTATAATCCTTTTTGGAATAGTTTCCAATATCTCGTGTTAAAAATGTTTCGTCTTCCAAGTTAGATGAATTATGACGATTTCGAAATGAATTCTTTAACTGAAAGCGAATATATTAAATATGTCTTCGTTTCAAGTGAAAATTAAATTTAGTCTTTAATAAGCTCGTTCACATCTTTAGTTAGTTATTTCGTGCGTTGTATTTGGTCGTAGGTTGTAACAAAGTCATAACAAATGGATGTCAGTTTGTGTACGCGTTTGTTTTTCATCTGCTCGTATTACATGAGTTAATAATAATACGAAAGTTTATTTTTTGCTCTCGATTAATTTAGATGATTTGATGATGGGTTTAGGACTATTTCCAGTAATAAATTAAGTCAATTACTGTCATCGTTAAAACGAAAAGCTTTATGTTTTCGTAATTTAATAAGCAATTTCAAATGACTTATTTTAATAATCAAACGAATGTTAAACATAGTGATATATAGTTAGTTAAAATTTACGTAGACATTTGTTAATCAAAAGCTGTAGGATGAAAGTGGGTAGAAATTAAATAGCTTCAGCATTAAGGTAAAAATAAGACAATTATGCCTTCTAAGTAATAATGGAAAAACAAATATCAAATTTACAATGAATTTGTTTCTGTATTACGCCTATGGGTTTTAAATATAGATATGCTATAAAATACGGTAATTACTGTAAGCTTGAAAACGTGCATTTGCATTATCTTAGTAATCCGTTCTACAGTAGCAAACGTGTAGTGAAATTTGTGCGAAATTTAACTAATTTAAAAAAATGTTGCTGTAAGTGGCAACGTAAAACTGTGTACAACGACGGGAATCGTATATTATATTTGAAATTTTTAATGTTCTAGTTTGTGGTGTTAGAGTAAATAAAGGTAATAATGAGGACTAAAATGGGTAAAGACGGAACAATAATTTACAGATGGTAACAATGAGTAAAATTTATATTCCTAAGCAAAAGCGTTTACAGGCTTGGAAAAACCCATGCGAGAACTGAAAAAATAAGGAAATTGCGCTTAGAGAAATAGAAAACCGATATCACATTAACAAAACTTTGTGTGGAGAAGACTGAAAGGTATACAAAACAAAGACAAGGCGGAAAACAAACTTCAACTGAGGCAGTAGAAAATGATAAAAAAGTAAATTAAAAATATTATGAAAATGAGGATTTTTACTAACTCACAAAATAAGTATTAAATATTGTTCAAAACTTGTCAACAAAAGATCTAAGACTGGTTTGTTGTATTCTGTAGAAAAAAATGGATTGAGTTTAAAACTTGAATAATTGGAAGTATCAATCACTAAGGTTGAGATATAACCCCTTTGCACCCCTTTAACTTTCGTAATACTGTATACGCATTTCGACAACTAAGTTGTCATCATCAGCAGATGTGTACATTTTGGTTCTCAACGGTACAGATCGCGTAAGGAGTTTGTTTTTCGTACGGGTATTTTTCGCCGTGGTTTACCAGGTGCGATACTTTGCAATTATCTGCTGATGATGATAACTTAGTTGTCGAAATGGATATACAGAATTACGAAAGTTAATGTGGAAAGGGGTTATATATCAACCTTAGTAATTAAGTTAATCAACCACAGGCTCCATCAAATTCAGCTGGAAGGATCAAGACGACAAGACATTATTAACAATTTCTATGATATTCGAAATAAATTTATGTATTATTAGAGGAATCATACTTCATTTTAAAAATATTCTCTTTATTTTGTTTCCTATATCAAGATTTATGGAGTAAAAAAACTTCTTTTCTTATAAAGCGCTCTTATTGTTTACTTCTAAATAGGATTCAAATTCGTAGCAGTTTACCGTGTCTTATTTTTAACATCAAGTATCTTATAATTATCTTAAACTGAGAGAAGATCTGCGTCGGCTGTATATACAAAACCCAGAATAACGGCAAAGTTTACACTAACTTTGACGTTTTTACGGAAATTTCAAATCATATTTCATCATATAGTGTACACTCAGAATATTTTATTTTAAAAATTTAAAATTTTAAAACTGAAATATTACATTGTTACATTTTGAACACCATAGATGACGACTTAAATCGGAAGACATTTAAATACGGTAACAATAAAACGTTGATTACTAAACATGTTTTTTGTTAAGAATAAAAACATAACTTAAACATAAATACTTTATTTCTTATAAAATAACTACTAACGTTTTGATAGTTATATCGTGTCAGTTTCACCATGTCCAAAATAATAATTTTTTGAAAGAATTAAGAAGCGAGAATATAATTATGAATGCTATTAAATAATATTCATTCGATATGTGACGTGTAGAAAAATTTTTACCATTGTTTAGCGTTTATTTAGTGTGAAGTAAAAAATATAAACATTGTAATATATTTAGATGTATAAATGTTTATTATTTAATATATCAAGATTTTTCTACAGCAACCCAAGAATATCTCAAAATTATGACTATTATTTTTACTATCGTTGTATTATAAAAATTATATTTTGATATTAAATATTGTATGCGCCTAATAATAAACCGCACTAGCAAATGAGAGAAAGTGTCCAGATCTACTTATAAGTAAGCAATCTGTTTACAAAAGTTTCAGAAGATAATGTAGTGTTCGGCCAAAGGCGGAGGATTTTTGTACGGCGATTGGCAAACGAAAAAGTGCTACCAAATTGTGTAATACTCACCGTGAAACACAGGGGAGGATCAGTACTTGTTTGAGGATGCTTTTCCTTTCATAGAACTGGTGATTTATGGACTTATGAAAAAAGAAAATTATAAACAAATTTTAGAAGAAAATGTAATTCCATCAGAACTTCGTATAATTGGACGCAATTTCTAGTTTATGTACGATAATGACTACAAACGCACGTCATTGTAAAAATAACAAGCAGAACTTGATATATTACAACTCACTCTCGTGGTCACCCCAAAAGTCTCAATTTTAACTCAAATTAGAAACTTTGGGGCGAGTTAATCAGGAGAATCAGAAAAAGTTGCCCATGTCGCAACATGAAATTTGCACAACGTTGGAGAGAAAATGTAACACGATTTCATAAGGTACCTTACGCAATTGAACAGAAAGAATGCCAAGAGTGGTGCTTGCTGTGATTAAGGCCAGAGGAGGTTTTTTTGAGGAAAAAAAGTTAATTAATATGATAATCTTTTTTACACTAAGTAATAAATATTGTTGTTATGTCAGGTGTAAGTTATAATTATATCATATATATAATAATGTATAAATTTAAAATAATAAATAAGAAATTTCACTGCAAAATTTATTTGTATTATTCAGTTTTTACTTAAATAAGCAAGTGTACATACTTCCATGACCGGTAATGTATGTACATATGTATTATTGTATCGACAGATACTTAATCTTGAGCATTAAAGATTTGAAAATATTATCTAATGTAATTTGTTGTAAAGGATTTCGTTAGGCTTTCTTTGCATTATCAAAATGATACAAAAGAAATATATTGTAGTATATTGATTGCTTCGAAAGATGTTCTGAACAATTAACGGTTTCAGTAGAGAAACTTCGTCGCTTTCATTCTTTGACACTTCTTTACCAAACCATTTTCTGGTGGTATAATGGGGAGTTGCGGGGTGTACAAAAACGTTTTTCGTCTGAGACAGCGGTGACAGATGCAGTGCCTTTAGGAAGACACCAGAGACATTAGTCAAAATGTCGACGAGTACAAAGCGAAGGGAATGTACTGATGCGTATATATACACTAAATGTACCTATATGGAACAGAGTTTTTTTACGTTAAGGATCAGAAAATGCTAATATATACCTAGGACATTTGTAGAATTTAAATTAAATCGAATTAGAAATAGTTTCATAGAAATACACGATTGATATGGTATTTATATTCGTTTTATTGAATGTTACATACTTCTTAGTTTAAAAGTATTTGTTGTTAAATATTTCAGTCAAATACAATCTATGATTATATGAGCTTTAAATAGACTTTTGTTAGAAGGGATATTAACATTCCGTAAATTACATGTTATGCTTTTCATGTTATCCATATTACTTGTTCTTTATTAAGCAGGTGATTATTTTAAAAAAACTTCCTTGTCTTTTGTGTGAAGCATCATTAATTATGAGTTTTGATGGCTTGCAAATGATGTACTTGCATTCGAGTGATTAGATTGTGCGGTTAAAATAATGCTTCTACTGAAATATTATAAAAATTGTGACACCTACATATGAAATAATGGGAACACGGAATATATAAGCTCATAATGGATATATTTGAATTTAATACACCTCAATGATAATTAATAATAATAAATAGGGTCAAATATCAAATATATAGTAATAATTAATAGTAAAATGTGTAGTTTAAAGAATTACAAAGATATTTCTTTCAAAAATTTTCCTCAGAAATTCTTTCCATTATAATTCTTATCTTGAGAATTTTCTATACTGAAGATTGCTTTTAAAATCACTAGAAATAATTAAATATATTTGGGTTTTCAAAGCATTTATATTTTCTGACGAACTATAAAAATAAGCTACAATGGGTTGCAATTTTGAGTTGAAAAATTGGCTTTCTACAATACTTTTACAACAAATATGTAGTGTGTTGTTATCAAAAGGCTTTACTAAATTAATAAATATTAGATGTTGTCTAGTTTAGCTTTCCATGTATTTCTATAAATAGTTCTTTAAATTGAATTTAAGAGATTTTATATTGGTATTTGAAAAGTTAAAATAACTATATAAAATCTTCATTAAATTAACTACGTTTTTCGATATGTTATAACATTTTTGTACATTATATGGTGTATAATAAATGTTGGTCAACTGACATTGCAACACGTTTGAGTACTTAATAGGAAAATATTTATTTTACTTAGCTATTCAGATGGATATGAATTTGCATATACCTATTGTAATAATACACATGTGAGAAAAAAGAAAAGTAGCAGCAATAAATATTAGGCATATATCAAATTAAATATAAGGCAATGTAAATGCAGTATCACTGCTTAGCAATTTTATAAATGGAAACTTATCTCAGAGTAAACCAACAATTGTCACCTTTTTAGACTACTCAAAAGCCTTCGACATAGTGTAGCATGAATTACTGCTGTCCAAGTTGTATAATAGGGTTGTCTGCCTTAATTTAATCAAAAATTATCTACATGAAAGAGAGCAAGTTACTAAAGTAAATGGGATTAAAAGTAGAACAGTCATTACAACAGTTGGCGTTCCTCAAGGCTCTGTCCTGGGGCCGCTTCTCTTCATAATTTATATAGATGATTTACTTCAATTACAGGAGGAACTTGTGGCTTATGCTAATAATACCGTTGTACCAACACATGAACGGGTCTGGTTCGACCTGGCTCAAGATGTGAATAATAAACTACAAATGATATATTCTCAGCTCTACCAAAACTATTTAATACTTAACATCTCCAAATGTAATTTCATAACATTCGGAAATTATACTGGTTCAGTACCTGCAGACATTAAACTACATATCAATGGTCAGCAGATTGAGCGGGTGGTGTCTTACAGATACGGTATTACGTATGATGCCAATATAAAATGGAATAATCACATTCAAGGCATACTGAGTAAAACTAAATATTTGGTGGGTGTCTTTTACAAGCTCAAAAGAACATTAAACAAAAAACAATTGTTGCAGCAAGTATACTTGGCTGGGGTGGTCTATGTAACTCGGCTCAAGATCCTCTAAATAGGTTTCAAACTCGCATACTTAACATAATTCAAGTCAATCAGGAGATCAGGCCACTAAATATCAAACAAACTTCTGTTTCAAAATCAATATTACATCACTACTAAAAGTTAAAAAATTCCTACATCAATACAGCCAGATCCACAAGAAACAAAAATTTATCACTACCAAGTCATCACTTATCAATTGGACAGAGGAGTAATCTGTATTACAGTGTGAAGTACTTTAACCAGCTTCCGAGTGAACTCAAGACTTTAAATACAAATGTAAATGTGTTAAAATATAAAATAAAATTATTTATAAGAATCCTTAACATAGAATAAAACTTTTATAATAAAACATTTCGGTTTCACAATATTGTGCAAAAATCAATAAAATCTGTCAATGTATATAGCGTGTGGCGTAGTGTAATTAGGATGAATTGTACTGATTAAATAATTGTAAGATCCAACCTATACACGGGTTCTTGAACCCCCTATAGGTCCTTTGTAAAGAAAAGTTGGAAATAAATATTATTACTATTATTATTAACACAATAAGTATTAATATTAGAAGCGAACTAGGAACATTCACTTACAGCAAGATCGTTACTCTAAAATATAAGAACACTATTTTAAATATTTAAAAGCAAATGAGCATGCTTTATTTGAAAGACACAATGGATTACGTCGCACTATTAATAAATAGCATATATAGCCAAGTCAATTAAAGGAGTTTACATAGAATGTGAAGCATTTTTTATATATAGTAAGAAATAGTAGTAAGTACCAAGAATACTTACCAAGATAGAGTCTGCCAAAAGGATTTTACAATGTAATTGTTAAGTACGTATTTAATGATATAAATATTACAATCCATGTAAAAACTGTCTACCGTAGTGCATGAAAGGGAATTTTATTTACGAAGTATTGTTTGCTTCAAGTGACATCATTTATTTTCAGCAATTTTATCCAACTTTTAATTAAGTTGGATATGAGTAAGTCCTGGGGTATAGTTTCAGTCTCTCATTTTTCTTTTCAGATTCCTTGGTTTTAGTTTAAAGACTAAAGTTTATATTCTTTACCAAAGCCCCATAAGAAAAAACAGCAACGATAATGTTCGACGACCTTATTGGTCAATTCAAATCGCATTTTAGAAATAAACAAATAGAGAATGAAAACTCAAGTAGTGCGGCTGGTTAATCCACCTTGCTAAAAGTAGTATTGTATTTTACTTTATCCGATTCGTTGTAAGAAAAAGGTTTGAAGAATCTTCGAATATCTTTCTGACGTTAATGTTATCGTTTGCAAACTTCCTTTAAAAATGTTTAAATTTAATGAATACAATAGTTTATCAAAAATTTCAACCGGATATTTGTCTCTCCAGTAGCATAGTTTTGCTTATACATATCTCCAATCAATTCAAAATGAGCTTCATTGCGTATGAACAAAAAATGCATCAACTACGGATTAACATTTTTAAGTTGAAAAAATTTGTGGAAAAGTTGAATTCGGTTTTGCTTTTAATCACTTAAGGTTGATATATAACCCCTTTCCCTTTCCACATTAATTATTTTCGTATTCTGTATACGTATTTCGACAACTAAGTTGACATCATCAGTAGATAGTTAAACAGTGTGCATTTTGGCTCTCGACAGTACAGATCATGTACGGAATTTGTTTCGTGCTGGTTTTTGCAGTGGCTTCCAGGCGCGACAATGTTTAATTACCTACGAAATGTGGAAACTGGGTTTTGTTTGTTTTAATCGGTTACTTTCTGAATTTTGGCAATATCGTATGGAAGAAACTTCACTATTTTAAGCATTTGCTGCATTGGCTTCCTATAAATTTAATGCAGTCACTGCTCAATAGATTCTTTTCTTTAGGCCTTTGAATAATTTCCTGACGGATTCTTTCTTCTTTTTGACGATGGCAGGTTGCTGATTTGATATATATTTAAAAGTGATTCACTATTTCGAAACGTTCTAATTCACCATGAAATGGTAGAGCACGCAGGTGTTTTTCAACACTAACACTAACATTTCTTAGAAATACACTTGAATACGTGTTTTTTTCAGCGGAAAAAATTGTGGGCAAGTTTTATTTTCACAATTGTTAATATTAGATGTTCGATATTTTTTAAAGGAGTCCGTAGCTTATTCTTTAAATCAATACTAAATTAAAAACAAATGTTGGAATTTATTGTACTAAATTTAAGAAACATTCGATTATGATCGATTGTTTGGTATTTAATTAACACATAGTTTTTGCACAATTAAATAATTACGTTCAACGATATTAAAAGTGTTTACTAATGACAACTGTTTGAGGCTAATCTTTTAAAAATTCGCTATCAAAACGAAATTCAATATATCGAGTCTCACTATTAAGCATCGTTTTCAGAGTATAGAAATATTTCATTCGCTTTGACCATGTTCGGAGTTGCACCAAAATTATCATTATATATTCATTATTAAATATATTGATTTTTCTTAGAAGTGTCCCATTCAAATGACTATAATTTTAAAACTCTACAATATTTAATAGATCTGCAACTTTTTTAAATTCACTAAATATAAAATGAAAATGCAGTGACATTCACCAACAATACCGTTAATTAGTTAGTTAGGTACAACATTTAGATAACGATCCTTGCGTGTAAGCAAAATTTGATGATTTATTAACTTGTAGACAACATACAGTGGAGCAGTTTTTTATATTGTTGCGCATACTTATTTTCAATGAATAGGTATAGGTAGATTTAACACTTAAAATCCATTGGAAACATTGTCGCTGTTAGACTCATCGTTAAATAAGCTCACCAAAGCTTGCGTCAAAGTTGGTGCACTAAAATTTATGGCAGATTAAAAATTTTATGTGATTTTTACGTCCTGCAAAAAAGAAAGACATATTAAACGTTAGGGAGAATGACATTATTTATGGATACCTTGGACAACGTAGAGAGGTATATGCGATCATTAACTCAAGTGTTACTATATTGCAATGTGATATATATAAAATTATATCTTTGGTCGTAATAAATTTATTACGGTGCTTTTTTTATTGGTGATACTGATTTGATACTCTATTAAATTGACGGAGAAGTATCGAAAATTTAATAGCGTGCCAGAAAAAATATTGGAGCTGCAAAAATAATATAGTAGATTACGGGTATTATTGTCGAAACTTTCTCATTAAAACGCTCATTTCTCATAGAATGAAGATGATTAAATTACAGAATTATTGAGTATTAAAAAATAATTATTATTCAGTTATTCAGAAAAAGGAATTAAAAAAATCCAATTAATTTTATAGAAATTTGTTTCGCCATGATTAATTTAGTGCCTTATATGCCTTATCGATTTGGTGCGTAATGAAATGAAAAAAAAAACTTGATACTTTCAATATCCATTTAAGAGGTGGCAGGGCAGAATTACCAGTTAGGTACTGATTCCATCAACTCAGTATACCGCCCAGTAAGACAATGAAAATATCGACCCAAGGCAGAATTACGATCTCCTAAAGCAAATGTTATATAAATTACAAAAATTGGAAAGCTTTCGTAGGAATTAAATTTGATTTTGACTTAAATAAGCAGCTGTATTTGATGTGAAAAATATATAAAACGGTAATTATAAAACAATATGACTTCGTAATAGGAATATTAAATTATATGTTTTTTACATAATAAAGTAGATCTAATACTGAAGAAAAAATCTTTTATTTCAAATATAATATAACTTTGCTATTTATTTTTAGTTTATTATTGTTTTCTTATATGTATCAAAAGCGTTCAACGAGATCGTATTGATCATAAATTGTCATCACTAACAGCCTATGATTTTACAAAAATCACGTCCTCTGCCCTAAATATTATAGGAACCAAAGAATATTCGTATATGTGTGAGAGGTCTGTTGTCTGGACAATTCTTACATTGTTTACAGGCAATAATTATTATCTAATATGACATTCATTTGAAATTATTATAAACATTAAAATTATGCATATACTGGCTAAAATCCAAAAACTTTAAAAGCTTGAATTCCCTACTTGAATTTTTAAAAAATGCGATCTGTTGTTAAGAAACAGATTTCAGAAACGTAATCAAATTATCTCGTAACCATAGAGGATAATGCAAACAATAATCCGAAGTTGTTCTGGGCATATATTTAAGAAAAAAGAAGGAAGATTGAATGGGAAGAATAATTTCAGAAATTAATTTCAAATTTCTGTGTTGGTGCAGGACTCGAACTTGTACCTGCCGTTTGCTAGATGGATTACCAATTATGTCTCTGAATATGTCATAAATTGCATTATGAAACAAAAATTGCTAACAATCGTATATAAATACATAACGAAATTAATGAAAATTAACATTTTCTGCTATACCATCGTTATTAATAATTGCAGAAATTAATTAAAAATTTCTGCTTTGGAGCAGGACTCGAACTTGTATCCATTATGGAACAGATCTAATAGTTTTTATTATTATAATAATTATTAATAATAATGGTGTAATTAATTTTTATTAACTTCCCATAGCGAAGGGGTTAATTATATACTTATAAATATAAAAATAATTCTGATCCGTGGCAGAGTGCAGTGCATTTCATTTGCTCTTTGTTTCTCTTAATTTTTATAAGGTAATACTTATTAGTTTATGCTCCAGGTCACCTCATTTTGTAGCTCTTAATACATAATAATAATATTTGAAAGAAAGCAGAAGAGGTTTTTAAAATGTCTTGCGTTTAAGTCTATGGCAAGTATCCTGCTCTTGGTAGAGATTACATGGGTTTACTTCGTATATATAACTTTCAATTAAAAGTTACTTGGTACAAAATTTTTAATTAATTTCTGTTGTATTGTATATGTTCTATATTTTGATGTTACATTATTTTGTATTGTACATTTTTTCTTTAACGATTTGGCACTGCATTTTAGTTTTTATTTTAATTTGTCCTGTCATTGGTTTCTGTTGGACGAAATAAAGACTGTTATTATTATTTATATATAATTATTAACATTGTGCTTTAAAACTATTCGAGCTGTTCCATAATTTATTTATGGCATATTAAGAGATTGTATTGCTGTAACTATATTGCTTAGTGATCTGGTTAGTAAGGCAGCGTACTAACAAGCGGCAGATACAGGTTCGAGTCCTGCTTCAACGCTGAAATTTTAGGTATAACCAAAGTATATCACAGCTCTTCTTATGAAAATAGGGTTTCTTTAAGTTTTACAGAAAATGAAGTATTTCGAGCAATACGGAGATTGAAGAACCAACACTCTTACATCTAAATGTGACAAAATATCCAGTTGTCAGTTAAGAACAGATTCCCGTCATTCCGCCTTTGCTAAATAAAGCCTTCCATCGCTTAGACCATTTTCTACTTCCATTCATACTACTATGGTTTGGCTTTACTACCGAATTAGTTTAGTTTTTTATTCTTATTTCAGCAATCAATGATTTTATCATTTACTTGAGGCAATAATTCTGTTACTTTTCAATAAACTCTTTTATTAATATTACAGCTTAAAAAACGCTATCTTGCGTTAATTCATTTTCGAAAGATTGCATAGAAACACCATTCAAATCATTTTCATTTTGTAGATAATCTCTTTTTATGGTCCAGTTCAGGTCATTCTTCAAAAACCTGAAATATCTAGTTAACGATCCGATAGCAGTTTGATCCTTTGTAAAATGTCTATCAAAATTATGCTCATTAAATCCTCAAAGATCGTAGCTATTAACTACCAGCTGATGAAAGTGTCTTACTTTTCTTTTGGGGGAGAGACATCATGACCTGTCTGCCATTAACGTGTGTATTCAAACACAGCGGCTCAATAGCTGTGCAATTGCTGGACGTTGAGTTTGTTCCCTTTTTAATTACGATTCAAGATTCGGAACATTCACTTTCTTGATAGCTTAGATATTCTCGGTTCTACGGGTAAAATATGATGTTCGAGGGTAGTCGATAAGGACATTGCTTGATGTAATTTTTTCGGTCGTTAGAAACATCATTGATTTTATGGATAAGTTGCAGTTCTTGATGGTCTTGGACGCGTATTATCCTTGTTGTTTATGCCGTCAAGTTTAGTTGCTTTTAAAAGAGTTCCCTCAGTCAAAGTTTTTTGCATATTGTATTTAGTTCTTTAAAGAACAAAGATTACATTGAACCACGAATTCCGTTTAGATACTTTATCACACTGCGGTAACTTTTAAACCAATTTCAGAAATTAAGCAAATATCACCTGTCACTATAAAATAAAATGACAGAATTAGAACATAATGTAAAAATTTTCCGAGAAACGCTGCTAGTAGTCAAGCCTTATTTCCTGCCTTCGTGTAGTTGCTTGTATATACATAGTCTGCCGCAGAGAAAACCGAACTTTTTTCAAAATAGTAATTCTTAGTGGCACCATTTATTAAAAAAAATAAACATTGGTAAGGTACATCTTTCACTAATGTTATGTCGAAATATCATGACATTTGCATCATTAGAAACAGAGAAATTGCGTATAAAGTAACAATGTGTGTTTGGCATTGGTCGAAAAATAAATTTTGAACAAAGAGCAAGTATTAAGTTCTGTTTTAAGTTCGGCAAGTCGTCTACTGAAACGTTTAATTTGATGAAACAAGTATATGATGATGCGGTTGTATGGACATAAATGACAACGAACATCCTGGTGCAAAAATCTGGTTACGTAAAGTAACATCGAACTTGTGCGTGAATTTATCAAATATGAGCCGAAATCTTCACTGCGATACGTGGGAATGGAATTAAATAGTTCCAAAGATTTAATTCATTGCATTTTGACACAGCATTTGGGACTGAGAAAGATTTGTGCAAGACTTGTACCACACAAGCTAACTGAATTCAACATTGTATAGACCTGATTAAAGACTCAAAAAAGTACGAAAACTTGAGGTATTCTATTGTGCTTTCAATATGATCCAGAGAGTAAGCATCAAAGCTCTGAATGGAAGCATCCAAGCGAAGATCGAAAAACAGCCGTTTGGAGAACTCAAAAGTCAAGACAATGTTGATTTGTTTTTTTGATTCGAAAGGTATAGTGCACAAAAAGTTTGTACCAATTAGTCAAACTGTCAATTATGTATATTATCTTGGTGTTATGAAGTGTCTTTTGATACGTGTTCGTCGTGTGCGCCCTCAATATTGTGAAAATGGTAGCTGGCGTTTGTTGCATGATAATGCACCATCTCATCGCTGGACGGTTATTATATTGTATATATATGGATCTTCTAACTACAAATGGCATTTTAGCCATAAACGTTCACCGTATCCCCCCCCCCTGGATTTCTGTCTATTCTCCAAACTACATTTGTCGATTAAAGGACAGCGTGCAGCGTTATGGCGACGTCGAAGCCATTAAAAAGGCGTCGACAGCGATCTTGAAGGACATCTAAAGATGAACCTAAAAATTCAGTCGACATGTTAATTGACCATGCAAAACGTTGCATTAAGACCGAAGGCGACTACTTGAGCAATATAAATTAATTTTACTACAATAGTAAGCTGTTTTTATTTTAAAAAAGTTCGGTTTTCTCTGCGACAGACGGTGTATGTTGCATACTATATGGAATAAACATATAATTCTTTTCTTATATACTACTTATAAAATTCATATCAGCTTAAGCAGATAATACTTTATTATGCGTTTTGAATTAATATTTTGTAACGTCTCTATGATTACAAACTTAACTATGTAATTGATAATGTAAATAAAGATATATACTTTTATTATATCTACATATATATTTGCATGTGTACATCCTTGAATTGTTCAACATTCTCTCCCTAACAATTATTTGCCGAATATACACGTGACTTGTCACTCTATCTTCTCATGTGTATGTATATTATAAAAGGGAAAGCTGTTTACGAAAACAGTAGGGGGAAACGCTAGATCATAAATAATACGTCTTAAACTGCATTTGACAGACATGTGTTCCTTTACACAAGACAGCCGCACAAACCTATAAGAAATTCCATTAACATTTTAGCGTAAACATAAAATGGTTTAATTTATATCTGAAGGGCGTAAACTAATTGAAAATACTTAGTTAATACGTTGTGGTTTTATTAGAAAATATTAGTAATGAAAATGTTATTTTTGGTTAGAAGTTTGTAACAAATATTTCAAAACAAAGTACCCTAAAAAAGGGATTATATGAATGAAATGTAATTTAAATTATATTTGATATAATGATATAGATTTAACTCTTCTCATGTTATACTAAATGGTAATAGTATATTCACCTTATGTTCCAAGAAGTAATAGGAACTACTACTACCACAGCTACAGCAATATAATAGATATACCTATAGCAAGAAAACAAAGCGTACTATTGAACTGAGTGATAAGTTAGTAAGCTATTAAATTTAATAAACTCTGTATCAGAGGTCAATAATATCAAAAAATCGAAAATTAAAAATAAAGAAAAAGCAGCTGCAGTTAAGAAGTTCTTCAATTGCATAGACACTAGATTAGATTTCTTGAGGTGATCATAAAGCTAACAGTTTTAAAAACGGGTTTTCTATATATATATATTTAGATTTTTATCTTTGATTTGTAGCAACTGTGGCCTTGTCAAACTTGTCCGTCTTTGATCAGGAAAGCTCTTCTACCTTTATATTTGTTTTCAGCCTACTCTTGCAGGGTTGTTGTGATACTGGTCCTATGAAAGCCATTCATGATGTTTGTCGAGCTAGTTAGTCGACCTTTTCATTAGCTCTGTAGTCTGTCATCTCCGTGTGTGTTTTTGACTACTATGCTCATTCGAGGTACGCATATGATCCTATGTCACTTGTCTCGAATCTAGTGCCCTTGGCATTGCTCGGTTGAAAATAGCCGCTCTGCTATTTGTCTCATTTTGCCTGTAATTTTATCAATACAATCATCTAACAAGATTACTTCCGTTTGAAATATTGTTGTATCTTAAGCGAACCATCGTCCTTTTCTGAGTACGTATTATGACTCCTTGTTGTTAAAGACTGTGTACCAAATAGATTCTACTTCTATAGCTGGGCCTTTTTTCATTCCTTCCGATCTGCTATAATTATTCTAGAGTTTTTATTCAAGTTGAATATCTGAACCATGGCATCTCTCTACTTTCTTACTTGGCTTACAGGAAATTGGTATTCTATTAGCCTGTTGACTTTGCTTCTCCTTCTATACAAATGTTTAGAAGTAGTAAAGTAAATATCACTTTCAACGCCGCTAAAGGTGTTGTTTTCATGTTTTCCGTGACACTTAGATATGCAAATTTTTGCATGCCACATAATAGTCTGCTAATTCTTTTTTTGTTTAGTTCAGACACAATGCTGACAAACGAAGGAAAACATAGGTATATAAAAAAAATCTTTGGTCTCATTATTAGTCGCGGGTATTGCTAAAAAGATAAAAATAACAAACAAACCATGTTGGGGTTCATAAAAATAGAATTGAAATCAAAAACGTAATTCAGTGGAATAAATAATAGAGGACCAACAATGAGATGATATGGTTCAAAAGCTGTAGGCACGTAGGGAAAATATACGACATAATAAATTCAAGAGAAGAGAGAGAAGAAAGTCTTGGACAAAGTGAGAGGGAAATTATCTGAAAAGAATCCGTAGTCATATTTTACATTTGAAATGAAAGAGTATTAAGTCGGTGTGGAGATTATGCTCAATATTTTGATATTGTTTAATTATTTTCATTAGGAGATACTACAAGCAACATGTAACTAGTATGACAACCACTATTGCTCTACTTTAATCATAAAAGATAGGGGAATTACTTATAAATTAGAGTTTGTTACTGGCCAAAAGTCTTATTACAATGGAAAGTAGTATATTATATGTAAAATTTTATGAAGTTAGAAATGATAAAATTTATAAAAAGTATAACAATCTAAAATGTATTTTTAAGTTATTATGAGTTTTTCAAATTTTACTATTTCCAATTTCATAAAACTTTACACTTACTTTCCACATTTACTTTAATTGAAATACACTTGTACGTTTTGCCTGTTTTTCTTCTTTTCGAACGGGTACTCCGGATCCGATAATCTGTGTTTTAACACACTATACATGACTCTGTTCACATCAAGTGAGGCTCGTCAGAGTATTAAACGTTTCAAGGCTGGTTTGACGTCAGATCACAATGGACTTCCAAGTTTCTTCATTAGAGATTGTGCTTCAGTTTTGTGCCAGCTACTTACTATCATCTTCAATTTGATCATGGAGATTTCAACTTTTCCCGATTTTTGAAAAATCACTGGGATCGTTCCCGTTTTTAAAAAAGGTGATATAGATATTCTGTGTATAACTATCGACCAAATAGTATTGTTTCCAACTGTGCTAAGGTATTTGATTATATACTTCATTGTAAACTTAATAACTGCTTGAAACCCTTCATGTCTCTCCAGTAGCATAGTTTTATTGCTGGCACATCTACTGTCTCCAACTTAGCGGAAATAACGCAATTTATTAGTGAATCAATGGACAACAGGCAACAGGTTGATGTCGTTTACACTGATTTCGCGAAGGCTTTTGATACAATTAACTACTCGCCCTTACTTTCTAAGTTGGCCAGCTTTGTGTCAAAACATAATTAATCTAATAGCTTCTTATTTACACAATAGAAGTTGTTATGTATAGTATAATGGGTTCTCCTTAAAAGTGTACACTGCGTCTTCTAGCGTTCCACAGGGATCTACTATGGGACCTATGCTATTTAATGTCTTCATAAACGACCTCTTTCAACGTCTGACTTGTAAATCCTTAGCATACGCGGACGAGTAAAAAATTTTCTCTAATATATCCACTAATGGCGACTGCCATATTCTGCAACATAATCTTGATATTATCAATGATTGGTGTGTGCAAAACGATATAACTGTTAAAGTTGATAAGCGATCACTTATGGTAAGCTTAATAATCCCATTATTCGACAGTACACTGTTAAAAACACTACCATTTTAATGAAGTCGAGGATTATGGATCTTGGGGAAATGTTTGATACCAGATTGGAATTTACGGACCATATGGCTGCGGTATGTGCTTCTGCATCTCGAGCTCTGGGTTTCCTGGTACGTTCCTGTCGGCAGTTCAATAATATTGACGCTCTCAAGGATATTTATTATACATTTGTTCGCACTAACCTGGAGTGTGCCTCGATGTATTTATCAGGGTCTCCTTCTAGAGAGAATCCAGAAAAGATTTTTGAAATATGTATCCTAGCGTCTTGCGGGGAGTAGATTATGAAGGCCTACTGGACAGGCACAACTTCCAATTCTTGTCTTATCGAAGGGATGTTGCAAGTGCCAAGTTCCTTATTAACTTGGTTAATAGTGGTATGGATGCCCCATCATTGTTGGCTTAGGTTTGTTTTCTAGTACCATCTCATGTTAGTAGATCTCGCGACTCGTTTGTTACTCCTAGAGCTAGGACTAATGTTCTGCTGTCGGCACCGCTAGCTCATATGTGCAGGAACGTTAACAACATCTGTCCTGACCCCTTTTTTTGAGAAATAATCCCTTGAATCGGGTGTTGGTCTACGTCGGCTTCTACTTTTTCATTATTGTGTAATTATACATTTAATTTTGTATGTATTAATTAAGTCTTATGTATGTTTACTTTACTTATATATCTAATTATCATCTTTTTATGTTTTTGTTGTTTTTATTTTTGCTTTACTGTACTTACTGTATTGGATTTTGTCCTGTAAATGGGTTGTTCTGTTGGGCAATAAAGAATGTTATTATTATTAAAAGTATGAAGTATACAAAAATGTAAAGACAGATTTATAAATGGATGAAGGTACAATTTATTCACATTTGGTTGTTGAAGCATGAATTTCAGAAAGAGTCTGGAAATTACAATAATAATTTAATTCAGAATCAATAACCAGTATTATAACAAACAGTTCATATATGTACATCGCAGATATCTACGATATGTACATATTTATGCAATAGATCCAGTGAAAAACGGGAGAGTCCATTCATACGTATGTTTGATTATGCTGAGGATCCGTTAGTAATGTACCAACTGCGGTGAGCACGTAGATTGATTCCTCAAATTGTTTCCAATTAATTACAGGGTTCAACAGCATACACAGGATTAATGCAATGCTTAATTATGAAACCTTTTCGAATGAATATAATGGCATGTGGTTTCGTCGGATCTGTTAGATATTAATTAACAGTACGTTTCTATTAATAACGCATCTATTTAGCTAAACTTTTTATTGAACTAATCTTAATTTAAAGAAAATAAAAAAGTCTTATCAGCAAAAAAATATTAAACGTCAAATTTTTATAAAACTGATGTTCGTAAAACGAATGTAAACAGAAAAAATATGGATATTTTATTATTTATTAGTGATAGAAAATGCGCACGCAGCTAGATTTAGGGCGAAATATTTTCATTTCTTAGTCTGTTATATTATTTCTTTACCTGAAAACTATCATTGATCATATCATGATGGATTGTTACTTAAAATTCATAGATTTGAGAATAAATCAGTATAAACGCTATTTACTTTTCGAATAAAAGTGTTGTTCATCGTAAGGTGTTAAGTGCTCTTTACAATAAGAATTGAGGAAGACAACGTGAGTGTTTTACCCACATGAATGAATAAGAACGGAAAGTTGAAGATGTTAAGTTTATATCTCTCGTTGAAAGTTTTGTTTTTCTACAATGACACTATAAAGAAAACTCGAAAACAAAATTTGTCCGTGTGGAAGATAACACTGAGTCGTTGAAGATCATTTGATTTATTGATATCTAGAGAGTTTTAGATGGTTCACTGCATAAACAAATTATTGCGACATCATAGTAACGAGTACTAACTTATTTGAAATTAGAAGTAACTGTACACTATAAAGTCGAACGAAATTCTGACAATCGAAAATTGGAATATCGAGTAATCAAATATGCATAACATTCTTGGCGATCATTGAAAAATTAAAGTGCATTTTTCAACGGAGAAAATTTTCTGTTGAAGATGAAATTCATGACATAGTATTACAAAATTGAAACGATTATCTGAAATTCGCGTTTATGTCGAATTTCTCAATGTCGATCAGGATCGAGAGATGAAAGTATCACGTTTAGTCTGTGTTTTTTAGTTGAAAACTTCTTAATTTGTATTGTTACTATGGATGAAATTTGGGCACAGAAACAATGTATTAATCAATGGAACGGAACACACGGATTTTCCTAGGACTAAGAAGTCCAGTGCTCAAAAGAGTTCTTATTTCGGGTACTTTTTTGGATTTTAATGAAGTGGGTAATCATAATTAATTTTATAGGTAATGGTAAAACAATCACTGGAGAATATTACAGAATATTACTGACCACTTTACAAGAAAATTTAAAGAAGACATGGAAAGTTGTTTAAAGGGGGTTTGGTTTTGAAGGACAATGTATCCATATAAATGTCACGTTGCCTTGTATAATGCTCGCGACTTAGAATTCGAATTACATGTCCTCCAATTTATAAAAAGTCTGCAAGATTGTAAATTTTCTTTCAACGAAGAGGTTCTATCACCTCTTTGTTGTACAGATCTAGTTTGGAGAACAAGATGCAGATATTTTTAAGAGCCAGTGTTACAGGTTCGTTTTAGTAAATATATTAAGTTAAGAGAAGATTATATTGAATAACCACAAATATTTAGAATTTTAAATTATATTTGCGTCTCTAATAGGCAAGGAATTTATCGATACGTCCTTGTACATTTACTTTTCCCTTCTGTAATTTCCTAGCAAAATGTAAAAATCAAAACTACATCAAAACTTTACTAATTATAACTATTGTATAAGTTTTCCTTATAGGTAAAAGTGGTGCTGATAAAAATTTTATGATACTATTACAATCATAGATTTTTTACATTCATCTAATTTTGCACGAAAAATGTCAATACATTTGGTGAAGTGTGTGTATGTGATTCACATTAAATTTATAGCATGATGATTGGGCCCAGTACAGAATGCGTTTCTTGTTCCCATTTTTTTATAATTAAACACATATTCACATTTATATATGTGAAAATATTAATAAAAATCATTTAATCATTAAGTGTAAATTAGTTTAAGTGAATATTTTGAACGTAAGTTTTCGAATAAGTATATATTGGTTGTAATATGAATCAAATTCGTCATTTTTTATCTAATCACGCTTCATTAAGAGTACTCGAACGCTATCTTCAGACAGTCGATAAACAAGGGACAAAACTCGCTTTCACATCCCCCTAATATTATGATAAACATCTTCGTCCAAAACGCAGCAGGCGCTTTTAGTGACAAGCCGGTATTAAATTATCAAAAAATTCCTGTCTAACACAATAGAATGTAATTCTTTACCTGATTATTTTGAGTTCGAAGCGTGTACATATATGCATAGGCTGATAGACATGAAAGGAAGGGAAACTGAAATTGCAGATAATTAGTTTCTGCTTTTGATTAAGTAGGCTTTTTGTTACATATACGCACATGTTAGGCGATAATTTTTACGGTAATGATAGTTCCACTTGGTATCCATCGTTTGTGAATGTGGTTTAATTCATAGTTAAAATAATAATTTAAATTTCCACTTTTTACTTATGAAACTAATGAGCCTCCAAATAAACTTAGCGTCAACTTGATCCCGGAAATTAAATGTTTATACGTAAGCATATTTGATGGTATTCAGTTTTTGACAAATGCGAAATACCACACGTACATATTTCAATACTATGTCTACGTAAATGTTATTTTAAGTTAAGTATTAATTTTTAATTTGCTGTTCGTATATTATTTAGACACTAATATTTTAAAAATTGTTAAAAAATACGTGCTTTGTTTATTGATGTTCTGACTACTGATTCTCCCTGCTCTTAAATTGTAATAATGGTAAAATTTTTGCCCACAATCAATTTCGCTTTCCTGTAATCGCTAAAATACGTGATATTTAGGTTAGATAATACCAGGTGTACCGGAAAGTTATTACCGTTTTTTTCGTAACAAAATTACATAATTTTCAAGGAAATGGAAAAATGTATTTATGCAAAGTATTAGCCATTTAATTAGACACATTTTGCCCCCCATCTTTCAGGCAATTTGTGAATGCCATCCAAAGAAAAAACAGATTGTTCTTTAAGCAAAACTCATTCAATGAGCCAATTTCTAATATCTTCGAAATTGGCAAAGTGCTGCTCTGCAAGCGCGTGTTCCATTGATGCGAAATGGTGATAGTCGGACAGGACAATGTCTAGATAGTACGGCGGGTGCGATATTATATCCCATCCAAGTGCTTTCAATGCTTCCTTGATTTGCTGTAGAATCACTTTACCGTGTCTTCGGGCCCATTTTGGACGTTTTTCTATCAATGCATGATTCAAATTGATAATTTGTTGTCGGTAGCGATCAGTATTAATTGTTTCATCAGGTTTGAACAGTTCGTAATACACCACGCCACTCTGGTTCCAAAAACATAGAGAATTGTTTTGGGATCAAAACGATTTGGACTTGGAGTCGATGGGCCGGTTTCTTCGGGTGATAAGCATGATTATTTACGCTTAGGGTTTTCGCAATAAGTCCATTTTTCATCACCCGTCACTATTCTATGCAAAAATGACTTCCGATCATACCTTTGAAGCAGCATTTCAAAAACGATTTTTCGATTTTCCATTTACCTGTTATTCAACTGACGTGGCACCCATTTTCCCAGCTTTTAGATTTTGACCATTACTTGTAATCAGTCGCTAATCGTTTCTTGGGTCACGTTTAACGCTTCTGTGAGTTTAGGTTGGGTCTTCATCCAAGAACTCCTGCAGTTTCGCATCTTCAAACTTTTTCGGTCTACCAGAACGTTCTGTGTCTTGCACATCGAAATCACCATCTTTGAATTGTCGAAACTACGCCTCACATGTTTTTATGGTTGGGACACGCTCACCGACAGTTTCTACTAGCAAACGATGACTTTCGGCGGCATTTTTCTTTTGATTAAATAAGAAAAGTAATGTGTGCCGCAAATGCAAATTTTCAGGCACGAAACCCGAAATTTTCAAAGTAGTCTATGACAGTGTTACTTTCGCAAAATATACCATGTATAGTTTGAAGCTTGATGTCAGTAGAATAAAATGTGTGTCAAATCATAACATTGCATATTTAAGCCTAGCGAAATCTGATATTGAAATTGATAATTACCTTCCGGTACGCCTGGTATATGTAGTACTTATACGCGAAATGGTTTTTAGTTTCCATATTACAATAATTAAACGCTGTGATCTAAGCTTGCTATAAAAACATGCAAACTTGTAAACTGAAGTGATTGCTTTGAGAAGTAGAATATCGAAAGGTTTCGTGTATTTTTCTATTCTTTAAAGATACTATCCACTATATTGCTTTCGAAAGAATTATTAGAAAACTATCACAGATGCTTGCTATATTATTATGAGTAATATAACGTTTTGTGACAAAGGAATTTAATTTTTTAAGAAAATCAAACATAAAAATTCTAAAACTAATAAAAAACTTAATAATGATGAATTAAGCTTAGATGATATAACAACTAGAATTCGATTGTTTAAAATATAAATATCCATATTTGGAAGTAATATTTTATTTTAGATCGAGTGTGAATGATTCATATTATTTTTATTTAATATTATTATTATTGTTAATGTTAGTACTGTTATTATACTAATTACGAAAGTGGACTAGAAAGTTCGTGGTATGAAAATTTAAAAAAAAATACGCTTTCAAATTGAGTTTATTTTTTAACACAAGCTCCTACCACCTTAATACATCAGGATTAGGGATGATCCAAAGACTCTTCGTCTTGATAAAATTTAGGACAAAGTTTGTTAAGCATCCACAGAAGCTTAAATAATATCTGTTGAAAATTTCTGATCTGCTAGCTAGTTTTTTAGGCGAGGTAAAAGATGGTAGTCCAATGGTGCGAGTAAAGTAAATGAGACAACAAATCGAAGCTCGTCGCATTAATTTACGCAATGACAACACTTATATGGGATCGTGCATTGTTTTTGTGGAAATTGATTGTTTTTTTTGACTAAACCAGGATGCTTTTCATTAATTTTTTGCTTTAATTTGACTAAAACATTCGCGTAATACGTGCCTGTTGTTTTATTTCGGTCTTATATTGATGATTGCAAATCTCATCTTTAATGATAAATTGGCGCAGAAAATATACCTTTATTTTGTCAATAATGCTCCAAACAAGTGAGAAATTTGCATTCGCACCAATTTTTGATCAAGATTAAGGAGCCTAGTTCTTCATAACATCCTTCATCTCATTATGAGTTGTTGTTGCTGGTACATCTTTCAAGAAGAAGTGCCTATTGACAACAGCAATTTCACACTATCCATCTCGTCAAAATCTCTGAGACGTTTTTAATTTAACCAATGAAATTAAAAACCTAGCGATTTGAAATTTGACAGTTGATGTTGAATTTTAACTTCACACTCGTAGTTAATAGTTGAACACGCAAATAAGGTATATAATAGGTATACCACTGAGTTCAATAAATGTAACTATTAACATGATGTCATTTGGTTTAATGATTAATTCTGCCCATACATTCACAGTTTCTTGGCTTCCATTACAAGTCAATATTCTATAATTTTTGACAGATCTAGTCTTCAGGTGAAGCTAATCATAATAAAACGCTTGAACGTACAATGGGGTAGAACTATAGAGACGGTCAAACAGTATGCATGGTTTAAACTAGTTTACTGTAACTCTTTTGCAAAAAAATCTCGTAATCTAAAACTCGCTTAAAAAGTATAAAAGACCAAACAAATTAAATGTGGAAGAATGTTACCTATTATATACATATATGTATGTGTATATTTTTTGTCTGCTAACTGATGTAGCATCATTTAAGTTGTTCTCTAAATGAAATATGGTATTATCTTTAACTTTTTCTTTTTATAACAAATCATAAACATGTATTCATGTATATTGAAAATTAGAAAATGCGTTCATATACTTTTTACGGAAAATATCTTAATATAAAAAAATTATATGATTACAAAAGTATGTTTAAAATACTAAGTCACAATTACCTAACATGCAAATCAGTCGCCGCAATAATGGACTATTGCGTAATAACGGCTTTTTTAAAAATTATTATAATTTAAAATGATAATATTTCGAATTCGACACGCACTTTCTCCCAACTTCACTTTCACAGAGATATATGTATTTAGATTAGCATCTGGTAATGAGAACAACCAATCTACAATACTACTGGCGGTCCGATGTTTTGGTCGTTTTCTTCTTCGAATCATTAAATTGATGCTCCTTCATCAATTTCAACCACTTTCTATCTATCATCCAAATTTACGAAAACAAATATAGCGATCCAAGACTCCGCACATCAAGGAAACCCCATACATTAACTTTTAAAATGTGTTAACAGTTTTCGAGCACTTATAAGTCATGTGATATTTATGCGCTTTCTCTAGGAAAGCACAAAGAAAGAGATTCTTTTGGTAAACACTGTTGTTCCAATTTCGTTTGCGACTTTTCTGTCTATATAGAAATGGTCCTTTTATAATGTGACTTGTAATACATATTTCTTTTTTAAATACGTAATAAATGACAGAAAATTAAATATGGTGGTAGTCAAAAAACATCAAAGACAAGATTATGGTTTAATTAAGATATAAAAATCATAATAAATAACTTTATGGTGGATAATTTTAATGGAGATTGTGGTTGAATTAATCAAAAAAGGAAAATAAAATCCCTTTCTACAACAACGTTAGTATTCTATTTACGCATTTCAACAACTAAGTTCTCATCATCAGCAGATAACTAACAATCACAATGTTGCATCTGGATTCGCAGTAAAACTTGTACAGAATGCACATGTCCGTACTGAATATTAATCGTCAAAAGCTAAACATATATTGTAGATATTTCTCAGATAATTTAAAATGTATTCTAGTCTTAAAGCTAACCACTTATCTTAAGGTACATCGTCCTTGCGAACCTTTATCGGTGTATCATGTTCATGTCCAAAAATATTTTTAGCAAGTTTAAAATTTCCTTAGTGGTAGATAAATGTTAAAGTTTAATATTTTCGTTTTCTTTTTGCAAATGATACATTATTTCGCTATTCAATTATTAAATTTTAAGCTTTCATCGTTTGATTAAGTATAATTACTTACTCGCCTATAGGTGTCGCTCTTCTACAGTGAAAGCGAAAAGTATATGTGGAGACGCTTTAAATGGACCACAGTAGATAAATTATAACTTTGGGACTCACCTAAAACAAAAAGAAAGGATAACTAAGTAACGCTATATACACAATTAGGGAGCTATTAATTTTAATTTGAGAGATTCCGCATTCAAGGGATACCGTAATGGTGGAGGTGAATGGGAATGGAGGACAAGCGTGGGTTACAGGAAAGTTAAAGGGGGTTAAAAAAAGGTAAAACACAGACGAAGCAGGTACAAAAGCATTAATAAAATTTCAGTCGTCTGAAAGTTTTCGATTTATTAAAATGTTATTTTTAATTAAGAAATAGGCATGAAAGGTATTGTGTTTCGCGAGATAAATAATGCGTTAAGAGTTAGAGTATTTCAGTCAGCTGATCGTTTTTTAATAAAAAATTAGAATTCCTCATTTAAAATAAATTGAAAATAATTACTTGCTCTTAATATAAGAATAAAGTAAAGCGACATAAATTTTCAATCCACTTAATCATCATTACGACAGAAGCCGTATTCTTTTTTTTATGTTTACTCACTCGTCTACTTTTACTGTAAAATTCCTCAATTACGTGTTATATGTCAGCCTTAACAGTATATAAGCGTAATAAATTCTTGGCCCAATGTGATTGTGGACAGCAATATATTACTACAGTAAGCTAAAAAATCGGGCTTGTAGTATTATCTGAATGTATTAAGTCGATTAACAATAAATAGCAGGTTTTAACCTTCGAACAGGTAGAGTGCTTAATATTATGCGATATTTAAAAGAAAAAATTTGTTACAATATGAAAAACACAGTTTTTATAAGATGTGAGACTAACGTTATTTTGTTTACATTTTATTTTCACATAGCACACATAAGCAAACTTATAAAGTAGGATAAGTGCACTAACTGTCTCTAAGAAACAAGGTAGATCGTTAAATACATATATTTCAGATTTTATAGAAAACAATAACAAACCTTTTTGAGACAGATCATGGTAGCCCTCTTTTAAAAACAACTAATACATTTCCTTCAAGGACGAAATAATAATATAACGATTTTTTAGGTCTCCAAGAGGACATGTTTTATAAACTACTTTACGAAGGGTCCAACAGTAAAAGAGTATTATGCCGACAAATTGGAGAGTCATTTCTAAAAAACGACCTGAATACCCCATAAGTTCTCTTTCATAATTTAAGACGCCTTCACACACCTCTTACAAACACTATGCGTGAGCACTACACAAATGTCTTTCAGTTATCCCTTAAACATTTCCTTGTTGGAACGAAGTTTCTGTTGAATGAAGAACGTACTGCAGCAATGGAATTGCCAAAATGGTATAATGGCAACATCCTTAGTTCAAGTGCATTGAAGTTGGAAGACAATATGTTGAAAAAGGATTCCTTAAATGTGTGCCGCAGCGCCGTAGTGCACATTGTTCATTCTAGAATATTCGAAGCTAATTGTTGAACATTTAAACTAGATTGTTTCCGTAGTTTGTAGAACTTTCTAAAAATATATGGAACATTCTCTACGCAATATAACGTGTCGTCCTGCGCAATAAATGATGCACTCACCTTAAACGATCCTTTCGTTTGACCCCCAGGGTGCTAAAACCAGTTCAAGAAATAAACTCGGAGAGTTGAAGAGATCTAATAGGATGCCACAGTATTTTTATCCTGAAGGCCCTAAGCCAATACTGAAGTAAAAGATAGATAAAATAATAAAATATGTTCGGTATTTAGTTAACAAAGAAAAAAAGGGGCTCCCTTTTATAGCCAAAAAGTTAAGCAATATTACAAGTTTATTGTATTTGTTCAAATATTTTAAAATATTAAAATAAAGATGTACATACTAGACAGTTATTTTTTAAAAAAAGGGAACGTCTACGTTTCAGTTCGGAATTCTAATTACTTGACTTCACCTACATAGTTGGTTTACACTAGTGGTACAAAAAGTATTCTATATATATCATAAAATATTTTTTGACCACTTATTGGGTGATTCATGAGGCTACTGACAGTAACAAAGACGCACGACTTACTTGCTATGTACGCTTCCTAGATGCTAATATTGTCGTTGATAACCTTCTGTTCTGTAAAGGCATCATTGGAAGCGCAAAGGCTCAAGACTTATTTGAGATGCTTAACAAGTTTATAACCAAAATGATTTGGATTGGGAAAAGTGCATCGATATGTGAACCGATGGAGTTTGATCAGCCTGGGCGCTATAGAGGAATGCAGGTGCTTATTCTCAGCAAAACACCGCATGATACGTGGACTCATTGCATTATCCATAGAATTGCTTATCAACTTTGAAGCACTTGCATGAATGTCGATAAACTTTTAACTGAACTTGGTATTAGAACTTGTCGTAGACGTAGTAAACTACATTAAAAACTAGGTCACTGAAAGCCAGATCTTTCAAAAAGCTATGCATGTACAGAGAGCTGAACAAACGATCCTGCTTTACTACTGCAGTTTATGATGTCTTTCACGTAGAAACGTCTTATCTCTTGCATTCGAACTACATCAATGAATTCAAGTTTTATACAAGGGGAAGGTCAGAAGGTCATGAAAACTCCAGGTTCTTTGCGAACTCAACTTTTTGCTGAAACTAGCATTTGTTAGACCTATTTGACAAACTTGGATCTGCTTCTGCAAGGGAATGACATGCACATTTTGAAACTCTTGGAGAAGGTAGCGGCTTTAGAAAAAGCTGCAGTTGTGAATAAGTCAGAAAGAAAGAAAAGTCAATGAGGACAACATTATTTTCCTGAATTGTGCAAATATGTGGCATGCAATAAATTCGTTGTTTCAAAAGACTTGCTGTCCTTTTTCAAGGCATACCTCTCTAAGCTCACTAACTGGTTTGCAAACTTTGAGCAAGACAATATCGAGAAATAAACGTGGATCCGAGATCTTTTTCGTGCTCCACCCGAATTCACTAACTTCTTTAACTTCTGATTTAGTGGAGTTTTGTATATCAATCAAACATGAATATCCAACTGTATGATGACAGGTTCAAGGATTCTCATTCCCCTTATGACAACAGCGGATTTTCAGCTGTAGCTTAAATAAAAAGCAAATGTTGTTCGACAATCGATGTGGAGGGAGAAATGAGAGTAGCAGTGTCAGTCAAACTTATTCTGCGTTATAAAATAATGTGTGGCCTTCAATAAACTCACCTATCACATTAATTTACCTATCGTTGGAGGCTTTCATCATTTTTTTATATTTTCTTTGTATTTTTATATTTTGGTTTGATGGTTCGTGTGATTCAATTTTAATGAAAGCTTCACATTGTGAAGTTTTTGACAGTTGTTTTCATTAATGTGACTGATTTATATCATTGTACCCATATTTTGACCATATTTTGAAATACGTATATTATTATTTTCTATTTTAATTGATTCTTTAATAATGCCATTTCTAATTATTTAATACCACAAAAGTTTAATAGTATAAAACACAACACGAATCTTTTAAAAACTATATTTTATTCCAAGGACGAAGACTACTTAGTTATTTTATAATAAAACTTGGTAATATTCGTAAACATAAAATAATTTTTAATGAAACTGAAACAACTACAGAATAGCTTCGGAATATTTTTGAGAATATGAAAAATTATTTTATGTTTACGAATATTACCAAGTTTTATTATAAAATACCTAAGTAGTCTTCGTCCTTGGAATAAAATATAGTTTTTAAAAGATTCGTGTTATGTTTTATACTATTAAACTTTTGTGGTATTAAATAATTAGAAATGGCATTGAAAGCGATTGAAGTGCTATCAACTGTTATTAGTATTACTATTATTGTTATAATTCTAATTGTCAGATTTCCCCTTAATATTCTACGTTAGATTAATTAATTAATTTAGTTTTTTTCGCAAATATTCGCCAGTATTTGAGAAAACGCGGCACCCATCTCCAATAAACGTATGTGATACAAACAAAACCAACATACTAAGGGAGTATATTCGAGAATGGAGATGATTATGGTTAAAAGAGAACATTACCTATCTTGCTGGGAACTTGCCTTTCCTTGTATGAAGGAGGGAGAAGGAACGAACGAAAAAGAAACGCAAAGGGGACGTCAATCATTCGATGTATATTGAATTCGGGCACATCGCAGAATGCCTTGCTCTCTAACGCGTTCAACTGTTGCTGGTCCAGAATCGTAAAGTAGTGCGTGTATAAAAGTTGTTGAGGGTGAAGAAGGTGGAAAGAAAGAATGAGAAGAAGGAAGGTAATCTTATTTTCTGTTATTTTTCTCCACTGGGAGAGGCAACTTTTTACTGTAGAGAAGCAAGCAACGTCAAATGTGGAAAGAAATAGAGGTGGTTGTACGCTGAAATAAAATTGTATCTTTTAACATTGAATAGTTTGTTATTTTATTTAAACGATACTATTTTACAATTTGTAGTTAACGTATTTGTGAGTGATTATAAAAACAAAAATCACCAATGCTTTATTACGTAAACTTATTTTATCAACGGTTTCATCTCCACTTTTCATACTATGTCTAACTTTGAACTATCGACGCTTGCATGTTTTCTGAGAATTACATTTTCCTTTTTGGGCTACATTGCCCTTTGATTTTTACATGGAATAAATTTCAGAAAAAAGTATTAAAAAAATCTTTCTAGTGTTTTCCACAATGTTTCAATATACTTTTCGTTGCAAGGTGTCACCAACGACAAGTATTAAAACAGTGATCAGTTTTACCAAAAAAATATTGGGTTGGCAACTAAGTACTTTCGGTTTTATAGTATAAAATAAAACACTTTTTTTTTAAACAAAGAATAGTTTTTAATCAATTATATATTTTCCATTTTGTCCAATGACCTTTTGCCATCTTTCTTTCAGCTGCATGATTCCGTGCTCATAAAATTTCTGGTCCTTATCAGCAAAAAATTGAACCAGGTGCGAGTGAAGGTCATCGTCATTTGTGAAAGTTTTACCATTCAAAGAATTCTGCAAACTTCGAAATAAATGGTAATCAGATGGTGCTAGATCAAGGCTGTATGGGGGATGTGGCATCACTTCCCAGCCAAGCGCCAATAGTTTCCCACGAGTTACCAAAGATATGTGAGGCCATGCATTATCTTGGTGGAAAACTACACCTTTCCGATTTGATCAATTATATATTTTCCATTTTGCTCAATGACCTTTTGCCATCTTTCTTTCAGCTGCATGATTCCGCACTCATAAAATTTCTGGTCCTTATCAGCAAAAAACTGAACCAGGTGCGAGTGAAGGTCATCATCATTTGTGAAAGTTTTATCATTCAAAGAATTCTGCAAACTTCGAAATAAATGGTAATCAGATGGTGTTAGATCAGTGCTGTATGGGGGATGTGGCATCACTTCCCATCCAAGCTCCAATAGTTTCCCACGAGTTGCCAAAGATATGTGAGGCCTTGCATTATTTTGGTGGAAAACTACACCTTTCCGATTTGACAATTCTTGCCGTTTTTCTTTGATCGCTTCATCCAGTTTTATTAATTGTTGACAGTAAACATCAGAATTGATCGTTTGGTTCCTTGGAAACAGCTCAAAAAACACAACACATTTGTAATCCCACCAAACTGACAGCATAATCTTTTTTGGATGCAATTCAGCTTTCGATGTTGTTTGAGCTGGTTTATTGTATTTGCTCTATGATCGTTTTCGAACTATGTTACTGTACAGGACTCATTTTTCATCACCAGTGATGATTCTTTTTAAGAATGGGTCGGTTTTATTTCGTCTATGGTGCATATCGCAAAAGTTGATTCTTTGTGTTAAATTAATTTCTTTCAATTCGTGAAGTACCCAAATATCAAGCTTCTTAACTAGCCCAAGACATTTTAAATGTTTTTCAATTGTTGTGTGCGATACATGTAGCCTCTCCGCAACCTCTCGAACAGTTATATGACGATCCTCTTCAATTATGACTTTGATTTGGTCATCATTGGCTTCAGTAGGCCGACCAGAACGTTGCCCATCTTTGAGGGAAAAATCTCCAGAACGGAAGTTTTTATACCAATTCTGACACGTGCGCTCTGTTAAGCAATTAGCACCATAAACTTCACATATCTTCTTGTGAGCCGAGGCAGCTTTCTTTCCTTTACGGAAATAAAATAGTAAAATATGTCGAAAATGTTCGTTTCTGCACTCCATTTAAAATTAACCCACAACTAATAGCTTTAATAAAAATCACGCACTACTTGCTTCTGAAGTTACGTCAATGTGACTAGTATCACGCGACAAACGGTAAAGTACAGCACTAACATACGTTATACAAAAAATAAAGCAAACGCTCTCTATCAGTAAAAACCGAAAGTACTTAGTTGCCAACCCAATATTCAAATAAATATATAATTGTAACGAAATGTAAAATATCTATTATTTCATTATTTATTAATAATCAGCTCATTTTTTTTAAGAACAAACTTCTGACATGTGTTAGGTAGGATGCTGTTCAAAGTATGGTTAAGGCATCTCCAAAGTTTTTGCTCTATTCGTGTGCCCTGTTCTATTAGTTTTTTATCCACTCCATCTCACACCAAGTTGGCGGGATTGATGCTGGGCGATGGATGAAATAAAACTGTGTTTACTAGTTTTGGTTTTTCTTTAAGAAACATTTGAATATGCAGGATGATTCATGTACTTGCAGTAATTGATGGTGAGTTCTGTTAAATAGGTCACCCTTAATATTTTTATATTTTTTAATTCTAATTGATTATTTGACTTTAAAAACCAACAATACTTGGTTTAAGTGGTAAAGATAAATGTTTGTGATTTAATAAAAAATGTAAAAGAATGTAAAATAAAGAGTTTTAAAACAAAAGATTTTTCTAGAGTTTCTTGTTGTTTGTTTTAACATATTAAGTCTTAAAAATTTTCTCTATTGATTTCTGGACAAGAACCTAGTCTATAGTAAAACGCCTGCCAAACTTTCTAAAACTGGAGGTGAAATATATTATATTACTATTAGAGTGAGATCATCAATGTTACTTGGCTTTGTTACATACACCTTACACCTGATATAACCACATAAAAATAAGTCTAAAATAAGGTCTAGTGATCTACCTGGCTACTCAATGGTAACTCCTTGTCCCATTTAAAGATTTCATTTAAATAGTTTCTTACAATTAGGTCATAGTGAGATGCTGCATTGCCTTGTTAAAACCAAACATAACATTCCGTGAGATCGAATCTACAGCATATTTAATGAAAATTATAGCCTGCAACTGTTGACAGTTTGATTTTTTTTTGAATGCTTTTAGATCAAGGCATCATGAAATTGATAGATTCTTGATGTCTTTGTATTGACAAACTCATTTGTTTTAACTTAATAAATATTATTTAATAGAAAAACTATGCTTCGAACAATTCTACTCGTATACATTATCATTTATTTTATACATTCTTAAATTGGTAGGGTTATACTTGTAGACAGTAAACCAATCACAATATATCATGATATAAAATTACACATTACGCAATGTCATAGGTAATATAATACCTCATGATGATTTATTTCTAACGAATTTTGATTTTAGTTGATGATTAGCACTTATCTTTAGATTCTTGTGTTATGACGACATCAATCTTTTGGATTGAAAATATGAAAAATATATTCTTTAAATTAAAATAAACTAAAATTATATCAAAGCAAAAGTGTACATTTGCACTTCGTTGTATGACACCTATAAGATAGTTTTTTATAAATCTATACGATTAGTTAAGTAAATATACATACTAAATGGGTGGGTTTCAACTTAATGACACATCATGTATGTCATACGTTGTTATATACATGTCGCTCGTAATATTCTCTGCACCTCGTGATTGTGAAATACATAGCAATATGTAACAATAAGCAGTAAAAGTAACGAATTGCTATAGTAAAGTTAAGAAAGTACTTTGTAGTGTAGATCAGTTCCATAGCACATTGCGAATAGAGGTATTATAAAAAGGTTCTAGAAAGCGGAAAGGGAAAGACTAGAAGGAAGAGGGAGATAGGAACTAGGAAATTGGTGTTGGAAAGTGAGGAGAGACTGTGAATTCCACCACGATGAAGCATCATGTACTTCTCATCTAGAAATTCAAAGTTCGCAATCCATGCCTTTCCAGAAGTGATCCATAATCAAAACCTTTAAATGAATATGTTTATCAATTTGGAATGACAAAAATTTAAGGAATGAGGATGGATATCCTAATATGCTAAAAAAAATAAGTATAAGACTTTCAAGAGCTTTAGGTTATGAAAATATTTAGTTGTTCTCCTACTAATTCTAATATTCTAATCTCAGAGCGACGAAGATTAATAATATGAGGTATAAACCTCAGTAACGAGTCGAATAAAAACCAAAATGTCTGTTGTTTTTTAATGGCATAATAATTTACGGTCTATTAAATAAGTCGTAGTCATTATTGTTTTATTTTCATTATTTCAAATCTTTTTAAAAAAATGCAACAAAAATAATATGGACTAACCTGATACATATGCAATGCTACATATTTTATTTTTTATTTATATAAACTAATATAATACATAACATTATTTCAAAAATATCTAAAATTATGAATTCCACATTGATATTGATGTAAAAATAAATATAATGATTTTAACTTCATTCAATTTTGTTTTATTAAATTTTATCGTAAATTTTAGTTGACAACTTAATATACTTATTTAAGAACATTAGTTTCATTTATGTATTTCTTAATATATTTTTAATTACAGTAGATTTATTCTAAATTCTGAATACGTTGTATATATTATATATTATAAAATTATTGACTAAAAACGTACTCCGAAACTTCGGAATGATATCCGGGTCACCATTTTACCGGATTACCACACCAATAAAAAGAAGATGAATTTTTGACCACAAAAAATGTTTTATACGCGGATTTCACGAACGAAATGGGAAAGAATCTTGGGATATTTTTTCTATATACACATACACGCACGGATGAAGTTTTGTTGAGGGTGGTTTAGGGTAGAAGATGAGGACGTTTAAGCAATGGTAATTCTCGAGACCTGAGTGTTGGTATTAGAGCTTATGTGAAAATGAGGTCGCAACGGGTCCGAATAAAAACTTTCCCTTCGATTTTCTTTTGTTTTTGCAGGCAATTGTCTTCGGTAAATGCTAGACGACGATGTGATCCAGTGAAGTGAATAGTTGAACTTTTATAAATAACGAAACAGATAAAACAGATTTCTTTCTCGTAGTAATATTTGTACTTTGTTGTATACTTTTATTACATCATTATCGTCGCAAAATTAGAATTGTATTAAAAAAGTTATAAATGAAAAATCAGAGTTTATCATTAGAGTAAGATTATATCCATATATTTTAATTAAACGGATAATTTCCAGTAAATTGTAGGGACATATCTTTATTATAAATTATTATTTAAAAAGGGTCTAGTAAGGATGTAATTGTTTTTTACTTTATGAGGCTTAAAAAATAATATTCCCAGAAAACATTTTTGAAGCTATTTTTGTTGTAAATACACTTTCACAAATTTTTAATATCTAAAATAATACGTGTAAGCTCTACCTAGATGTATGTTATCGCTTCTGTTGTGGGCGATCGTAAAAGCCGATCTCCTCAAGAAATTATCCAATGAAGATGCTCACTGCCTAGGATATATTGACGAACTAGCAATGATCGTACAGGGGCGTTTTGCAAGTTATTTAAAAATAATTGCAAATGCTTTGTATATATAATATATATGTAACGAATGAAAAACGTTTATTTAATTAATCCTCAGAAAACGCCCCCACAAAAAGGAATTATCATAATTGTGTATAGAAAAGTGTAGAAAGTTTTAGGATGATTATGATGGCACGTAAAGATAATGCCACTTATAATACGCTATGGAGTAGCTGCATAGTTTCAAAAAACTTAGCTAAAAGGAGTGTGCCTAGATCCATATACAAGGTGAAGTAATGTCAATAGTCGCCAGATGAACACACGGCTAATCTCCTGTAAGCTAAATTCACAGCACTGGCAGTCAGGTGATTTCATGATTCAAAAATTCAACTTTGATTAGAAGTAATGAATAATCGTACCAGATAGTAAGGAATAAAAAAGGTATATCTATATGGACCTATTTAGTACATGGATAGCCTAAAGAAAGCACAAGAGGTCGGAGACGGAACTTACGAACGCAAGGGAAAACAATAATTCAGGTGGGCCTAAGATAAGTTTCTACAGCATTTCAGGTGGAAATAGCTGCGTTACATTATGTTGAAAAAATGGGACGAGACAAGCCGCACGGTGTTCATTTTCTCTGAAAACCAGGCTATGTCAAAGGGATTAGATTCGGTGCAGGTGAATTGTAAACTTGTATAGAATTGTGCGCGGGTTGATAATGAGCTCAGAAATCGCAAAAAGATGATATTAAACTGAGTTTCAGGACACGAAAGTTATATGGACAATGAAAAACGAGACGACATGGCTTGACAAGCTTCAATTACGGCTTAGGAGCGCAAAAAATATAATAAGAAAGGTAGGCTGAAAATAGATCTTTGGATAGATTGAAGCACTCCCACTATCAAAGATAGTCAAAATAGTTCATTACGAAACAGTTTCAATAGATATAAGAATAATATGAGTTTGACAGAAGAGACAATATATACAATATAGTCTGTCAAGTAGAAGAAGAAACTTTATTCCAGGCACTATGCCATGAGGATTTGATATAAATGTGTCTTCAGCAAATGTGAAATATACATATACACACACACGCACACACATATATATAGGAGGATGAATATATATACTCTGTCTGAAAACATTTAATATTTCCGAAACAGTCCAAGATACATAGGTATAGGACATTGTACATGAAATATGTCTGGAATTTTCTAAAGAATCCAAAAATTTAATATTTGACAGGCTGTTGCATTTAAAATAAGAAAGTTGATATTGACCACTTACATGACACACCCTGTATATAAACTTTTTATATAAAAAAAAGTACGCAACTAAAAATCCCAATCGACGTGTCCGAGCGTCCACCCTTCCATTTAATTATTATCGAATTTATTCCATTTGGCTGATACACACTGTGTATCACATGACAACAATAGCTCACATCATATTTAGGTTTGCGTCCAACTAATTTGAAAAGAATTGATTTAACTTATATCTCTTATATTAAAAAAAAACGTCCTTAAAGCTCTAAATATTTCTGCGTTTGTCTTTGTCTGCAAAAAATTAAAAACTAAATAAATTTTGACTATTTGAAATCTAAATTTTTCGTCATAGTATGGATAATGACTTGTTGGGAATTCTTAAATAGATGCTTGCCCATTTTCCTTAGACGATTGTTGATTATTGTAGCCAATGATGAAGTTATTAAATATACATATTGCTGTGATAAATTTTAACAGCTATTTCTTATGTTCTTGCGTAACGAGTAAGTACCTACAAATTTTAAAAACAAGATCTACTGTATCAAATAAGTATTCTCATACAGCATAATATTTATTTAAAATTGAGACTCTTAATGCATGATTGAAATTATCAATTCAAATGAAGCGAAACCTTAAGCTATACTCAATTGTAAGTTTAAGCACTGCTATTACACCTTACAATATTTTTTACACTGTACTCGTTTATGTTAAAAAAATAGAACAAAATTTAAAATGAAATAATAACCACTTTTAAAGGTTATTCAATAATTGCAGAAATATCAACAATAAATGAAACTAATGTCTCCGGTTTTCTCATCCGAAAAGGCTTTCCTATTATTGTAAAAATTAATTAATCATTTGACAAATAAAGACTGAAAATTTTTAACTGTTAGAAAGAGATTGAAAACATTCAAAGTTTGGTAAAAGACCATTTCATCAAGCTACTGCCGCATTCAACATAAGATCTAATTCTTCAAACGATTGTTCTTCCTTCCACCATTCACTTTTTGTCGACTAACCCTCGTTTTCCCCGTCTCGGCAAAAAAAATAGGAGAATCATTATCATTCATTATGCATTCATTCAGGAATTTCTGTTTTGCTGCAGGACGAAGAGGCCGATACAGAAAGAAAAACTTGGAATCTCTTTAGAAATTCGAACGCGACCGCTGTGAGTTCATCATACGTCTTCATTTCGAAACACAATGGTTCATGATAAACGAGCTTTTAAAACCGTCTCTTTTTTTATCTGACTCACTGAAACATCTCTATACTTAAACATCGTTACTACTACTACTAAACCGTGATTGAATAGACATACATACTACCCGTTTGTAATTTATGCACATTTATTTTGTACAGCAGTTATATTGCTGGATAAATCTGTATAAGAAAAGAAGTTTTTAGTAATGACAGACGAATATTTCACATTTGTTGTTCATTAACACAATGTTTTAATGCAGTTGTGTAAATACAATAGTAGGCAGTTCAATATTAATAGAGTGAAACCCGTTTATTGGAAACCCTCTCAATAGAATATATCGGTTAAAGGAATTAAAATCTCAAGAACAAAACCATATATATATATATATATATATATATATATATATATATATATATATATATATATATAGGAATGGCTTTTCTAAGAACATTAATGCGTTTTTGTCTTCATAAAAGAATAAATTTATCTACCTGCTTAACTAATGGTGGATGTAAACCAAAAGTTACTATCAATGTTTACTTTACCTTTAGAAAGCTATTATGTACATATTTACAGATAATCTTCGGATAATTACGTATTATAATAAAATCTTGTACCTAAGTGATTTTAAACAGTATTTAGATAATGGTTAATTCTATGCGAATTACATACATACAATAAAAAGTTTTAAAAGCAGGAAATCTCTATATTTCGGGTCACTTTGTTATTTGACATTGCAATCGAAAGTGAGTCAAAGTGAGTGAAAAATGGCTTCTTCGACAAACTTGAAAAGAAAAGACCTTGCTCTGAAGGAAAAAGTAAAATTGCTTGAGTTTTTAGCAGAAACAATTTGCAGTCAGTCGGATGTTGCCAAAAAATTTGGTGTGTCTCAAGCACAAGTGAGTAAATTGTTAAAAAGAAAAGACAGTATTTTAAGTGATTGGCGTGATAATTTTAAATCTACTCAAAAACGAAGACGCAACGGGAAGAATGCTGACGTAGAAAATGCTTTAAATCATTGGTTTATGGAAAAAAGAGCGCGTAAAGTTCCACTTAGCGGACCCATTTTTAAGGAAAAAGCCGAATAGATTGCACAAAATCTGGGTAGTGTAAATTTTCAAGCAACAAATGGGTGGTTTACCAGATGAAAAAGTCGTTCCCAAATTTCTTTCAAAAAAATTGTAGGTGAAAATACATATTCAAAGGATACTTCATTAACCGCGCCATCATCTCAAGAAGTGAAATTAGCATCTGACACTATACGTGGTTTTTTAGAATCAAAAACCGATTGTAATTTTGCACATTTCTATGCATTGGATAACCAAATCACTGATATTTTGTGTAAAGAAAGAAAACAAAATAAAATTACAGATTATTTTGTTAAGGATGTGTAGAGTTTGAAATAAAAGAAATAGTATCAATTAAAAAATATGTATTACGCTGAAATGTGTTCTATTTCTTTTGTATGTATTCTTAAATACATTTTATGAAAATCGCAACATAAATTTACAGTATCATACTGAAGTCAATCTTATAATTATAAAATCGGAGATATAAAGAATATGAAGTATGTATGTATATACGTATAATTATTGTACTTAACTAGTAATAAGAAAAAATAAGTTGAAAACGGATAATGGAATAATCATAGGAATAATTTTGGCGGACAACATGAGTATTCCAATAAGCGGGTTTCACTGTACTGTAGTCATAAACACCTTACTTTGAAATAAAGTATTCCTATATTTTCAAAACGTGCAGTGAATATATATTTTACGGATCTTAAAAAAGATACAGGATTTCATTTAATAAGATTATTAAGATTTATAAAAGATAATGGGCGCCACAGCATTGAATCCCCTAGAAGTTATTTGCCAATACTGAAGCACGTATATATTAAATACGTGTTATTGGGAAACTTAGGACGACGAAGTGATAAGCGGGAGTTGTAATTTTTGGTTTTCTTGAAACCCTCCAGAAATCTTTTAATTGTATTTTGTACACCTTTGTACATATCTTCATTCTTTTCGACAATAATAACTTAATTTCTACACGATTTGTTTTACAGGAAAACTGGTCAACAATGGTTACAGCAATCAAAAAAATAAAAAGTCAAATGTAGAATTTTATGGTGAAGGAAAACAGAATATATTTATTAAGCGAACATAGATAAATTTTAATTTTTAAGAATTTACTGGAACTGATTCCAAACTTATGGCCTGCAATATACATACTCTGTTCGTTAATAATAATAATAATTTTGGCATGTAAATTATGATAACAATATGTTAGTTTATATATTTTACGCAAAATTATTATAAAAGTTTCCTAAAAGTGAAACAAAATATTTACATTAAAATTTATAGACTCTATACTAACAAGTGGCACATAAAAAAGAAATGTAGAATTTTATGATATATTTATTAAGTAAGGATTTAATAATAATAAATTAAATTGACTCTCTATATATTGAAGGACACAAAATATTTATAGAAAATTGTATAATTAGTAATAGATATATTATATACGTTATATACAAATTATACACTCTATATATTGACACACATATATATATATATATATATATATATATATATATATATATATATATATATTAAATGAATAAAACTACCGTATGATTGCAAATGGTTATGCTAAAGCTAAGGTACATACATTGCATGGTTACAACTGTATAGGTTACTGTGAAACTAGGGCACAGTCTCTACTACTTGGCAGTCCCTTAATCTTGATGGTTTTGTAGCAATAAAGTAATCCGCTCATACCTTCATTATGAAATTTTAGGTTGGGGTATACAACATCAGATTCAATGTCAATCCTCTCACAGTAGTAGTGTGGCAGATTAACACACTAATTTGCATTAGTTTCCCTGGTCTTGTATGATTTAATCAACAAAGGCGCAAAATATACCAGATGTAAATTCAATGTAAAAGCTAAAAAACCAGTTAGTCAAATGAAATACAATAATCCACAACTTACACCTCTAGTTAGTGTAAAGAGTCCTTTAAAAAAACTAATTCTTCATTCGTTCAAACATAAAGAAATAAATTCAAAATGAATTTATTTCTCAACATAATTGCACGACTTCGAAGAACAGGACCTTTGAAGTCGTGTAATTATGTTGAATATTTATATTACTGCTATATCACAGGTCGATAAAACTTATAGAATGGCATTTATTGCCAACATTTCTTTAAGAAAAATGCTCGAGCTAACATCCAAACTGATTTTGATTTCACCAAATGATCTTGATTATTTGAATATAAGGGCACGAGAAGAAGCAAGTTTTCTTTATATTCGTATTTAAGCTTGTCTCAACTGACGTAAAGGGAAGTAATAACAAGAGGAGGGCAATAAGTTAAAAGCTCGTAATTAAGAGACAATTAATTACTATAATACGCAAAATAACTTGAAATGAATATACATACATATATGGGATCAGGAAGAAACCACTGTATTCCCTAATAACCTGTAAACCAAAATTTAATTCGAACTTACTAGCGGGCCTTACTATTATTATAAAAGAATAAAACAACAGCTCAAATAAATTTAAATGACTATATGAAGCCATAACGTAGAATAAGAAAATTTATTACGGCAGGGCCGTAAGAAAATAATTATAATTACATACAAATTACGAAATAACAGCTATAAGTGAAGCTATTGAAGATATGAAAATGGTCCAATTACATTATTCCCAACATTTTAATACTGATATATATATATATATATATATATATATATATATAGAGCGATAGACAAATAATTTGAATTTCTAAAAGAACAAGAGGACTCAAATCATGTTTCAACATTGTGCTTCCCTTTTTTACTGAAGATGATAACTTAGTTGTCGAAATACGTATATAGGATACCATAATTAGGGTGGTAAGGGATTTTTCAATTACCCGTTTGAATATTTATTCAAACGAAATTTTCGCCGTAACTACGCTTGAAAAATATGAAAATTATCGAGAGTAATGAATAATGTTGAATTACTTTTTGGAATTTTTTCAATATTCAATAAAATGGGTGGTGATATTTCGCTTCTATTTTTTCTACTTTAATATTTTATTAGATGGAAAAAATTAGCTGCACATTACCAGCATCATTTATTAAAATATTTTCGCATTACTCACCCTTTAATTCGTTCCAGTCATATATTCTTTAAATATTTAAAATTTAAAGAATAAAGCAGAAGAGGAGATGAATGTTATAAAATTGTAACATCGTTTCAACCTGATCGCATAATTTGCAAAAAATGTATTGAATTACAGTGTAATGCGTCTATCATTAAAAATAGTTTTAGGTTTTCTGCTATTGTATTACAGGGATTATTTTGTTTGTATTTTTGAGCTAATATTGTAATTTTGTTGAAAAAAAATTTTTTTTACGTAACTTGGACATCAAATAATTAAACGTTTTGTAAAAAACATTTTGAAAATATGGGCAAAAATATAAATTATATTTATAATCCGAGTATTATCCTCGTATTTGACAGTTTTTGTATTTAATTTTGTATTTAATAAATATTGTTATATGAATGTATATTCTTCTAGTAATACTTGTGTTAATTCTTAATTAAAATGTAATATTTTTTTCTCATTTAAGTTACTAGACTGCCTATTTTTATTCTAATAATTTTGTCACGTGTAGTAATTTTGTTAACATGTTTGGATGGACGTCTCGTATTTTCTCTTCCCCGTTGATGTATTAGCCCTATCTGTTTCAAGCCATCGATCTTCAGTCGTCTTGCCAATATGAGCATTCCACCCTTGTCTTTGTGTAATAACTTTTTCTTTATATATTTCGTAGCACAACGCCCTCACATTTCCTCTTTTCCGTATTATCCTATCGATGATCATTCTGAATATCTACAATCTTATTTGATTTTAATTATATATTGAGTATATTGAGTAATTATTAATTGAGTTAATGAAATATTTATTTTTGTGAACATAAATTTAACTGTAATTTTTGAAATATATCGAAGTAGTAATTTTCTTATTATTTAATTATACCAATCTCTAGGTATTTAAGTTTAATTTAATTAACTAAAGTCATATAAGATATAAAAACAATATATAACTTGACTCAGCCACAATTAGTAGACAAACAACATATATCACATGTCACCAAAATTGGCATTTCATGTTTATTTATACATTTGCTACTTCGTCTACTAATAAAATGGAGTACGTAGGTGCATTCATCACTTTAACCTTTTTAATGTTAACATTGATGTAACCTTGAATATTATTTTCATTATTTGTTTTTAAATACTGTAGGCGATATTAATTTCTGTTTGTTGTTTTTTATGTTTATTGCTTTAACAAAATATCAAGGGCAATATGGCATAAAATAAATAGCGAAACATGATTATACATAGTTATCTATTTAAATAAACTTCAGAGAAATTTTGTTCGCATTACCTACACAATTTCAATGTATTGGGTTGGCAACTAAGTACTTTCTGTTTTGTAGTATAAAATAAAACACTTTTTTTTAAACAAAGAATAGTTTTTAATCAATTATATATTTTCCATTTTGCTCAATGACCTTTTGCCATCTTTCTTTCAGCTGCATGATTCCGCGCTCATAAAATTTCTGGTCCTTATCAGCAAAAAAGTGAACCAGGTGCGAGTGAAGGTTTAGTATTACCTCGCGGCAGTGTGTATTATTTTTGAAACAGTAAATCATAGAATAAGATCGTTTCAAACTATATTTGTGTTTTCTCTGTTTTTTTCGAGCCCTCTCCAATATTTTCCAATTTTATTCTAGGTACTTACGAAGTGGACATTTTCTGGAGCATTTTTCTTTGATACTCCTTGAAACAGGTCTGAAGGATTATTACATTCAGGCATTCTCAAGGACGTACAATAAGAATTATGGTTTCTTGACTGATGGTGTCTTGAAGAAGAGTTATGTTTCGATGTTTTCAATGAGATATACTTATCTTTTGTGGTTGTGATCTGTTGCTGGCAAACTATGTACATATGTATATTGATACTACATAGTTAATTGAAAGAGTTGAATTTAATTAGCCGTTAAGAATACGTATGGAAAAAGGGTTAGAAGGAATTTTCAATTTCCCATTCATGAAAAACCGGAAAATCAAAATCGAAAATTTGAAAATTTTAATTATCTCGATATAGCATGAGAAATATTCTGCGACCCTAAATGAAATTGCAGATATAAGGCGAAAGTATTAAAAATTATTTACAAAAACTAATTAATATTACATTTGGACAATTGGGCCTAATATGGAAACTGAAAATACAATATATTTCAATCACTAAGGTTGATATTTAACCCTTTTCCACATTAACTTTTGTAATTCTGTATACGTATTTCGACAACTAAGTTGTCATCATCAGCAGATTCAGCAGAATTATTTCTGGAATCGGTACCGAAGGAAACAATGACGTCACGTCGAATGATACTAAAATTTCCCCTTTTTCTAATTTACAATCTTTAATCCTTTGTATAAATTCTAATAAGTTAGTGACTGAGAGACTTTCAAGTTTTTCGGGCAAATTTTTGTATTCATTCACTAGCCATTTGGAAATCAAGTAAGTAGGGGAGTTGATCCCTGAGACAATTAGTCTCATTGAGTTGCCTGGTTTGTGTTGAAAATTTGGATATTATCAACTCTATAACGGATTGACATGATTATTTGAAGATTTTTGCAAAATAATGTGCATAGCAATAACAAAAAATTGAATTTCATTCAGGTTATTTTTCTTCCTGTAAGACAATAACTACAAACATATTTAGCATGTCGTCAACAATGGCTATTATATCAGGCTGATGCATAAATTCGTAGTGGTGATCTAGGATGAGAGTATTTTGAAAAGAAGATTGTTGGATATACGTCAAAGTTACTGCAATGTCGTATTATTGTTTAAATAAATAGTTGTTGAATTTGTGCAAAGATGGTTTGATTTATTAACAAAAAAAAGTGGAATGTAAAATGGTAAAAACGAGCAATTCAACGTTTACTTTTGTTCGAATTCAACGGAGGAATTAATTCATGGGAAGCCGCTACAAAAATTTGTGCTTTTGACGAAGGAAACGTAATTGGGGGGAGTACAACACAGAAATGATTTTCGCGATTTAAAGTGAACCATTTTGACATAAAGTTCAAGAAGTCGGATTGGACTTCAGGCAAGGAACACAAAAATTGTTTGATCTTTGGAAGGAGATAATATTGGAGGAAAATATTTTCTTGATTGGTTCATGTATTTTGTTTGTTGAAACAACCAAAGACACCACCGCAAACACTGGATTGTAATTGAGTATCTGCGGACTAACCTCAACTGACAGGTAAGAGAACTATCATGATCTAAAATTAGTTAAAATATAACACAAACTCTAGTGAATTCGATGCTTTCAGTAATAAAAGCTAAAGGATACGCTACAAGGTATTAGAAATATACATAAATTCCAAAGAAAAAATCTACATAACGCTATTTTCGTTTGCTGTATACTTACCTTAATAAAGAATGTTAAAAAGTTAAAATATTTATAACAAAAAGAAACTCGGAACTTTAGAATTATTGTTTATATTTCAATTGATAAATTAAAAATTGAGGAACGTTTATCCATTTGATATCTTTTTAAGAAGGCAAGAATTTGTAAAACATCAGTCTGGTATTTATTTTACAATCATTTTCTAGACAATTCAATAGTATGTCAGAATTAATTAGAAATAAAAGCGTCGTTACTAAATGTAAATTTTCCGTCTTCTTCTGAATATATTATATTCCATTGTGCGGGTCATGTATCATTTCAAATCATAGTCACCGAGATGAATGCTTTGAGTTGCTGTGAATTAGATATCCATTAGGTTCACTGACAAGTCTCTGATAGGGCATAATTACCCGTATTCAACCCAGTTGACCGAATAGGAGGCAGTGATTTCTATCACAAGATAAATTATACAGTTTATGTCAGGGGATAGGTATGAAGTGACCTGGGATCGAGGGTTGACCAAAGAACAAAAGCCGTTTGGTTTTACTCTGGAAGTTAGAAATGGGATTATTTGTACGTTTGTTTTCGTTAGTCGAGAAGAAACAAGGAATATAAAGGGGCTTGAAGCTTGTTTAGTATTTAGGAAAATATTTCAACATCTCTAAGTACGGATGTAATTTGGTGTTATACACTTGTCTAAAAATGATATCTACACAATATGTATACATATATACATACGATTTGACATATCTTATGAATAATAATGATTTAATATAAAAAACTATGTTGATTTAAAAAGATTTTACATTTTTATAATTGCTAGTGCTTTCTGGAAGTCTGTCGTTTGCCGTTACTACTTCATTTCCCAGAAAACAAACATTAAGTACCGATTGTCAAAATATTCTAGGTAATTCTGCAGCAGTTAGTTCGTGATGTGTTTGCAAATCAAAAAAAAATCTCTGGGTAAGATCCATTTCAGACATTGTTTGATATATATATTTGAAAAGAAAAGCAATGCCTCGGTAACCTTGTCAGGGAACATTATCAATTACACACAACGTTTGTAAAGACTAAAGTTTAAGAAAGGTGAAAGTCGGCTTGGATGAAAAATCTTCTTCCGATTAATTTGGTACGTAGACGTTCTTCCGATTGATCTCCGCAAATTGGTGATGACCTTTTAAGGGGAGAATTTGAACGAACTTAGTGTTTGTTCATCACTACTGAGATGAACTAGAAATGATCCATTTTTGGTTCACTTAATGAACAAAGAAAATTAAGATGTCTATAGCAATCTTATGAGAATAGACTCGTGTATATTTTATATTACAGAGAATCGGTCTCAGCAATTACAAAGAGTGATTTGGATAAAAGAAGAAAAGTGTAGTGCATTTGGTGGGATAAACAAATAGGAAATGTTAATAACTGTTGACTTTGAATACGGCAATCAAAGAAAATCTGCCAATATTGGTCAACAGGAAGAAACTGTTTTCAGTATGATCATACGTTTTCGTCGACCCAAAGATAGTTGATAAATTTGCTCTGGTATTAAGACCCTATACTTGCAGATTGTAATTCTAGACTAACTCTTTGAATAAACGTTTTCTTTTCTGTTTTAATATGTTGGTCGATTTATTCCATCTATAAATTTTATTCGTTTGTGTGTAGATATCAAACCATTAGTGATAATAAAACAATGGAATTAGGAAAATGATGGGGTGTTTGTATGTAGAAACACCCTATAATTTTGTTAATTTAAAATGTTTTGTTTTTGCAAGTTTACAATGTGTGCTCATAAACATTAATATATTTTTAAAAAATATTAAAAATCCTCAAACCAATACATATATAAAATTGATGTATTTCTATTTGAAAAAAGGGGGAAAAACCCCTGAAATGTTGTTAATATAAAATAAGTGTTCGTTATCCCTAGTTGTCAGAAACTCAAGCACAAAAAAATTAAATTTTTGAATAAAATTATAAAAATAGAAAATATCTGATTTTTCAACGCATTCTTATAACTCATTAGATTTAGTCCACCGACATTTAAGTCTTTTCGTCCTTCAGGAAAGTAAACTTTATCAATTTGTTCGAAATATGAGTTAATTTTAGTTCAGATCTCTTGTGACCGAGCCAAATTTTCAGGTCAAGAATAAAGAAAATTTCCAACGGGGCTAAATCCGTTGAAAAAGATAGATGCGAAAAACAGTTAGAAATGTAGGTCGTAAATTTTTGGCATTGAAATAACCGAAGCGTAAATACATGCATTGCCTTAAAGAAAAGGAACTTCTTTTGTGTGCGGAGTTTTTGCGTGATATTGCACCGCATGTTATGCATACATTGGCCTGTTTTCGTTTTAACTTTTTGAAGGTAATCGTTAAGAAGAACATTTCTGCAGTCCTAAAAGACAGTAGTCATAACCATTCCGGATATGTGTATTCTCTTTGCCGTCTTCAGAGCACTTTTGCTAGCCTCAATTTATTATTTCGATTGTTGCTTCATTTCGGATGTATAAAGGTGTATACAGGTTTCAGTCACCAGTTATTATTCAGCATCAATAGTACATAGGAAATAAATGCGGCATCTATCTTACAAATAATTCTTTCATACTCAATTTATTATGTAAAATCGAGACCACTGATGCATGTGAAATGCTTAGAGCCTTTGTTACTTCGCGCAATTTTATTTAACGGCCATCTAGCACATCTTGTACGTTTTTAGTAATTTTTAGAGTACACACGCCTTTTGGGTGTCTACTGCATTATTCATCAAATATATTGGTCCGGTCGCATTATTTTAACAGAACTTAATCGCTGATAAGAGTTCCACTTTTTTCTTGTTCCAAAATGAGCTAAAACACTTCACTTTATTTTCAAATAACAAGCGTCCTTACGATTGGAACAAACTTAAATTTTGTCAGTAATATTTCGAAGTATTTATTGTCAAGTTAAAAAACAGATAAGGTTTTTTTAATTAATACTGCCCTCTTTCGTCAGGCTTACTAATTACATACTATTCTGTCCTAGTATTATTACTATATATATTCATATATGTAAATGTTGGTTCGACAATCTCGTGATATTGTTTTCCTTAAATACTTATAATATATTTATACAATTTTCTTAGATATCAATATATACTTGCATAAATTAGAAACATTAAAGACAACTTTGGGAGTAAAAATTAAAAAAAAATTAAATACTAGTGCGCTTGTGTATATATGATAATATTACCAGTGGTACATAGCATTACCGTCAATTACAGTCTACAATATATATATGTGTAAGTGTTTAAATAGTTACTATATAATATTCCAATTATAAAAAAGTGTAGAAAGCGCAGGATTGAAATTACAATGAAAACTAAAAATTATATATCGAAGCCAAGCGAAAACAGACAGCAGTAATTTTAAACTCACATACCAACCCATTGACAGGAAAAAATAAATATTGTTCACTCTTTTTCATCCTGTACCAGCTAAAAACAGCATTTTGGGAAAAATGGGACGATGCGAGGGACGCTAGAATGGCCGAGAGCTAGCGTGTTTTAATCCTACTACTCCCAGCAATGTCCATCCACGTAAACGTCCTCTTCCCTCATTCCACCGAACTCGATCATATTTCAAAAAATGGGAAACAAATCATACGCTCATCGGTAATATTTTAAAACGGCTGCTGAGCGGTATTTCAATTGAAATAAAATATTCGACGCTTCGGGGGGTTTTGATTTATGGAATTAACGATTTTGTCTGGCTGTGGATAAACGGTAAGTAATATTGCATATTTGTATGTAATATGGTACCAGCATACATTCAATATATACATGTACATATGTATGTTTACATATGTATGTAGATATTGGGGGAACCAATGTTGTAAGTCATTTAAAAAAATATGGTTTCAATTTAAAATACATACATGCATTTATATATGCTCTTCTAAGGACGATATTAAAATCCAAATTTTACAAAATCCTAGTTTCTGTTCTAAACTCCATCTCAAAATTGTATTGATAAATATTTGTGCTTTATATTTAATTTCAATATATCTTCTAAAAACAGTTCGTTAGTACTACCGACACTTGACACCTGAAGATGTTGAATTGATTTGTCGTTATATGATGAAGTTTCATAATTAGGTTCGTTAAAGCGAAACTCATAAATTATTAAAAATTTTTAATTATTTTAAAATTTTAGTTGTTTTGCTACAGTTATTTCTTCAAAGCAGTTTATATAAAAAATTCAAAGGCATTGTAAGTGAAGCAGTTGCTATGTATGTATGTATGTACGTATATTCACAAAAAAAAATCAGTTTATACGTATGATAAGCTATGAGGCATCGCATGGTTACCAAAAACTAAGCAAAGGTAGTTAATAAGTGGTATATAAAGCAGAGTAACAAGCAGAGTCCGCGACAAGAACTTAAGATTGACTCCCATATGGGCAAATCGAGTGATATCATGGTTCTGAAGGTTCTTGAAGCGAAACTTTATGTAGAAAAATTTTTCTCGAAACTGCTAGGATTAATTAAAAGAATAAAGTTACAGAAAGTACTATAACGATACGTGAGAACCACAATAGATCTGGAAAGATATATAATAAGTGGAATAGGTCTCATGGCCACCTCAAGTATTCTACTTAATATAATATTAACGGGGTGAATTTTCTTTCACGGTCTAAGTTAGGTATGTAAACTTATTTAACTTTTTGCGTTGATAATATATATATACAACCATGCTCAGATGTATTAGACACCCCAGGTAAAAACCCTTATTCTCGGTATTATCCAAGTCTGACGGAAATTAACCGTAAAAATAGTTAATGGTATTTACAGAAATGCGTTTTTGAATACCCTAGTTAATCCCCTATTGAAAAGAATAGGTGGAAAGGGGAAATTGAGGATTTTAGAAATTTAGTGTCATTCTAGCAGTGTGTGAGCAACGTGCGTTTGTGAGTTTGTGGTAGAGATCAATTAGATTATCCTACTTTTTCACGTTGTGTCAGTTATTTGTTGAAGAAAAATGCCTAATAATACACGCGAGTTGTCAGTAGGGGAACGCGCCCAAATAGTGCTACTGCATTCCCAGAAGTTATCAATAGCTGCAATTGCAAAAAAAAAAAAATGTTCGCGATGTGCAGTCCGTACAACCATTAGTCGCTATCAGGAGAGTGGGTCGTTTGTTAACAGACCAAAAAGTGGCAGAAAACCCTGTACCTCGATTAGAGAAGACAGAATTTTACAAAGACTGGCTCTCAGTGATAGGAAAAATCGTCGAAACAGCTCGCCAGTGAGCTGAAACAGCGTTATCGCGTAACAGTTTCTACGCAAACAGTGAGAAGGCGTCTCCAGCGTGCTGGTTTACGAGGGTGTAAAACGCGACGTAAACCGCTTTTAACTGATGCTCATAAAAAGAAGCGGTATTTATGGGCCAAACAACATGAAAATTGGACAATCGAGAAGTGGTCGAAGATTCTTTGGTCTGATGAATCGAATATCGAGGTATGCAAGTACATCTTCATGACTAATATTCTTATCGTTGTATGCAATTCAGTCTACATGTAACATTAAACAAAATTAATCCTGTCTAAGTGCTAACTTTCTTCTTTTGCCTGGGAGCTTTGGGGACTACCTGGGACACTATACGTTCGGCGTAGGCAAGAGTAAGCTTATGAACCACAATGTATCATTCCCACAGTAAAATTTGGAGGTGATAGTATCATGGTTTGGGGTTGTACGATGGACGGATGAATAGCCAACGCTATTTAGCCATGTTGGAGGAAGTATTAGAACCGTCTGTGCTAAAACTATTCGACTAGGATATTCCACAATACATTTTTCAGCAAGATAATGCGCCCTGCCACAAATCGGGAGCTGTAGTGCGTTGGTTCGAGGAAAACACAGTGGAGGTATTGGATTGGCCGCCACAAAGTCCCGATTTGTCGCCCATTGAAAATTTGTGGCGTATCTTAAAAACTAAGATCACGGAACATAAATGCCTGTCAAAAGCAGAATTATCAACAAAAATTCGCGAAATATGGGCTGCAATACCATCGGCAGAGTTAGTAGCAAGTATGCCTCGACGAGTGCGAGCTGTCATTAAGGCCAAGGGCGGAGCGACAAAATATTGATAAATTGTACTATATTACTAAATAACACTTTGTACATAATTTTCACAACAGTTTTATTTTCCTCACCTCTCTTTTGACTAAACTATATAAACTATATATGTATGTATGTACATAAATTCGTAAAGTGTCTAATACATTTGAGCATGGTTGTATATATGCAGAAAACAACGTCAAATTTTTCTTATTAAAATATTGATAGTAGATTGTGATTTAAATTAACTTGTTACTTGCAATGTTCTATCAGGTAGTAAAATGAAGTTATGTAATTAGTTCATATTACTCCACGGAAACTCCTTCGACTGTATGTAATCCCCTTGCGGAAGTGTATAAACGTAAGGGGGAGAATCGTGTTATTTTACATAAATATATACACCAAATAAATATATTTGGTTTACGGATATATTGTAATAATTTCAATATTCAGACTATTTTCCCACATTAGTATAAAAAGTATGTTTTCGACTTAACCTACTGGTATAAGATAATGATTTGAGGAGAAATGAGAATGAAAACGACACTGATACTGGGCAGACTAAGTTTATTTATTATTCTTTAACACTCTCAGACCAAACAATGTTGATGTGCCATTTAAGCATTTTTGAAACGATCAAGGTTCTCAAAATACTACTCCGTTTCTGTCCGTAACTTTTTCCAAGAACAAGAAACTCGAATTTGTGGAACAAATCATTACTTAGAACTAGATCTTGCTAATAGGGAGGATGAGCTGGAACATGCAATGTTGTGAAGTTTTCTTAAAAACTTGACTAAGAAAAGTCCTACTATTACCTTACTCGCCGAAAATTGTTTTGCTTTCTTTGAATGAGGACAGTTTTTAATGTCGAAACTGTTGTTTGGGTTCAGAAACTTAGTGGTGGATAAACTTTATCGACCGTACCAAATTTTTGCAAAAAAAATCAATTTGGTTTTGTTGCTTTGCTTGCTTCAAGTTAGTGCTTTGTATCCTCCTTCTTTCACGGCTTTTCCCTAACAATTTGGGCATGTCCTATTCTACATGTAAAATGTAATGTATGGGTTCACCCTATATATTCACAATGTCAATTTTTCTTCAATATTATTAACTCTGCTAATAATTTCTGGAGTTGTTGCAGTTTTTAATGGTGCCCGTCGTACCATTACATTTGAATTGCGCAACCCAATGGTAAATTATTGAGGAGTATTATGATTCGAAGAAATATTGTCATTCAAAGTGTGTTGCATATCAGCTAAAATTTTAGACGTGTTTAGTCTCTTAAAAATAAATATTGGATTACACCACGGATTGCGTTTATGCATTTTAGGCTTTTGTATTTTAGCACTGTTGTAATGTTGCTAATAAAATAAAAAACTTCACCAAAATTTAAAATATAATACTGTTGCTTTTCGAAAGATTTGTGTCTTAACTATCCATCAAACCACCCTCATAGATCTGCTGAAACCTGCACTATAAAAACAATTCCGGTAGAAATAACGGGCAATTTACTTATCAGTTATACGAGTATGGGAATTTTAGTCTTTTTGGTATTTTTCTGCAAAATAAAAGCAAGGAGTAAAACAATAATGACAAAGAAAAGTTCTTGTACATCATACACAAAAATTAGGGTTTTCATTAAATTGTACATTTAATTTTAACCTTTTTACCTTAACGCTTCTTATTTTCTATTTTCTTGTCGATAATATATTTTCCTTTGCAGTAGTTTGTTCCTCCGAAGTTGTTTAAGAGAAGTTTTAAATATGTGAATGTTCTGATCATTCCGTTAACATGGCTTATAAATCACGATAGAATTCGAATTTTATTAACTTTTTGGACTGATAATATTTTCTTAATATTTTTTCAGGATTTGTAGTCACTATCAGGGAGATTTGTAATGGAAAAGTTAACAACCGCACAGCAAACAAAAGTCATCGAGATTTATTTGAAAATCATCAACATTCAACAAATATATCACTGACATTTCGGCGTGCGAAAATCACCTTCAGAACTAACGATTCGTCGTTTAGTGTAATGTTTCAGACAACAGGGTGTGGTAAGTGATTTTCCACTGGCTGACGTTCACAATTAACGATTCGTTGTTTAGTGCAACGTGTTAAACAACAGAGCGCCGTAAGTAATACTAGGACAGAAGTAAATGCTCGGCGAATGTGCAACAGTGTCAAAGAAGACGAAAGAACGACGACTTGCAGACGATTACATCAATTGGGCTTAAAACGTTTGGACTTTTTCCGTACACAATTTAACCAGTACAGGTACTGAAATCAGCTTATTATCGAACAAGATTAGCATATGCAGTTCAATTCCAATAATTGGCTAGAAAAGACATTTACATATGCTACATGCTACATGCTTACATTGATTTTCGTGCGGTTGTTTTTCGCCGTGTTTTACCAGGTGCGACACTTTGAAATTATCTGCTGATGATGACAACTTGGTTGTCGAAATGCGTATACTGAATTTACAAAAGTTAATGTGGAAAGGGGTTATATATCAACCTTATTGATCAAATTTACATATGTATGTGATGAGAGACTCACTTTCATTTTAATGATTCGCTAATAGGCAAAAACTGCAGAAGTTTAAGTACCTAGAAGCTATTCATCAGCATGAACTATGCCCTAAAAAAGCGAGTTTCGCATGGTGTAACCACATAGAAAATTATTGGATCAATCGTTTTCGAAAATGCAAATGTTCATGTAGTCAATGTATAAATGGACAACGATATTAAGAAATTTTGAAGTATATGATACACTCTTTTGTGGAAAATAGACCTCGAATATGGTTCCAGCAAGATGGAATAAATAATTTCAGATCTGCAATCAACTGGCCTCCCATGTCTCTCGGTGTCCTATCTCTATTTAACAAGCCAGAGAACATCATGTACCTGAAGCAAAGCATCGGGGTAGAAATAAGAAGTCTATTGCATGCGATTTTAATAATAAAGTCATGTAAACACGCCTTAAAAAGTTCGACTTTGCATGGTCGCTAATAGATGTCAATTAAAGGATGTAATATTCCTTACATAATAAAAGCTTATTTTCTATTATTTATCTTTATTGTGCAAAAGACTGAATAAAATTGATAAAGAAACTACAAAGCTATTAGATGTTTAAAACCTGTCGTGTGCCACCGTGTACTTAATTTATAGAAATATATATTATAACGAAATCATTAATTATTTTGAAAGTTATGTTATATTCCATCAATTAAATACACTCTATTAAAATCTGCACCATAAGAGCAACAGTGTGCTATTTACGTGCCCACTAACTTCCATATACTCTGTATATTGGAGGAAGTAGAGAATATAAATTAATTACTAAATGAGGGATCCTCAGTTTAATACAAATTATTCTTTCGAGCAATTTAATCAGAATTTGTTATATGTGTTATTTAGATTATCTCCATTGTGGATTTACATTTTTATTAAAGTAATAACGATGTTCTTAGAAATATAACATATACTTGAATACACAGAGAAAGGAAGTGACTCAACTATCGTATAGAAAACACGCAGTAGTAGTTAATTTATTGGCAAAACATAAATCGTTTTCGAACTAATGCTAGTTTAAAATATACTTTCCTTGAAATATTATCCACACGTCCAAAACAGAAGATAACGTAAGGTAATGCCAATAATCACTCCATAAAAGGCACCCTTCTTTTCCACCCCAACTTGTTACTCTAAAGTATCGCTCATAAAAATCTGTCATTTTCAATAAAGCTGCAACGGTCGATTACCTTCCCTCACCCCCAAATATAAAGAACACCATATGCAAACCAAAAACAAACATGAGCAGAAGATATGCATAGGGCGCGCCCTTAAAAAAGCATACTTATTGCATGTAATATCGTTTTGCCTCAAACAGAAAATGTCTCAAAAATAATGGTAAGTTTATGTTAATGCGATTACGATTAAAATACATAAGTTATTATATTATCTAAGAATTAACAGCAAATTATATGGAAGAGGATATTTCTGTTATGACTAGGAGCATATTACAAAGAAAATTGTAACAAAGGTAGACCAAAACTTAATGGAAATTTTCAACTAACTAAAATTATTTTGTTGATGTACACTACCGTTCATATTAGGTCGGACACACAAATAAATTTAGAAAAAGGGAAAACAGTTAAACTAATTTATGTCAAAACTTTATTGCATTATTGTTTATAGATGTTTATAAAATATAATTCGAGGCATCCGCTTCACAAGTTTTTCAAAGACTATTCGATATACTATTCCATTCTTCTTGGAGTATGTTCCAAAAGTGATTTGTTTTTTTTTTTGAGGTAGGAAACACTTTTTCGATCCTCCTGTCCGATTCATCCCATAACAATTCTATGAGGTTTAGGTCGGGGCTGTGCGGTGGCCATGTCAATATTTGTAAGGTATTATTGTTTTCTTCGTTATTTAAGTGTTTGTGGTCGTTGTCCTGCATAAATACAAAATTTCCGTCGATTAAAGGTGGCCCCGATGATATTGCATTTTCTTGCAATATTTCTAAATAATCTTCCTTTCGCAAAATACCCTCGATTCGCTACAAGTCCCCTGTGCCAGCGTAGCAAAGACAATCCCAAGCAAGCACATAACTTCTTTCTTATTTGGCAGTTGTCCCTATACAATCGCGCAGTATTCTTTAACCACTCGCTCTTCTTATAAAGACACGCCTTGATTGTCCAGACACTTCAAACTTTGATTCATCAGTTCATAAGACCCTTTTCCAGTCACCTAGTGTCCAATCTCTGTGTGTATCTGCCCATTGTTGTCGTTTTTGCCTGTTTCCCCGTCGAAGTAAGAGTTTTCTTACAGCAACGCGGCCGTGAAAATTTGTAGTTTTCAATCTTCTTTTCACCGTAGTAACATAAATTTTTCTTGCATGGTCACGAATCATTTCTGTGTCGATTTCGGGTGCTGTCAGTCTCCTATTTCGTTTAGTCATTACTCAGCAATTTTATACGCTCATCGTCGACGTGAGATGTTATTCATTACAACCTGAGCGTACTGGATCTCTTAAACTGCCCATACGTTGATGTGGTCGAATGATATCACTAACAGCCGATTTATTAACACGTGTCTTTTCGGAAATTTGACGCGCTGAATAACCTTTTTGATGAAAAGTAATAGTTACAGATCGTTTTTCTAAACTTGTTGGTTTTGTTCTCGGTATTTTATGAAGTTCACATAAAAAATACGGTCTTATTAGTGATGTGCACTAGCAAGTTTATTTGAAAAGTAATGCATATTTCGGAACACTCTTTGGAGTGAGGGCGGGTAAGTTTCGCAAGTTTTTTGCTTGCAATATTATCTCAAAAATAATCGTATTTATGGCGGCACGGATTATTCAGGAGTTACCGCAGTGTGTCATAAAATATAATCGTTATTTATAGGTGCCCTAATAGATATAATTGCCTGCAATTGGTTATAAATCTCGTAAAGGACCTAGCGTAAATATATTATTTATATTTAAACGCTATTTATTAGAAATGTTTACTAAATTTCACTAGCTGTCTGAACTAATATGGACGGTAGTGTACATATAGAAAATGACGATTATACAGCAAATAACAAATAATAAGAGCAAACAATATATCAGCAGAAATTTAAATTTAGTTTACTAAATGGATGGTAATGTAGGTGATGATGCATATATAGTGATTCTTTTAAAATTTCAAATAATATAGGGTGTCTTGGCATGAACTTGGTGATTTTATTTTTGAACTATCTCCAAACGTTGTAACTAATTTATATTCAACAAACGTCATTCAGAGACCGTAAATTTCATATTGCAGCATTTCACCCTACAACAACGTATAAAAATTGTCAAAACTTATTACGAAAGTGCAGGTTGCATTTTGTATACTTTGTGCTGTTTTTAATCAAAATAATATCAAAGCTAACCCAAATATTTGAGCGTACTGGTTAGCAAATATCGCTAGAGTAAATGAAAATATGGCAGAAAGTCCAAATGTCTCAATTTGCCATGAATCACAGCAATTAGGGATTTCAAAGTCATAGATGCAGAGAATTTTGGCAAAAGATCTATAAAATTTAATTAACATAATAATTGAAGCTCATGGGTCACATAAACGCAGTAAATTTAAATAATAAATTTATTACACAAAAATTTTCAGGTTATGTAATTTCCCGAAATGGTGATATTTGCTGGCCCGTAAGATCCTGCAATTTAATATCGTCAGATTTATTCATTTGGGGTTTTCGCACGGATTAAGTGTATTCAAATAATTCCCAAACAATTGATGACTTAAAAATCCAGTTATAGGCGACATTTACCTTAATATATGCAATAAGGATGTAACATTTCGAATAAAGAATCACCATATTCAGAAGGAGCCGAGGCGAATATTTATCAAATTAGAATAAAACTTTGAACGTTGTTACTTTGTACTGATGCTAATATACATATTAATAATAAATATAGAAGTTCTAAGGTTTCAAGAATTAAGAATTTTATTCGAAAATAATTAAGTTATATATTAATAGTTAATTTTCGGACACCTTTTATTTCAAATCGGGTGTTTATTATTAGAATTGTTATTTACTTTTTATAGTAGGAAGTACGAAATTCGAAAATTCATTCACTAGATTTTTTGAACTGCCAGGGTAAAATTAACTTTTTGTCACACCGTCCCAGAAGTATGATGTGGTTGCGTTATGAATAAACTCACTGAATATAGAATCTCCCCATTTGAGAAAGTAAACGCAGACACATTGACTACAGACCGTTTGAAAACCAGTATTACTAGATAGACAAACGCCTGACACAACAAGAACGTGATTACTGCATAGCTTGCCTCGGAGCCGAACAGGTTATTTATGTGCAGTGTCACAAGTTCAGTTAGAAACTAGTTTGCAAGTATCAAACCAAAGCCTAGCTTCACTTACCTATTAGCTGTATATGTTACATATGCATGGAACGTTAACAAACCACGCAGATCTCTGCGCTTGTCATTTTATTGTTTCGAGTGTCTAGTAGATCAGATAGGTCAAAGATGACAAATGGGCTTTTCTTTAGATAATTAATTCTTTGATTCTTTAATTCGAAGACGGAAGGAAGACATACATAAATACTGCTACGTACGATTAACATAAATTTGAATTTATGAAAGAAGTATTATGTAAAATATAGTGTTTTTGTACAAAGATATGAAGCTAATTAGCCTATTCTTTTGATAATTATTGTGAAAAAATAAACGAAAGAAATTGCATATACAGGAACGTAGTTTTACTTTTACATTTTCAACACGGTCGTGAAATATTGTTTTTTAATGATTACAAGATTCAGAATGTATGTTTGTTTATTTTAACTTATGCAATAATTTTTTTCCCTTTTATTACGTTTCAAAAGCATTTTGCTTTAAATGCATTTCAGTTACTTAATAACATTTACCACAAATCTTTGCACACACCTCCACCAACTCATTTGACTCTCTTCAATTTAAATTAACACCGACTTCTTTATAGTTTCTGTTTGTTCTTTTTACACGTTCTTGCAATACCTTTTACTCTGCGTAAGTATTTCTTCTCGTGTATGCCCATCCCCTCGAAAGGCATGGATTTAGAAGTAGAGAAGATCGGCCTCAACAACCCAGATTTTTGTCAAAACTTTCTAGTTCTCCATATTATTTCAAGGGTTGCTAACACCTTTAGTTATCATAGTTAGTGGTTATTACATTATAAGTTAGTTATTCTACGGTAAGAACGAATATTTTCCATATACTGCCCCATGGAGAATATTCGCAACGCAAATGGATTATTTGGGAACTGTTTATTAATTTAATTTATTGCATTTTATATAATATGAAGTTGTATACAACTAAACATTTAAAAAAAAATAATAATAATCCACGCCTTCACATTCCTTAACAGTATAACGCCAAACATTAGCAGCCTATTGCGTCCGCGCTCATGATACGAGATATTTAGTTGTCAACATTCACTTAAATGAAAAGAAAAATCATGAAAAACAGTCACGAGTTCCCTGGCATGATAAACCAGTCATTTCCTGTTAGCTATCTTGTCAGCCGTCTATTTAGAATATTTTGTGTATTATTATATGCACATACATACGTACATACGTCCTCTCAAATTTGCATCTGTTGAATTAATACATTGACAACAGGAGTCACCGGTGATCAGCACTAATTTTTTTTACAGTGCCACAAAGGTCACTGGTGGTCGGCTAAGTTAGAATTACGAGAGACACATAATCTGAGTAATTTTTCAATTTTATCTTACTATATTTCTATTATTACAATAGTGTGTGTAAATGAACACAATATAGAGCATATAAAAATAGTTTTATTTATATATATTGTATGACGTACGTGCTTAAATTTTATGCCTCGTATTAAAGCACGCTAAGCAAAGGAAATGTGAACCAGTACACTCCCCATAATATGTATGTCACAACATTCTTGGTACAGCTTTTGCATTTATTCGACATAGGTTTTTTGAATTTTTTTCATGAAATTGATTTACATATTTTTATAATTATATTTACGTACAAAATCGAATGAACAAGGGAAATTATTAATGATATAGATGACTCACTGGAAAAAAGTAAACAGATAAAATAAGGACGAAAGAAATGCATTTCAGCGACGTCGGGTAACTGACGATCTCTCAGTTATATAAATGCGTTACACATAATTACACGCTTTAACTTTTATATTGTGAAAAGTATTTCAATATAATATATAACGCATAATAACAAATTCATATTGGCGCCATAGACGAGCCATGTAAAATTAGCTTGTAAATAATAATTATAAGTAATATTACTATTGCAAAGTATTCATGTTATGTGCATATACTCATTGTTGTAAATCCATGTCTTATCAGTTTCTTACTTCCGGTATTGTTTCTCTTTTCTGCACCTGGAGATGTATAAGTCTTTTTCTCATCCAGCCAACATTACTACAGCATCTACGAACTTACATTCTTAGATATTTTATTCAAGAACACTGTGAAAATGGTTAATTTATCCTGCGTTTAAAATTTTCTATTGATTTCAAATATGAATTGTTACATACTTTCTGTAATACCACTTATATCGTTAGCGTTAATGGTTCTTATCACTTTTCTGCCTTTTTCTAAACTATCCAATATTTTCTCTTTTGTATATTATCAAAAGCTTCCTCGAAATTTACAAATGCGATATACATTATTGTTTTATTATTTATCTTTTTCCTCTTATTTGTTTCAAAGTGGATATACACTACCTAGACAAAAAATTAGAATCATCACAGAAATTTGACGTGTCTTGCTTCGGAAAGAAATATGAATATTTGTAATACGATATATATTTATTGGTGATAGTAAATTGTAAAATAGTAGTAAAAATTAGTGACTTTTGCCTGCATTAATTCACCATAGCACGGAAATTTTTTATTAGAAAAAAATCTGGAGCCGATTTCACAATGTGATATAAAGCTCCACCTTATGTAAATTTAAAAGACGACAAAATCCAATTTTCTTGATGGCAATTACTTAAAAAGTTGAATACTGTTCTCTCCTCATAGTACCATCAACTACGTAAAAAGATTTACATACGTCCTTCTGCAGTAAGTGCACTTCAATCATGACAGATATTTGACTATTTGTTATATACAAGTAGGATGATACCTTTGCATTAAACCACTAGTCTCTGTAATAGCTTAAATCGTTGATTCGTTCAAAAATATAATTTGTGAAATACTTCAAATCTATTAATTTCCAGTTAGACGCTAACTAACTAACGATATTTTTACAGTTCTCATCTGTATATTTTGAATGTTTGCCTTTATTTTAAACATTAAAAAAATTCTACGAAAATTCTTATTATAATTTTGATTTTTTGGCACGTTTTTCTTCTTTTTAGTACTCACTCTGTATTATTTATAACAGTTACTCAATTTTTCTTTGTATTTATCCTAAAATTATTAGTATACACATTTTTAACAAGGAGAGGACGAATACAAACTCTATCTATTTAAATCTGATTAAATATGTCGTATTTTCGGCAAAACTTTAGAATGAATTTATGCATGTACACATATAAATCATTCTGAATGCAACGAAACTTTAGTGTACAAATAGATAAATTTGCCTGCGCAAAGCAATGGCAGTGCTCTCTCACTATGCTTCCATACCAATTACGATAATGTCGATTACAGGCTATGAAAATCAGCTGAAGTGATTAAAATCGACTAATAAATTACAGATATTGGTAACATCTGCACATAATATGTGAGAGAATTTACAATTTTATCGACTACGAATTTGATCATTTTAGTTACAGTTCCATTAATGCAAACCTTAAAAAAAAAGATTGGGAAAGTTACTAACATTTTTATTTCAAAATGTAGTATTTACAGTCGCAAATAATAAGAATCACTATGAATGCGTACATTCATTTGCGAGTTCGACTTATATATCATATGTACACCTTTTAAATTGTCGGGAAAGTGAAAGTTCATATAGGACATTTTTAACGTTGTAAAGTAATAAATTCTTTTATAAGTGACCGATTTACAACACAATATGGAGATATGGAATACAACACTAGAAGCAAACGGAATGAAATTAAGTACAACGAAAACCAAAGTAATGATAATAGGAAACTTGCAAAAAAGTATAAGAATCAAAATAGAAAGGAAAACGTTAGAACAAGTGAAGGCATACCCATATTTAGGAGTAATAATCGATGAGACAGGAGCACAGGAAGCAGATATTAACAAGAGAATCGAAAAGACAATAAGTTTATATCACGCAATGAACAACATTCTTATGAATAAAAAAGAAATATCCAGAGAAACCAAGTTGAAAATATTTAAAATATACAGAGCTGTGCTAACGTGTAGCTGTGAATCATGGATAATGAATCAACAACAAAAAAAGTAAAATACAAGCAGCAGAGAAGTATTTGGGAAGAGTCAGAGGCGTGACGAGAAAAGATAAGATAAGGAACGAAGTGATAAGAAAAGACCTAGAAACACAATCGATAGAAGAGTTTATACAACAAATGCAGTAGAGATGGTGAGGACATCTGCAGCGCATGGAGGAAACGAGGCCAGTCAAACAAATATGGAGAGCACGAATGCAGAAAAATAAGAAGAGGGGTAGACTGGGACATACCTGGAATGACGTAATAGCAAGAAGTATTGAGAAGAAGGAGAAGACAAAGAGGGAAGTAGAGGAATTGGCAAAGAATAGAAAAAAATGGAGATCGTTTATACAAAGTTAAAAGACAAAACAAGGTATTGTGAAGAAACAAATATCCGACACCATTATGCGGTATAGGGGATAATGGATTATATACATATATATATATATATATATATATATATATATATATATATATATATAAGTGATTTATATATAAAAACAAACAAATGCATACAAGCTACCGTTTCGAAAATAGTATTTTCGATATTTTAGTTTCGAAGAAAACTTTAAGGAAAATACATTCTGTAGAAAATTTAGAATTGCCTTTCCTAGAAAAGCTTGATAGTAAGAGTGACTTTATCGACGGTGCATGAGAATGTATTTATTTCTATGCGAGTTTTACCGCTGATCCAGGTGCGAAATGCATATACATTATTCGACACCATTATGCGGTATAGGGGATAATGGATTTTATATATATATACTATATAAGTGATTTATAAGTAATATAAAAACAAACAAATGCATACAAGCTACCGTTTCGAAAATAGTATTTTCGATATTTTAGTTTCGAAGAAAACTTTAAGGAAAATACATTCTGTAGAAAATTTAGAATTGCCTTTCCTAGAAAAGCTTGATAGTAAGAGTCACTTTATCGACGGTGCATGAGAATGTATTTATTTCTATGCGAGTTTTACCGCTGATACAGGTGCGAAATGCATATACATTATTGTGGAAAGGGATTTTATTTACTTCATTTTGATGACCTGATGACCTGAACTACTTAGCCTTTTAAGAAGTATTTTCAGTGTTATAAAGTGTATTTAAAATATTTGTAGCATTAAGTGTGTTTTCGCAGTAGTTTCAGTAAACCGTGTGCATGCTTATGATTCGTATGCGCACGGCTTGCAGAAACTTGTGTGAAGACATTTACAAACTAATCACCCATCATAACGTGATAATACACTGTAGTATCGTTTAAAATTATATATTAAAGTTGCGATTTGCCTTCGAGGTTTTATGGCTATAGTCAAGGGATAAAGTCTCAGAACGATTACTTCCACAATTCCAAAAAAACAAGAGTGTTTGCATATATGGGATTGAAGTATTTAAAAGATTCAAGAAGATTACACTTTATTATTAGTTTCAGATTTATAGAATTAACAATAAATTTTAAATTCTTTTATAATTGTTTATAGTATATGTCCTTGGTAATATGTCTTTTTGCAGCAGATATAGGCGTGTTTGGTATTTTGAAGGGAACGTACTGAAACACAATTTCATTCCCTTTTAAGTAGATAACAGTGACTATTTATTTAATTTTTTTTATTTATTTAGTAAAGAAAACTGTTCTAAAATTAGCAATGCGTTCTAAGCCCAAGTATATTTCGCCTACTGGTGTCATTAATCACGTTTAAGATTAATTCTTATCTTTACCTGAAATAATTTTATACTTAACTGAGTTATTTTAAAGCTTGAAAAATCGTTCACCACAATAAATACTACGGTATAGTAAATAAATAAATTTTAAAGAAATCACGCTAAGCAGTGTACCATCGGTACTTTCTTTCTCATACCATCTACTATTTTTCTTTAATAAAATTACGGAACATTTTAAAAATATTAAACTAGTATTACATTTCTAAACATTCTCCCATTTCTTGAAAATGTATCTCATTTAATTTTTTTGCCATCTTTTCCTCTTCTCATTACTTACCTTTTCTATTATTAAATTTTACCTTCCACTCCGGTACTGAATATTTTACCGCAACCTCGTCTTTCAAGACACTTTACCCTGGAATATAATCTAGAAAGCTTTCCTTCAGATTTAATTTCTCTTACGGGCTGTTTCTAGTAAATATATAATTAGTTTTATTCCCATAAAGCATCAACATTTCAATTATTAAATAGACCGCATTGTGAAACAGCAAATTTTCAACCACTTAAGTTTGTATGTATATAGTACGAAGTCTGATCAAAAAATAACCGTTATTTTCAATTTTTTCAAAAAGTATTTATTTATTCATCAATAACTATCTTGTCCCCTTCAAAGTAATCCCCCTCAGATATAATACACTTATGCCGTTTTTTCCAATCCCCGAAACACTTCTGAAACGCGCTTTTTGGTATCGCCAACAGCTCCTGTTTCGATTTTTCTCTTATCTCCTCAATCGTAGCAAAACGCTTTCCTTTCATCGGTGTCTTCAATTTTGGGAAGAGGAAAAAGTCAGCGGGGCCCAAGTCCGGTGAATACGGTGGTTGAGGCATGATAACGGTTTTATTTTTGGCCAAAAACTCACGCACAAGCATCTATGTGTGAGCTGGTGTGTTATCATGGTGATTGTTTTTTCCACAATTCCGATCGTTTGAGCCGTATTGCTTCACGCAAACGTTGCATAACTTCCTTGTAGTATTCCTTATTAACCGTACGACCTGTTGGCAAGAACTCATGATGCACTACGCCATTATAATCGAAGAAAATAGTGAGTAAAACCTTCAGCGCTTGTACCACTTATAAACACTTTTTTGAGACAAAGTGGACTCGCCGAATGCCACAGTCAACATTTCAAGTGCCTTGGAGCATTTTATTCCGTTTTAAACGCAAAATTTAATACATATTCTTTGATCCTTTTTTTCGAATAGTAAAAAATCGAAGAGCACACCAAAACACGACTAACCTTTTTATCTGTCAAAAACAAACTGACAATCAAAAATGGCTGATATTGCCAACATATATAACAGACATGTGTACCAACATAACAGAAAAAAATGTGAAAATCGAACATACGTAACTCACGAAATTTGAAAATAACGGTTATTTTTTAATCAGACCTCGTATATGTATTTCGGCACACATACATAGCCCTGGAAGCTTCTACATTAATAGGCAGATTAATTATTAGTAATATTGTACATTTATAGTTCAAATAGTCCTTTAATATAGGACTAGTTTTGATTACAGTGAATTTAGTAAACGTTTAATAATATAGTACAAATATAAGCATCTAAACAATTAAAAGGTTATTTAGTTCATTACGTCGCAACACTAGTTTTTCTTCTAAATCTAGTTTGACAGCCCTTTGTCATTTAGGTTTCTAAATGTCATTCCCTGTAAGTTCTACAATACTGCGTTACGAGTACAGCAGTCAATTTTTATCGTCACGGCAGGATAGGAGACAATAGACGAAGTACGTACATATGAACCAACAATCATATCGGCGATCGGCTTTAGATGAATCACTCGTGTTACGAGTCTGGTGTGCAGATAAATATAACAAGAAGCACTCATAACTAGAGCAGTTACGAGTACTTCTTCGTATAATATATAATTTCTCCCCCGCCTTATTTCTGTTTTGCTTCTTCCAAATATTCTTCTCAACATGTCCTTTCTCAAATTTTTCTTGAAATTTGTTGCCCGTTATCCGCGTTTCCTAGTCATGTATCAACGCCATTTGTGGAATCGAATTATGCACTCTTACTTTTGTTTTCAAAAAACAAAACGTGATAATTCTACCAGATATCATGTCTCTACAAATCCAAAGTAGTTATGATGCTTGGCGCATTTGCGCAGATTACTATGAATGGATCTGCGCATTATCTTAAGAGTGTAAACATTCACTAAAGATATTGCTGCTTTTCGCGTGTAGTTAACTTTATCACTTTTATGCACTGGTATTTGTAAATCTTTATTTGATTTAATTAAAAATATTTTAAAGTCGTCTGAAATTTCATAGATTTTGGAAACGGCTCGTGTGTTGTATTTTATTTTATATTTGGATCTATATTGTGTAAATTCTACATCCCTTCAACACAGTAAGGCTGTATAATGAAACTTTCGATAGCTGGTAACCTAAGCTACTCTACATAATATGTGGTCGAAATTCAAAGTATGTATAACATACATGGGCTTTAGAGAGTTACTAGCCAACCTTGCCCATAATATATTCTTATGGAAATGTCGGGCATATGATTTTCCGTCATAATTGTTATATTCAGTTACATTCAGAATATATCTCTTCAGAAGAGAGCAAGCAATATGTAGAAAACGTTGATGTGAGATCTAAAGTTACTTATTTTTACTAAAATCTTTCATACTTTGATCTAATACTATTCTAAGTTTTCATAAATAAAGTCGCTAACACTATTACTGGTCAGCATCCGATATTTGCTAATGATTGAAAAATATATTGTTAAGTCGTATCTATTAAGAACTATACCGCTTTATAAAGTGTTTTAAACATAAACACTTATACAAATTAATCGTAGGCCTTTAAATGTTATTTTTGATTGTAAGTTTATAAATCCTATCGACTCAACTGTTGTTAGTGCCTCTCAAATGTCTATTTTTATATACAGAAGTTGTAGTTTTGAAAATATTAAATATATCACTTTTTCATTCTCCAGAAATAAGAGGTAATTCTTTTCATCGCCGAAATGGACATTTCGCCAAAGTAAATGCAATGTATAACAAGCCACAGAAGATACTATAAGCATTGATATAAATTTTAATATTTAGCAAGTACTGAATACAATTAATTTATATATTGAAAAGGCATATGTGGAAAATAAATGGTTTAAAATTGTGCGTTTTTTTAAAGAATAAATAAAATATATGTGGGCATTTAAAAAGTGTGATGTATGACATTTATAAAAATAGCTTCGTACACGGTACAACAACGCGTTCAAATTATTGAATTATTTTATGAAAATCAGCGTTCGATGAAAATAGTTTTTAGACAATTACGTGAATTCCATGGTTTACATAATTGTCCATCTGAAAGCACTATTGGTCGAATTGTTAAAAATGTCAAGAGACCGGTTCCGTGGAAGATCAAAACAGTGAAAAATACAGTCGTAGTGGTCGTTCACAAGAAAATATTGGTTTGGTTCGTGAAAGTGTTGCTGAAGATTCTGAAATGTCCATTAGACGACATTCACAACAACTTGGACTTAGTGGATCAACAACATGGCGTATTTTACACAAGGATTTAGCCCTGAAGGCATATAAGGTTCAAATAACACAGGAACTGAAGCCATTATATCATTTAAAACGTCGTTCGTTTGTCAATTACATCAATGAACAACCAGCTGATTTTTCTCGAAAAATGTTTTCCCCTAAGGCACATTTTGAACTTGGTGGCTATGTTAATAAACAAAATTGCCATATCTCGAGTGGGGAAAATACACAAATTATTGATTAGAAACCTATGCATCCCAAACGAATTATTGTTTGGTATGCATTATAGTCAAGTGGTGTAATTGGACCTTACTTCTTTGAAAATGCTGCTGGTGAAGCTGTAACTGTCAGTGGTGATCGATATCGTCGGATGATAACCGAGTTTTTGTGGCCTGAATTAATTAATATTGATCTAGAGGATATGTGGTTTCAACAAGATGGCGCTACACTTCACTTTGCACACGGATCAATTGATTTATTGGGAGAAAAATTTCCTGGACATGTAGTTTCAAAAAACGGCGATGTTCATTGGCCACCAAGATCATGTGATTTGACACCGTTAGACTATTTTCTTTGGAGTTATGTGAAAAGTCAGGTTTATAAAAACAATCCACAATCAATTCCTGCTTTGAAAGATGAAATTATTCGTGTCATTGTTGAGATAGATCCTCGATTATGTCAAAATGTCATTGAAAATTTTAACAAAAGAGTGGACGTCTGTGGAGCTGCAAGGGGAGGCCATTGGGCAGATATTATTTTTCGCATATAAATGTCATAACTGATACTTCGATTACAAATAAAATGTTTTTGAAAGTGAAAGCAAATTATGTGTTTTATTTATTCTTTATAAAAACCGCGAAATTTGAAACAGCCTTTATATATACACATATGTACGTATACTAAGTGTTTTCTTTTATTTTTTCAATGAATAAATTATAAAACACAATCATGTGTATATGTTACTACATAAATAGCTAAATATGATAATTTCATCGTTTCAAATATTTTGCATTTAAGTGGGAATTATCCTAAAATGCTTCTAATATATTTAAAGTTCCTTTAAATGCGCTATTACATTTTCCTCGGAAACTCGTTTTAAATAAATGCAAATTAAAATAAATCGCTAATATATTAGACCGACCTGATGGCAAAAAGCACTGAATTATATGAAAAACGAGTATTCCAACTCTGAAGTAAATATCTCTCCTTAAAGAAAATGAATCGTAAATCAAGTAATAATCAATAACAATAAAGACTAAAAATATCGTCTTTAACATATCTTATAATTAAAGAAATAACAAAAACAGTAAGAAAATCAATTTAAAAATTCCAAAATTCTATCGTCTCAACGAAATTAAATGTGCATTATTGTGAGACTACTGATAATAATTGATGTAATTATCTAGCGCATGCGAATTTGAGGGACAATCGATTCTGGCGAAGATAATATTAGTTAGGCATATTTACGACAGAACTACGATTTTTATAACTGACCCAAGTTCTTGTCCATGGTAGTAAGACAATAATTGACTATTTTAATTTGATGTAATAGCCGATCAATATAGCTCCCTGAGGCATATTGTCTTGATAAATAACTTACGTGATATTGTCGTTTAGATTACTATTTTATTTATTGTGATATCAGTATTTTTGTTCATTTATGTTGCAAATTTCTTTCGCACAGTATTTAATTATCTAGTATAACTGTCTAACTAGTGAAACTGTCACATGTTTTGCTAGTTCATACCATGTGATATTTTGTGCTTTGTGCTCTCAGTTCTGGAAACAATGTGTTGAAATTGTTAATGTATCTTTTTCTTGATCTTATAACGGTTCGAGATCCATTTTATGTGTTAAGTATGTTAACACTATTTATAGTTGGTTGTATGTTTTGATGATGTTAGATGTACTGGTACTTATTTTATTGTAGATATTGGAATGTCTGTTGAAAATAAATAAGATAAATAAGTATTTTAATTGTAAATATTAAAACAAAAATTATATTCATATCCATTACTCAATATATCATAGAGTTAATAATTTGAGTGGTATTTACTCCAATCAAATAAATAAATAGTACTTAGAGATCAAGAAAATAATAAAAGTTGAAGTGACATAAAATGTAGTGAACTCTAATTTCAAATTTTGTATTTACAAAACCGCTTACATTTGTCTTTTAGTATTTTAGATACAGGAAATAAGTATATATACTTCTCGTTAATTTGACAAAATTAATACGAAGAAATATTTTTATGGATAAAGTTACATTTTATAATTCTTTTATTTTATATTTTATATCAATATGTAATATGTACTAAGTTCGAAATTAACAATTAACATTAAACGATAAAACTAATGCATTATAATTTTATCATTTAATATTCATTAATTAAGAAATTAATATATAAATCTAGAATTATGAAGGTAATTGAAAAGTACATGTAGAACTAAATATTAATGAGAGAATGCTTCCATTTCACGGAACAAAAGATAAACTAGGAAGTTCGAAATAGATTTTGGAAAAAAACGTAATTAAAAAACGGTGAAAGATTAAAATAACGGTGTTTTAATCTTTTGCGTATATAAAATAATATTTAAGTAACCAATTCATGAACACTTTCCGACGTACAGTTATCAAAAAATTTTAAGAATGGGTTGACCATGAACAAAGCAACGCCTATGTGCACGTAGTAATCGCTATGAGATTAATGTTGCTAGTGTAAACCAAAGCGTAATCAAAAACCCGAGAACTTCAATTCGACTTCATGCCCAACAACTCAACATCTCACGTTTTCTTTGCTGCGAATATCAATAAAAGATCTGTATTTTTTCGCCTACAAAATGCAGTTGCCGCAGGAGCTGGTTTAAAGATCATTAACAACGTCTTATCCTTGAAGACTGGGTGCTAGAGTAGGAAAAATTTAACTTTCTTTTTTTAACAAAATGATCATACGTGACGAAACTTACTTTTACTTCATTAGCTTTGTTAATATGCAAGATTATTGAATTCTGTTAAGTAAAAGTATGGTCCCTATGGTTCAGGAAAAGCAAATAATCCGGAAAAGATTTTAGCTTGGTATGCCTTTTGGGTAGATGGTGTTCTCGGGCCGTACTCCTTTGGAAATACAAATGGAATTGTGTTATCTATGAATAGTATTATAATGTTTTTCCGAACTAAACTGAGCAAACGATGTGTGACATACACTAGCTACCACGAATGTGCGACCTAACACCTATAATTACATTAAGAGAAGAATCTATGCTGTGAAACCTTAATGATACCTGGTCCTAAACATAACTTAAACAACTCGTTCTTAGGTGTAACAATGACGTATTATCGGCGAAATCCAATCAGATTTATGCAAGAAAATTATGGAAAACATTGCTAAACGAATGACTTCTAAGAATAAACGAGACGGCATTTGAATTCTACCAGCAACAAATAAAACAAACAAAATATTCGTAATAATTTTCATTATAATATAACAAAACAATCACTTTCTATTAAACACCTTATATTTACGGAACTTTACAATATCTCATTACAATTTGTGGTATAGAACTGGAAACTTGCCCAAGCGTAAAGACTTACTTCGGTATACGTCTTATTACAGTATAATGCTTCTTATATATAAATCAAACTTCGTACGCCGTACGCATTCACTTGCTTTCTTCGTTCTTTATTTTTAATGCAACGAGCTTTTTACTATATCACGATATATATATATAGTATGTATATTCGTTTTCAATGCTTGGTTAATTGCACTCTCCCAAGCTTGACTAAATGATCAAGTTTTACATTTTTGAAGGCATTCGACTTGTTACCAAAGTTTTCTACATGACAATTCTTCACATTCACGTAAAATTGTCACATGCACTCTTTTAATTTTAGTTCCAGCATCTGTAAATGTCGACAAAGGTAAATGATGTAAAATAAAATTAATAGTATTAATAGTTCGTTAAACGAAATAGCTCTTAAAGCAATGACTAATTATGATATTACGTACTACTGAATTTAGCAAAATGAATTTTCCAAAACATTTTTTCTTGAAAAACATAACCAATGATTAATGGAAGTATCTAAATAATTTTTGGTAAGTCTTCCGAATGTAGAAGGACCTCTGATGGGGACAACGACATTTCAAATAGTGAAATGATTGGTAAGTAATGCTTTAATGATATGTTTTATTATAGCAAAAAATCTTTAAAAGTTATTAAAATTAAGAGATTATTTTACAGTTCTGCTGTACTTCAAAGAAATTGAGGCTTATTCGTGTACAAGTCAAAAGTCAAAATACAGATCTTTTTATGTATCGATAAACAAGAAACTGGCTTTATTTATTTACATCTGCAATAATCGTTCAGCAAATATTTTATTATTCTGAATCAAAACAAAAGTAAAGTAATTGTAATAACAAACAATTCCTTTGTACTATGAAGGTTAATATCCTGAACTGTTTACTCAAAAGATAGTGACTTATCATGTGACAACAAATTACAGTTTTTCTATTAATGTTCGGGCCATATAAATATATTGTATATGAGAGGCACTCACAAAAAAAACTTGGAAATAACTAGCATTTTGAAGTTCTATAAGATAAATAACAATTACTGAAAATCCATGAATATCGGAGACTACTAATACTTAATGAAAAATATCTCTTTTATTTTCATTGCAGCTCAGAATGTTACTAAACCAAGTAAATTTAATTAAGAAAGATATAATCGTGTAATTAGTAATTTTGTTTGAACGGAATATAAGGTTATTTTGTATTAATCGATATTTCTTAGTAAGGCCGCTAGTTGCATAATTACGTTCTTAACAGGGTAGAAGATATTAACATCTGAATAAATAATAACGCAAGCGACTATAAATAAATGCACCTGCTCTGGGCAGCCTATCCGGTTTAAGATTCCAGTGCATAATAAGTCTACACAAAAAACCGGTATGAGGTAATTTACTTAATATGTCCGGTGCTTTCATCTGCTTAAACTTTTCCTTTTTTTTGTTTTGAAACAAAAGGTAATCAATGTAGGATATGCTAAAATGCATTTTAATATAAATCAATTTAATTAATACATTAATATTAACATATCGAAATCTTTAGTATCATGTCTTGCTTATAATTGCTACATTATTAATTATTATATTATTAGTGTTCCTTTTTTTAATTGGTGTACTAAGATTTTCCAATGAATTCTTTTTAAAGATGTTCGGTATATCATCCTTTTATGCATAATTTTAGGGATACTGTGAAATTTGCTTATATAGCAGTGTTCCTAATATATTTATAATTAATTTCAGTACAATTGAAAGTGTTTAAATTTGAATCAACAAAAAAGTACAAAATAAAAAATGAGCTTTTTAAGTATTATTGCATGTTTATGAATTACAAACTCTTCATTCATGTTACAATTAATTAAACGCTAAGAGATACAATTTATAAGTAAATTTTGGAAAATATGGGAATGAAAAAGAGTTGTACTCCGGAGCTGTGCTGTGTTTTTTAAAATTTGGTGGACAGACAGAGATCTCATAGACAAACAGCAGAGCACTTTATTGTTCAAAATGAATGGCGTACAATGCAGTACAATACTTCAGAAAAAATAGGACGGCAGAAAATATTATAAGGAAAAAGAATTTAAGGAAATTATTAGAGCAGCTTAATCGTCGATTCAAGAAAGATACCCATCGACATCCATAAAGAGTTGTTTAAAAAATCAGAAGACCAGCATTTCATACAATTCGAAGACGATTGAATAAAGTTAATTTATTTGGAGGAATAGTAGCTCGCAAAAAACACGTTGTTTGTGAACGAAACCATCGTTATCGTGTTGAATTTGCGAAAGAACATATTAGCTGAACAATTAATAAACGGAAAAATGTGTTATTTACGGACGAAATAAAACTAAACCGTTGCGGTTCCGACGGTAAGTTATATGTTTGTCGGCCTTGGAGGAGTGAATGAAATCCTAAGTATGCCACAACGGCCATCAATCACGGAGGAGGAAATACGACATGACGCTATGGGATGCATATTGTGGAGAAGTGTTGGTCCGATTTACTGAATAGAAGGCATAATGGATCAACACCGGTACATCTGGTACATTTGGTACTGAAAAAAGTTTTTGTGCCCTACGCAGATGAAAATTAGCCTACTATCTGGAAACTAGTTCGTGATAAGGATCCAAAACGTATGTCGAAGATCACATTATAATGATTAATTGTATTTCGGTTATTGGCTGGCCGTCGTGTAGTCGATCTCAATCCAATTGAGAATTTGTGGTATGAAGTGAAGAAGAAGGTCGATTACCACCAATGTTTGGATAAGTTTTACGAAACAATTGAACTGGCTTTGCACTCTATTCCACCGGACCTCTATAGAACATTTGCAAAATCCATAAACGATCGATATCAAGCGGTAATTAACAATCGAAAGCAGGTTGGATGACTGACAGGGTGCAGATAGGAAGCAATTATAAGGAAAATTAATGTTTTTAAGCGCAAAATGTATAAGCAACTATTTATACTTAACTTATTTTGCATTACCGGCATGAAATAAATTAAGCAAATTATTAATTTTATAGTTGTTGCTAATTGTATGACCTCAACTGTAGGTATATAGCTCTCATGCAGTGCAATAACATTATCAAAAAGGTGATGCCTTTTTTTCAAAGACATGGATGAATGAAAAATAGCGTCTGAAGCTGTAATAGCATCAAATTTTGTTTGACTCGGCCGTTCTTTAAGGTCTTTGGCTTTTGAAGGTATAGATAAAAGTCGCGTTGGAATATACAATATCAAGACTGTAAGAAAGGTGCGGTACATACTTGTCACTACCATAGTTTAAAAATGGTATCATAGCACTAGTCACGCACGAGATAGCATTATGATGCAGTTTACACTTTCCGACTAGCTCATTTCTGGAAATGTAATCTTTAAAAAATTTTTCAAAATTACACAGTTACTATAGTACCATGCGGAACCATATGCGTATACAATATTCCCCTGCAAGCAAAAAAAATATTTTAACTATAGCTTAAGCGGCAGATTTTGCTTTTATGCTTGTTTTGACGGTGGTCTTCCTTTTTCTACCTATTGTGTGCTCCACTGCTTAATCTCTGGATTATAATAATACACTAAAGTTTCATTTCCGATAATAACCATCTTCCATCATTCTACAGTTCTTTTTTGAAGTCACTGTTTTCAGTATTTGCTAATCGCTACTTCATTCGTTTTCTGAGCCGGTGATAGCAAACACAAAATTCAGTAAATGCAATCCTAAACATTAACATAATTATATGTTTGTGTAAAAGGTTGAAACAGATATTTTAAGAATGTTAGAAAGATACGAGATAAATATGAATTTTTGTAAATAATTTTTGTTCCATTGTTGATGGTTTCCTCAATTAGCACTTAGGCCGCCTTGCAATTAGATAATTCACAACTTTTCAGTCAATCCACTAAATGAGTGTGTTTTTTTGTTATATAGGGTTTTATGAAATTATTGAAATTCTATTTTGCTTATCTAAAGGACTTTGTGTAAAATTTTAACAAATTTATAATCCAATAAATAGCGCACAAATTAATATTTTCATGTGCTTCTTCTTTCCCTACTTCTTCCTGCATTATTAATACGCTTAACTGTCACGCAAAAAAACAAAAACTGTATAGTTTTGAAATGAAAATATATATTCAAGGGAAAAAGGAAGATATGTGCACAAACTATTAATATGATTTTAAATATAACTTGACAGAGCATATATTAAAAATATACGTGATTCTATTTTCTATTCTTCCAATAGTTCGACTCTCGCTTCACAATAGACTTTCAATTTTCGACCTTGCACTTTTCACATTATATATTTTTAATATTATTACTGCTGGTACTGTAGCATTTACATTGTAATAATTAGTATAAGCGAGTTTCATTTTCAGCTTTTCTGTTTCCAGGAAAATCACACATTTCGCAGTATATTTTTTTTATTTTGCATTCTTAATGAATACATGCCTTAGAAATATATTTTATTCTCTTTTTATGGATTCGACAGGTTTTGGCGAATAGGATCATTACCGTTGCGTCAATCGGGTGTTGGCTGTTAGTTTAGACTTAGTATAATAATTGTTTTCCTATGAGGAAGAAGTACCGAATTATTTTGAAAACTTCATTAATGCAAATTGTTGGTGTGTAAATTTACACTAAGAAAAGGTAATGACTAGGGAAACCATGAGAAACTTTCTCGTCGTCGGCTTCGTTCTCCGTGATAAGTCAGTAACTTACTACTAAACTATCAAAAGACTGATAAACGAGAAAAATACCAATGAGTCACAAATATCATAATGTAACCTAGGACCTACGTACATATTCCTTCCAAAAGACACCATTAAATTAAGTTAGTTTCTAAATCTAACAAAAAGCTGGCTTAAAACGCAATGCAGCTGTAAGAATATTTGCGAAAGACATAGAGGCGATTAAAAGCTTGGTTAATGAATCTGCTTCTTTACGTACAAATATTATTACCTTTCTGTAATAACAAGAAGACCCTGATAATATGCTATAAATACATTAAGAAAATCAAGATAAAAAGTTTACGACTAAAATACAGCAACATTCTTCTTTTTCTGGTACGTAGACTTCCGCGGTCGTTGTCCATACTATCTGCTTCTGGGCTTCCGGGCTGGAACCGCGTCGCTGGTATAACCGCCGACGTTTCGTACCCACTCGTATGGGACATCTTCAGGGCTCAAAAACTGCACTGAAACAGTTCCAGTGCGACAGACAGTAGCAGTAGTTGAGTCCTGAAGATGTTCCATACGACGCGGTTCCAGCCCGGAAGCCCAGAAGCAGATAGTACTCTTCTTCTTCATTCTTTATTCTGTGAGTTAACTTTCTTAACAATGGCCAAATTCTCGTTTTTGTACTGACATCTTGTTGTGAAATGTGTGACCTCATCCTTTCCTAGTAAACTACATTATAGTTCGTGAACTAACTCAGTGCTTAAGATCTCTGAGCCCTATGAACAAAGTAGAAACTTTGTAAAATAGTAATAGGAGCAAAATGAAGTTTGGTGGAAATGAATTATAAACACTTTATATATTTCTGGTCCCTTAATTTCTCCGATAAGGTGTTATGTAAATATAATATATATTTATGTAAGAATAACTATCAATTCTGAGTTATTGCCAAACTTCCCGTCGGGAGCGTTCATGGTCACAGAGTAATTTCTTGGTTGAGGGTCTAATGAATTCTCTCCTCTAATTTAGCTATATTTAATCAAGAAAAGGCTTGAGTTAAATGTTTTTAGCGTTTCTTTTCCTTATTTAATACTTTCACGCTTTGACTTCAGAAGGTCCTGTTTTGTATGTAATTTCTGCCCTTTAATGAAATTATCCTTTTTTTGTCAGTTGTTAATTAATAATAAGTAATGTTTGTTGATTTGATGATCATGCCATAAACATAAAAAACGTAGTTTTTATAACTTTGAACGATGTTTATATAACGGTAGAATGATACAATATATAACAGGATAATGACGATTACTTGAAGATAATGTGTCAGTTTATTTTACAATAAACAATCTGATTTGGCATTAGAAATAATATTCAAAGCACCCACTCTCTTTCAGGCTTTGAAAATGGAATTGACCACTATAATATAACGTATGCAGACTAACTAACCCGTGGTTGTACGACTCAAATATAAACCTGACATTGTATTGTTATATACAGAGAGATCTCACCAAAGATTAAATAAAAAAGAAGGACGAAAGAAAACAAAACTAGAGCAGGTGTATTCTTTGAACAAGAGAAAAGCCGATGATCCCGACCCGATCTTTCAAACACTGAACAATGGATACTGTTGTAGAGCTGCTTGCCGAGTGTAAAGATCGGGATTTCTTTATTATTGATAAAGAACTGTGGAATGAAAAGATGGCATCTTTATTACCGCGTTTGGGGTCGACGAGCGATACAACAACCAGGTATAAAACAGAAAGAAAAAGACGATGAAAAAGTAAGTGCACATAGAACTAAAATATTATATAACGCTGACAGAAGATGATGAAATATTGTATCTTGCTCTTGCTCATAATACAAAAGGAAAATTTAAAATGAAAAAGATAATAAGTAAAAACTGTATAAATAAAATGTGTTATATATTATAATATAGAGGGCATTCATCAAAATTCTATTTTACGTGAATGTTCATGAACTAAAGCAATCAATTAAGTTTGACGTTGCGCAAAACGTTGTTTTTAAAACCAACACTATATTTCTTTTCATTTTAAGTAATAAGAGGACACCATGAATATTGTGAGGTAAAATGCTTTGTTTCTGCTTAAAGTTTAGTTTTTTTTATACATATACATCGGTCTTCTAAAGCAATGAAACCCCTCAAATGCTTAGTTTGCTATAGGTTTACAATTTGTGTTCTCTATATCAGCGTTTCTCAATCCTGAAATTTTTACGAGTCGCGAAATGATTATACAATATAAATATTAGCGGTCGATATCTGTTTTCAATAGATGAAATATTTATAAAAACATAGTTCCATTTTGTTAGATCATAAAATATAAAAGGTGTTTCAAATTTCGCGGTTTTTTTAAAGAATAAATAAAACACATAATTTGCATTCACTTTCAAAAACTTTTTATAGGTAATTGAAGTATCAGTTATGACATTTATATGCGAAAAATAATATCTGCCAAATGGCCTCCTCTTGCAGCTCCACAGACGTCCACTCTTTTGTTAACATTTTCAATGACATTTTGACATAATTGAGGCTCTATCTCACCAATGACACGAATAATTTCATCTTTCAAAGCAGGAATTGTTTGTGGATTGGTTTTATAAACCTGACTTTTCACATAACCCCAAAGAAGACAGTCTAACGGTGTTAAATCACATGATCTTGGTGGCTAATTAACATCAACGTTTCTTGAGATTACACGTCCAGCATATTTTTTTCTCAATAAATCAATTGATTCGTGTGCAAAGTGAGGTGTAGCGTTATTCTGTTGAAACCACACAAAAATTCGGTTATCATCCGACTATATCGATCACCATTGACAGTTACAGCTTCACCAGCAGCATTTTCAAAGAAGTAAGGTCCAATTACAACACCTGACCATAATGCACACCAAACAGTAACTCGTTTATGTTGCATAGGTTTCTCGTGAATAATTCGTGGATTTTCCTCACCCCAGATTCGGCAATTTGGCTTATTAGCATAGCCGCCAAGTTCAAAATGTGTCTCATTAGAAAACATTATTTTTTGAGAAAAATCAGCTGGTTGTTCATTGATGAAATTGACAAATGAACAACGTTTTAAATGATCTAATGCCTTCAGTTCCTGTGTCATTTGCCTTCAGAGCTAAATCCTTGTGTAAAATACGCCATGTTGTTGATCCACTAAGTCCAAGTTGTTGTGAATGTCATCTAATGGATATTTCAGGATCATCAGTAACACTTTCATGAACCAAACCAATATTTTCTTGTGAACGACCACTATATTTTTCACTTTTGTGATCTTCCACGGAACCGGTCTCTTGCAATTTTTTAATAATTCGACCAATAGTGCTTTCAAATGGACGATTATGTAAACCATAAAATTCACGTAATTTTCTAAAAACTCTTTCACAGAACGCTGATTTTCATAGAATAATTCAACAATTCGAACGCGTTGTTGTACCGTGTACGAAGCCATTTTTATAAATGTCATACATCACAATTTTTAAATGCCCACATATCCACGGAAATTCAGTGCGTCATCTATATTTTATTTATTCTTAAAAAAAACGCACAATTTCAAACACCCGTTATATTTGGTTTATGGTATCGGTACAAGCAAATTTAATGGAGCGCTGTGTAAAAAGGTTGAGAAACTCTGGTCTAGACGCAAACAAAAGATTCTGTTACTCTAAAGGATTATTGTTTTTGCATATGAAAATTAGATTTAACATAGGCGTTTAAATAGTTTCATTTTTGAAAGATACATACGCGATAATCTCCATGAATTATTGCCCTAATCCAATCACTTTTCCACTACCCATATAGAGCTCGTACAATTTTAATAATTAAGACATCTAAATTAAACACTAGCAAATTGATTGATCTAAATTACACAACGTAGATAAGATTGCTTTTTAAGTATAAATGTACATATTGTGAAATTGTACTATCGCGAAATGGTAATGGCCTTTGGGAAGGGAGGGATATTAAAGATGCGAAACCAAGGCTGTGAAAGTAATGTCAAAGATTGGCAAAGTAAAATAGGACCGGGCTGTTGAGTATAATCCACGAACAGTACAAACAAGTAACAATAGTAACGGGTGTTTTTTTAAGAAACTTAAAATGATAATGAAATTTTTTTGTTATATCTGGTAGATAATTTTATGGCACCTATTTTTTAAATATGATTTCCGGCATATGTCCGCTGCAGCTACGAGTTACATGGTTCATTCGATCATTCCAATTTTTGACTACTTTTTTCAATAAATCTGGCCGTATGGCGTCAATGGTGGTTTGAATATTGGCTTCCAATGCCTCAAGAATTGCTGGTTTGTCGGCATACACTAATGATTTAACATAGCCCCATAAAAAGTAATCCAGAGGCGTTAAATCGCACGAACATGAGGGATAGTGAACAGGACCACTTCTATAAATCAAGTTGGCACAAACTGATTTTGCAATAAATCGATTGTTAAGCGCGCTGTATGGTAAGTTGCGCCGTCTTGTTGGAACCAAATGTCGATGTTTAGTTAATTAATTTTTGGAAACAAAAATTCAGTCAGCATGGTTCGATAGCGCCCGCCATTCACCGTAACGGCAGCTCCTTCCTCATTTCGAATGAAATAAGGATCGATGATGCCCAAAAGTGTAAACCGCACCAAACAGTCAATTTTAATGGATATCATGGTGACTCGTTAACGGCTTGAGGATTGTCTTCGCTCCAAATAAGGTAATTTTGCTTATTGACGTAGCCATTTAACCAGAAATGAGCTTCATCACTAAACACAATTCTTTGGTAAAAATGCTTATCTTCGGCCAGTTTCAAATGAGACCAATGAGCAAAAATGCGACGCAAACGATGGTCATTTGGCGTCAATTCTTTCACGAGCTGTATTTTATAGGCACGTAAGCCAAGATCCTTACGTAAAATTTTACACATAGTCGAAGGATAAAGGCCAACAGGTTGAAATTGACTACGAATCTACATTTCGGCGTCTTCTTCAATACTTCGCGCTACAGCAGCAATATTCTCTTCGGTACGCACATTTCTTTGTCTTGTTGATAGTTTTGAATCGAGAACAGTAAAAATTAGTGCGAAAACTATCAATAACTGCACGAATTGCTTGCTTACTGGGCCGATTATCTTGACCGTAAAATGGACGAAGTGCTCTATGAACTTCGCGAACAGATTTATTTTTTTCAAAGTAAATTTCTGCAATTTGGAAGCGTCCCTCTGGCTTTAAACGATTTACGATGACTTGCTAAACCTTACTGAACAGAAATGTTAATTCGGTTTGACATTATTAGCCATAGTTATCGATATCGATAGTTCTCATGCAGCTTAAAAAACACCCATTACGTAGCTTATCGCGAAAGCTGCTGTGCTAAATACTACCATAAAACTTTCAAAAACATCTTTAAACGTAAGATGAATTAATAATTATGTCGATAACTCCAGATATTTTTATTTTAGATTCTTGTATCGCGGCCAGCTTGAAGTTGTTATAAATGCTATTGTTACAGAAAATGAAAATATATTATAATAGTCTATTATGACGGAAACAGAGACGAAAAGATGGACTACGTTCGAGAAAGACAAATGTCGAAGCGTCTTTACAAAACCATGCTCATAATTTTTAGGGACTACCAGGTATTCGATTAATTATAAAAAACATAATTTTGGGGAAAGTGGTTTTCATTGTGGAAAAATTTTATAAATTAATAATTTATAGAAATAAAATTAAATTACGTCGAGTAAATAAACTTATTTAAATACAAGAATACAAGAAATACAAGAATGTGAAATTAGGGCAAAGATAAACCCAGTAGTTAAATTATATGATATTTATAGGAAAGAAAGAACTATAGTAACGGAAATAATTGTGCATAGGTCGGACTATATATTTACCAGTATTAATATTTGGGATAGAAAACCGACAAGAAGCTGCCAAAAGGGAATATTTAAGAAAACTGCGAGGTATACAATGAAGAGAGACGAAAACAAATGAAGATATTAGGCAGAGAACTAAAAATAAAATCTTTAAAGATAAAAGTAGAAGAGAAACTTGGAACAGATTCATCGCATGTTTCAAATGAATGGAAATAAGTCAAGTAAGGATAGTATCGGATTTAAGAAAAATTGGAAAAAATGCAGAAGACGACTGATGAAAACATGAAATGATAATGTAAGCGAATTCCCTGATGAAATATATCACGTTGAAGGAAATGTATAAATACCTTGAAGAACGCACGGTAATAAAATTTCATGGAAGACCAATATTCTTTAACAAGGTAGTAGCGGCAACTTAATGTGTGCATTAACTTTAGAAAGAAAAGGTACGCGGAGTGCAAGTTTTGCCGCGGATTCAGATACAACACTGTGATTAATTATCTGCCGATGATGACGATTTAGTTGTTGAAAAACGTAATCAGAATAGAAACATTGACGTGGTGAGGGATTTTATTTACCTTTTTTGATTAACAAGTTAGTAGCCAAACTTTTCTCCGTAAGAGTAGATTTATGTTATATTTTCTTAGGATATACTTTTTAACATGGACTATTTTCTGTGAGGAATATAAAGGATACTGAAACATATGAAAAGCCAAATATTTACAGCCACGGAAATTACACTGTTGTAAATGCATGTTGACAAGAAAACCCTGGTAATAACATATACCTATACTATAAATACATTAAGAAAAACAAAATATAAAGTTTACAACCAAAATATAGCAACATTCTTCTTTTTCATTCTTTACTCTGCGAGTTAACTTTCTTAACGATGGACAAATTCTCGTTTTTGTACAGCTATCTTGATGTGAAATATGTGATCCCATCCTTTCCTAGTAAACTACATTATAGTTCGTGAACTAAGCTACTGACTCAGTGCTTAAGATCTCTGAGCGCTATGAAAAAAGTAGAAACTTTGTGAAATAGTAATTGGAGCAAAATGAAGTTTGGTGAAAATGAATTATAAACACTTTATATATTTGTGGTCCCTTAATTTCTCCGATAAGGTATTATGTAAATATAATATATATTTATGTAAGAATAACTATCAATTCTGAGTTATTGCCAAACTTTCTGTCGGGAGCGTTCATGGTCACAGAGTAATTTCTTGATTGAGGGTCTAATGAATTCTCTCCTCTAATTTAGCTACATTTAATCATGAAAAGCTTCGAGTTAAATGTTTTTAGCGTTTCTCTTGTTTATTTAATACTTCCACGCTTTGACTTCATAAGGTTCGGTTTTATATGTAATTTCTGCCCTTTACTGAAATTATCTTTTCTTTGCCAGTTGTTAATTAATAATAAGTAATGTTTACTAATCTCTTGACCGTGCCGTAATAATAATAATAGTAAATTACAATGTTGTAATGGGTAAATGCATGTCGACAAGAAAAAGCTGGTAAATTAAAACAAATTTTATAAATTAGTTTAAAAAGATGTATTCATGTTTTTGTTATTATTTACATTATATGTGAGGATGTGATTTCTGGAAATGATTCTTATAAGCATCCTTTGCTGTGTAATTGCTGTGCTAATTTGCTGTGTTGATTTTCTGAAGAAATAAAAAAGGTATTGTTTCATTTGAAAAAAGAAAGTTGTGAACACTTTCGGTTAAACTAAAAACGAAAAAAAATATTTGATACCATTATTTTACAGGAAAGATAATATAATTGAAGATATATGCAAGAACTGTATATTGGTTGTTACGCAATACGAGAACGATTGTGTATTTGATACTCCTCGTTTCGTTTTTAAACTCCTAAATAAATAATGCAGTGATTACAGGTAAAAAAATATATATTAACAGCTGTCTAAACGACAATTTATGTTATATAAAAAAACGCTAAAAATCTCTTAAAGATCGAAGTAATGAGAGCGCATTTTGTCTGCAAGTTTTCTGATGAGTTTTATAATTTGAATAATATCATTAAAATCACAGTTCATTGCTTTGGAATTTATGTTCGAATGCATTGATACATTTTCAAGTAAACAAGAATATTGTGTGCTTAATACGTTTTCCATAATAACAGAATGTCGGGCTGTTATTACAAATTTATTACTCTCTGAAAATTAAAACGAAATTCTAGTATTCAGTATCGCTGACTTTCAAAATGTATTGTATACTTATTCGTTTTCATTCGCTTTTATGTTCCAGTGTTCTACCAGGTACGAGTCGTAAAAATAAATTGTCTTGAAACGAGACATTGTAAAACGAAGCAGCTGTGTTTCTCTATAATATATTAAATTGAGACTTAAAATAAAAGAATTTCGAGTTGAGACTTCAAAGGGTTTTAAAATACAGTCAGTATAATTAGTAATTATTCAAATCAACTTTCCTAAATTATGTATTTTATTAAAGCGGGTCGACTAAACAAGAGACTAAATTCTGAATTTTCTAGAATATATTGAATATATTAGATGTTTGATATTAACAAAGTAATGTAATTATACCAGTTGGTATTTCGTTAGTATTTCTCTATTATATTAGAAATGTATAGTTATTGTTTCTTACATGTTCAAATTTTCCTAAAAAATCTGTAAAACATTACTTATTAGATATTTAAGTAATTTTGCTGATTATTTTGATACAACTTTATCCGTGCAAGATCGAGAGAGAGAGAAAGCGCGTCTATACTTAAAGTTATTTTCAATTTCCATCATCTGTCTTATGAAGGTACACCAAATTTCAACTGCGGCTGTTCGTAATTCTGTTCCTAATAGTCAAGACAATTCAACCCAAGAATTGTGGTTTGTGGAAAATGTGTAAAGTGAGTTTCTTATAACAAACAAACATTAACAAAATTGTAGAGGAAATTAAAACCAATCTGTGTAATAAACGTTGTAGTGAACCTGTTCGGCAAATGATTATTGTTTATAAATGGATTAGTAAGTTTCATGAGTGTAAACGATCCTGGATTTTTTGTATGGCCTGTTGAAATCACAACTACAGGCAATATTGAGAACATTAATATGATGAGAAGAGAAAAGGTCGAAGTATGTGAGATTGTTAAAGTATTCTGGATCTCTATCACCGGCTTCACAAAATTTTGCGCGAATATTTACATATGGAAAAATTGTCAGCAAAACAGGCGTCGCGTTTACTCACAGCCGAAAAAAAGCATGAACAAATAAACTCTTGTAAGCACTGTTTGTGGCTATTTCAACATAATTTGCATGACCTCCTTCGCCACTTTCTAACAGTACATGGTTTGCAGTCGATGAGTATGTTCGAAAAGAAAATCAAAGTCACTCCATCAGCTGAAAAAGTACTTCTGTTTTCTGAGATGTTCGCGGAATAATCTTTAATGACTGTGATTGTTACAGAAAAATTGACGATAGATTTGTCCCTTCAGTCTAACATATTTCCGAATACGAAAATATGGCCCACGTGTGAAACATATACACAAATAATAAGGCAATCGCACTATGTATGTGGATGAGAAACTACAAAACTACAGTATCGCTAAACAAAGCTTGTAGATTTAGGAAGATATCTAGGGATTTACGGAGTCTCGTATTAACATATGTACACCACCATTAACAAAAGTTCGGGGATTGATTTAAACGTACGAACTCATTAAGCAATACAAGAGACTTACATTGAAAAAGTATAATAATATCGAAATATATATCTACGGCTATAAATACATAAGTAAGAAAAAAATAAAAAAAATTTTAATGACATTAAATAATATTACTTGTTAGATATTTTTTCATCAAAATTTCCACTTTTGACACTAAAAATGGCAAGTTGTTTAAGAACCGAGTTTTTAATACCGCTCCATTCTTCCTGGAGAATACTACACAGATGGTTTCTTGAAGTTGGAATATTACTTTTCTAATTTATTTGTCCAGCTTTTCCCATTGTAGCTCGATGGTGTTGAGATCTGGTCTCAGTGGTAACCATGTTATTATTTTCAAATTCATTATTTTGCTGATTTTCCATCATCAAAATTTCAATTCGATGAGTTTCGTTAAATATCGTGTTATTAATTAATCACAAATTTAGTTTTAAAAGATAATCTATTTTATCAATATTGGCCTGTACCGACGTTTCTTTATTATTTTAGATATTTAGGATGCTTTTTGTTCTAACGCAAAAAATTTTGGAAAAAGGTAGTGATAAACGCGATCGTAGGTTCTTGCTAATAAGTCAATGGAGGAAATTTTCGTTTTTTTTTTTTTAGTTTGGTATGCGTTGTACTACAAGTTTTTTTTCAAGAAATCAATGGAGAACATTTTGAACATTTAATACGCAAAACAAATAATAAGGACTCTTGTAGAAAAACATTTTGTTTTAAGATTGTTCACCTTACCTTACCATTATCTTTATTATTTAAACCATCTACATTGTAGGTCGCTAAATGCAAATGGTAAAGTAAAATTAAAAAATATACTCGTTGATTCATTCAAAAAGCTGAGTAATTACTGTAAATACAAGAATCATCTTGTACATTTAAATGTTTACATAAAACATTAAATTTTGTTTAAAAATTGCCCTATTCGTATATTTTTATAATCTTTTGAAATCGTCAAAAATAATTTTATTCCATAAGTGCTATCCACACTGTACATATATGAGATGTCTAATATATATCTGAAAGCTGTAAAATAAAATTCATTGTCTTTTTTACATTCTTTCAATATATTTTTCATTTCGTTTAATACAATTTTATATTCAAAGAAATCAGTTAAGCGGTTCTAGACATGTCAATTATTTCCCTTTTGGAAGCATTCAAAATTTAATTGATCGAAGTAAAACATTCACGCCATTTATCTTTAATATGAGTATAAAAAGAAATCAATATGTATTTACTAAGTCAGAATTATATGGTGAATTACACATCAATTTAACGTGTTGTACGTTTAAATAGTCCACCGTTCGAATAGTTCTACATGGACCAGCGTCATTATAACACAATATAAACCGTTTTTAAGCAATTATAATGAATATTCTGAATTTAGAATTGACCGCCAATACTTGCAATATATGTAATAACGAAGAAATTAGGGATTAGAAATTTAAATTGAAACAACGATATATGTTTATAAATTCTATAAATTTCATGAGAAGATTATTAGTTCTTCTTTATCAAGTCCTGAAAGAGAGTAATATTAAAAGAATTTCAAATAAGCTGAAAAGAGGAAAACAAAACATTCCGATTGAAACTAATTCTGTTTATTAAAAGTATCAAATAAGTTTTAAGAAATGTAAGATCCCTCAAGAAACTATGTACTCGTATATGGATGAAAAATGGTTTGATGCTTTACAAAAATGAATCACTTTTTAGCTATTGTGGCACATCTAAGATATGATCTTCATTTGGTGGTCGGAAAAGTAATGACACACTTGTACAACACTTGGTATTGATTCATTTCTTGCAAGTGCTATTCGTATTTATTTTTATGCTATACTACATGTATGCCAAAGCGTGGATTTTCGTCATATACTCTTTTATGTGTAAAGAGAAGAACGCACATCAAACTTTTGAAGAGTTGCGTAAAGTATAGAATGACAGTGCTCTAAAAGAAAGTCAATGCCAACAATTGTTCACAAAAATATTGATGATTTTAATCTCAAAGATATTCCTCAGCCAGAGAGGACTAATAATAACAAAGGTGCATGCTATATTGTAGAAACGCTAAACATCAATCGCTCAAGCGTTCATATGAAAAAGGTAGGATGCGTCAGCAAACTCGATATTTGGATTCCTTGTAAACTTCAAGAAATTCATTCAACGGCACGTACAAACATCTACAGGATACTCTTTCACTGTGAAGAAAACGATATATTCTGAAATGCCTGATAACTGGTAAGAAGTGGACAGTTCGAACAAATCCATCATTCCAAGTCCAAAGCTTGTTAAATGTAAGACAGGAGCATTTTGAAACGACGACTCGAGACTACATAGAAGTTTGATCGCCTAACAAAAATTATCGGAACTTGGATGGAATGTGCTGTCACATCTACCATACTTACCGGACTTTGCAGACACTCCTTATGTGGTGAAATATTCTACTCGGATGAGGCTGTAAATCAGCAGATGGAAAAGGTTATCGAAGAAAATAGGTATTATGTAATTGATAGAAATTTTTTATTTAATTAATAAATGGCGTATGAAGAATATAGAAAAGTACGTAACGGCTTTTCCGTCAACTCTATAATTTCGATTAAAGACAGGCTTATTTGTTATTCAAGAGTTAGAAAAAGAAAAGTTAAAAAATTGTATGGAATTTTAGTAACCAAAATCATTAAGTTTAGACAATTATAAAGATAGTTCATCAAGTTGCTTGTGAAAAATTTGACGTTTAACTATCATTAAAAAGTTAATAAACATAAACTGCTTTACATGAAGAAAAGTAAATTACGATTTCATAGAACATTATTTAGAAATGTTACTTTTACTTCGAACTTCTTGGAAATTATTTAACAATTGTGAAATCTGCTATTTATTATATATTTTTAGTTTACTCATAACGTTTATCGTTATTTCTTCTTTATCTTTAAAATACGACAGTATTAATATTTATTCTCATAACACTATTTTGTAATAATAAATAAATATGTTGAGAAACTAGTTTAAAATAAATAAAATTAATAAATTCAAGATCTATTACGAAAGTGAATTCATAATGATTGTATTTATTATTTAGTAACACCTTGTTTAAAACAAGGAAAGGAACACATCATTGCACTTTCCGTAAAATGAAATTCAAGCATACCATGAATTTCATTTTACGGAAAGTTGTATGAAAATGTATACTTTTTTTATTTATTTACATTATACTTCAGAGAAGTATCAGATTGGAAAATTTTAAGATAACAAAATGTTTACGGTACTAGAAAAAGAAAAACCTTCAATGCGTGGAATCAATCTAGTGAGTTACTCATGAATATTTAATGTGCAGAATATCGGTCCGTTTTGAATAATACAGTGATGTTTTGGAAAAATTATTATTGTAAATAAAATTTCTTATTATTTTTTTCCCGCAAACATATTCTTGTCTAATTTTCGAATTTCATCAAACTCTACTTATTGTTATAATGTAAGATTATAAATAAATAAACAAATACCTTATTTGCACGACTAGGCTTCCTGTTTTCAAATATGAAGTATTGTAAAAAGCTAAAGAAAAATCAAAACTAATTTAATGATTTCAAGTTATATTTAATGATTACATTTTGAAGACAAAATAAATTGAAAACAAACCAGTGATTTTTAGAGGGCACTTCCTTAAAGATGGAAAATGCAGTGATTTACGAATTTTAGAAGAAAATCATTGACTTAAACTGTTCCATTTTTAAGATAGTTACATAAACGCACCAATGTAGATGCCATTTGCAAAACTACTTACAATGCCAATAAAAGAAATTGTTTTAAGGAAGTATGTTATGTAGCTCAAGTGGCAATATATGTACAAGGTGTGTTCAAGTTCTAAGATCTAATATTTTACACAGGGCTAGGAGTGGACCGTCCGTCCGTGAACTTTGCTACAAACATAATTTTAATCTCTGCTTAATTTATTCGATTGAGTACATTTTTATTATTCCTTGTTACTCTTAACGCTCTCTAGTATGTGTCAGTCGAAGAATAATTACCATCGATTATAGATACTTGTATATTATAATTTTGTTTTAATTGATAGAATTTAATTAATCAAATCGTATGATTATTGTCCTTATTTTGATAGGAAGTTATTCCCGGTGGCTTGTAATTATAATAATAAACGTTTATTTTTTGTGTGGACGTGTCATAACTTTAGTGGGTTAAAAGTCCAATGGCGGACTATAATCTCTCTTTTCAACGATTTCCTTGTGGGAGATAACAACTATCCGAAATTTGTTTTCATCTAAAACTTTAGCAATAACACTAAATATAATTGTAGTATTATTATAATGTTAGTGTTATTGTTTAAATAGATAGTGTGTTAACGAAACATTCCAATTTTACTAAATTCAAACAAATTTTTTATATTAGTGGGTGTATATATTAACAAAAATTACTTTAATTATACAAGCATTTGTTGTAACATACCTGATGCTACAAATTTTTAACCAATCTTATATGCATCTGCATACTGAAAACGCTGCTTAAAAGGGTAAGTATTTATTTACATTTATTTTCTGCTAAACAACTTGCATGCCAATTCTAGGTACCACATATTAAACGTCTCTCTTTATACACAGCTATTAATCTTTCTAAATTATCGGGTCAGTCTAGAGCTATTACATTATACACACAGTACTTGGAAAATGAATTTGAGCCAGCTCCTGATTTTTGTATTTTTTCAAATTTATCAAAAATAAAACAAAAACGAACACATATTACTAATACAAAATATTTATTTATGCTTTTTAAAAGTTATTATATTAATATTCTGTTTATTCTTTTTTGGCTTTAATGATTGTGCTAATTCTATGTGGAATATTAGAGATACAAGTTTTTACCACTTCTTGAAGTTTTGCATTTTCTGGCCAATGTCTGAGAACAGTATCTTTTAGAACTGGTATTGATGGGTTCGAGGATGAGTATGTAAACTTTTTCAACATGCTCCACACATTTACGATCGGATTTAAATTGGGTGAGTTTCCGTGGCAGGGCAAAATGCAGGAGCGGTCTACATGAACGTGTATGGTTTTCTTCATTTAGTGAGTTTAGGAAAGGCAAAAATACAATTTCAGCAACCTTTTTCCAATCTTCAGCCATAAAATTTCTGTGCGTTTTTTGCCTATTGCGGGTGCGCTTCCTTCATTTTTGGTGTCCACCTAGGCTTATTGGTTGGTTTGCGACATTTCACTTCCGCAGGGTTCTATCGTGATCGCATCGTGTACTCAGATATTCACTTTTAATTTATCTAACAGCTCTGTAGCAGATGATTGTCTATTTGCGATTGTTTTTGTAATGAGCCGGTTATCTCTCTCTTTTTGTAGTTTTACGGATACCATACAACGACTACGATCCCTTGATGATTTTTTTCTCGAATATATGCGGCTCTTCTGTCGATTGTATATCAAAAAACTTTTTGAATTATTTCAATTTTCTCTATGATACTAATATATTTCACTTTTTCCATTGCGAATAAACTGCAAAGCTTAAAAACCCAAAAAAAAACTAGTAATAATACTCATAATAGATCTTTAAAACACTATTAGTACACTTCTTAACACGGGCACATACAAATTTCAACTAAAATTGATGATTATTCGTAGTGCTTTCACATACATACACAAATAGTAGGTAGTTGACCGAAAATCAATAACAAGGGGATTTTCCTAAAAATATAATGGTCGTTTTTTTCTAGGAATACAATCGAAAATTTGACATATATTTAAATATAAACGGTTTGTATTACAAATTTCTTGATACGGAAGGGTGCTCTAATTCAATTTCCAGGTACTCCGCATGCATTAGTGTATTATAATTATATTACTCTGTCGTGGCAGCAACATTTCAATTACTAGATTTAGTTAGTTTTCATTGAAACATTTATTCATTTCGTTTGAATTAAATAGTAAATTAATTCTACACCAAGTAATAAAGTATTCATTTAAATTTGGTTTTATGGAAAAAAGTATGGTTAAATGTAAAAGTAAAAGTCGTATGAAAATCGCTATACTAAAGGCTCTAAAATAACAAGAAAAGGTATTAGTGTTCTAGATGGAAGACGATAAAAAAAAGAACAAGGAAATGTCCAACTAGGAAATTAAAAACTAAAACTAACTACGACCAGGTAAAATCGATATCGAAATTCTCCAAAATGATCGTATAAATAGGCTTCAGTAAGTCGAACATTATCCAAGTAAATTAAGTTATAAAACCAAACCAAATATAGAACGATGTTATTATTCGGAAGACCAACTGGAAAATGAGAGACTACTAAAACTACCAATAAATTCGTAAAAATGCGAATCAAAGGGCTGAAGTATATCAACCAGAAAAATAAAGAAAAACGGTAGCAAACACGAATCAACAAAAAACTGAGGTAATTAAGCCAGTGAGGATACAAATAAAAGAGTAAATTAAACTGAGCCGGTAGATAATTGCTAAAAAATATCACCGGAATCAACATACCAAGATATTCACAAGGTAGAACGAACGCACTGACATTAAGCTATACAAAATAACAACAATACAATGGGTATAAAAAACCAAAACCTGCTACGCTTAAACATTGTCAATGCGAGCAGAGAAAGATATTAACAAACATATTTTTCAGAAATACAAACACCAAGAATTGGTTAAAACCAATTCAAAGGAAGTACATAAATGATCTTTTATGAGAAAACTATAGCTGTACATTAAAGGAAATGAGTATGGGAAGTCTTAATGAAGACAAACAGCTCAATAGAAAAGAGCTGATATATCTAAAAGACAATTATAATAAATATACTTAAAATAATATTTTAAAATACATCATTATTTAACAAATATAAAGTATATGTTATTGAATTCTGCTTTAGTTCGAATTTAACTCCTTGTGCCATATTATTAATGCAAGTTTTAGAGGTTTCCTATTTTCAGTCCTTCGAATATTTTCTTTCAAAACTTTAATGGTATAATTTTAAAGAGAAAGGTATGTCTGAAGTTAAAAATACACTATAGACAAATTTAACTATGAACACTACCTTATACAAAGATGTACTAAGAAAGAGAACTAAACCTGTTTCAATCTCTATTCTGTAGATGTTGGCTGATTGTATAAGGTATAAGGCTTCTGTTTCTATTGACATTATGTAAAATTATATTATAGCGCAAGGAAGATATTTAATAGCCTTCGCGTTGCAAATCATGAAGTGATGTATTGTCTGGATATACTTCCATAATATTCTTTATGGGAATTGAAATGATCCAACTCCTCCGATATGTATAGCTTAACATAGGGAAAACACACAGCTTCTACACTTATTATTTAATAATGCCCACGTCTTCATAGAAACATTAAAGGAATTAGTTCATGTCCACACATATTCTCTTCCATGAATTGGTGTAGATGAAATCACGCATATTGTTACTTCTTTAGACTTACTACAATTTTAGCCTACATTAACCGTATTAAAATTTTCGAAATTATTAAATAATAATCCGAAGATCGTATTATCAGGCACGCATTTTTCTTTAATTTAACGAAACGTAGTATTTAAAGAATCAAGATAATATTAACAAACTGCTGTTCTTATAGTAGATGCTCAAAGTTATCACCGCTAATTTCGGTACATAACTTTCACGATTTTAACGAATTGTCTACTGTTCCTAGTAGATTCTATTGTCGAGCATATCTCAGTAATCCATTGCTGGCGTATTTATATGTAATGGGTGTCCCAAAATTAACGCAAGAGTTGAATTTGCCGCCATTTGTGCAGTAAAGTGTTGGCAACCCTAAAAAAAATAATTCGACAGCTGACAGTTTAGGGTTAGTAAAAATGGAGCGTTACACGATAGAATAACGTGTCTTCATTATTGAACAATATTTTAAAAATAATCAAAGCTTGGCGGCCGCATTTCGAAAATTTCATACAAAATATGGTCGGAATAGTGTTTTAACTTCGTCAACTGTGAAAAGATTAATTGAAAAATTCAGGAAGACTGGACCCGTTGGAGACGCCAAACACACTGGCCGTCCAAAAACAAGCCGTTCAAAAGTCAATATCGAAGCAGTGCGTGAGAGTGTAGGTGACAATCCAGAAACCTTAATTCGGCGTCGTGGATAAGAATTGCAAATTTCAAGAAGCGCTCTACAGAGTATACTCACTAAAGAACTGTGTCTCTGGGCTTACAAAATTCAATTAACACAGCAACTCAAGCCTAATAACCATGCACATCGAAGAGGGTTCGTTGAATGGATTATTGAACATCAACAAATGGATGCTGATTTTTCGAGCAAAATCATCCTAAGCGATGAAGCACATTTTCACCTTGATGGCTTTGTTAATCGCCAAAATTTCCGCTTTTGGGGTTCTGAGAACCCACATGTAATTGTCGAAAAACAAATGCATTCACAACATGTCACTGTTTGGTGAGGATTTTGGGCTGGAGGCATAATTGGACCATACTTTTTTGAAAATGAGGCTGGTCAAGTAGTGACTGTTACTGGTGCTCGATATCGCGATATGATAACACAGTTCTTTCTGCCGAAATTGGATTATATTGATTTGACCAGTATGTGGTTTCAACAAGACGGTGCCACATGCCATACAGTCCGGCAAACAATTCAATTACTGCGTGAGACATTTCCAGGTCGTGTACTCTCTCCTTTCAGTGATCAGAATGAGCCCCCTAGATCGTGTGATTTAACATCATTAGATTTCTTTTTATAGGGTTATTTGAAATCACAGGTCTATGTCAACAAGCCCATAACCACCCGTACATTAAAGGAGGAGATTCAACGCTGCATCAACGAAATTCAGCAACATTTATGCACAATAGTTATGAACAATTTCGATAAACGAGTGCGTATGTGCATGCAAAGCCGTGGAGGCCATTTGCCCGATGTGTTTATTGTTTTATAATATGAAATAGTAGCAATTAAATGAGCTGTACCACCTACAGTCTAATATCAGTTGACTTGTGCATTGCCTGGATTTTTTCTATCGCATATCAGAGGCAAACGACATAATATGACCGTCTTTTTCGTTCATTTCTCAAAATTAAAATATATTTCAATATCAATCTCTTCATTTATTTTAGGGTATATTGTTATTTTTTTTCGGCGGTAGCCTCAAACACCCTATATGTTTCAAGTAGAATACAGTAAATTTTTTTTAGTAAATTAGGCGAGACTAATTTACTTATTAGATAATAGGAACTTATAATCCTTCTTCGATCATCGTTAATTTAGAAAATCTTACCTATTGTAGAACTATTTATATGTTCAAAGCAGCTGTTATTGAAAGAATAATGATGAAAAAGTATTAATTATTCTAAGCGAAATTACTCAATATCTTCACATAAAATTTCTTCAGTTTCCTCAGTAAGAAATCTGTCTTTTTATTGTCAATCTAATAATCAACACTTTTTAGTAACTTCGACCCGAATTAATTTTATTATCTTTTATCATTTCCGGCGATGTTAGAGTGGTGCTATCAAAATCGTAACATTCTGTATACTCATATATTATTCATGCTAATAAATACAACAAGTTCTACTTCTTTATCCTGTCTTATATCTCCATTACCCACATTTTTTCCTCATCTTGTCCTTCTTTTTTCACTTAGCACGAACGTCAACGGAAAAGAGACACAAACCAGAGAGACAAGCGAATATCGGAGAGAGGGTATCTGCAAAAGCGGGAGCGTTACCAACGACGGGGTTCGGTTGGAAAAAAAGGAGAAAAACGTCCCTTCGGGCGCAAATTTTCTCTGACACGAAGTAATCTATAACCGCCATCTTGTATTAGTTAAAAATGTCTCCTTCGTCTCAGTTTGACGCGTACTACAGCTCATGAATATGGATGGGCCACTTTTATTTTTGTGTGCCTAAACCCCCCTAACTCACAACATCCCCGTTTCTGGTGCGATTCCCTCACATTTTCTATTCTCCGTTTCTCTCTTACCTCTATATAAAACACAACACTTTTTTTACGCTAGGTCTACATATCATGTTCCATTTACGACTGGAACGAAAGAAGAAAGAAGTTGGATGTGTTGCGAAGTAACCTGATGGCACTCGTATAAAGAAAAAAAATCACTAAAACCTAAAATATATATACTAGCAAACACATAGACGGCGGCACAGTTTCAAACAAATGAAACTACATTTGCATGTATTTATCAACGCCTGCCCACGCGTTTTCTTTTTGCCGAAGTTGTTACTTTTTTATCTAAAGGAAATTTGTGAAGCAAAAAGGGTTGTTGTGGAAAGGGGACAGTAACATTGTGTAAACGGTGATAACAAATGACTGAGATACGTATCGGTCATATTTACTTTCATTTATATTTGTAACTTGGCGGGTGTGACTGGATATTATGAATAAAAGCATTGTACCGGTTCTTGTTGAATACGTAATTCATTTTATAAATTTTTGCTATCTAGATGTGTGAACTGGAAAAGTATAAAATTTAAATAAATTAGATGATATGTGAATAATTCTAAATTCTACGAAGTTTCCTTCTGTTAACCTCGAAAAGGTTAACTTTCTATAAACTATTAGAAATATTCATGAAGACGTCACGTGCAGAGTAATATAATTGTTACAGTTAACTTATGGAAGTTTACAAAGAATTTACATATGTAAATGAGTATTTACTGAAGTTCAAACTGGATAAATTAATGTATATTGATCTTCTTGACCAAGCTCACAGTATTGGAATGATATTCGAAGTAAAACACATATTATCTTGGAAATTAATGAAATTATCTTCGAAAGCACAATCGCATCAATTACGAACATGTAAATTATATAAGAACTCATTTATAATGTCAGAAAATAATCTTTCGGAGATGGGTAATACTAAAATATTTTTGCTAAAAGTTGCGAAAGTAAATTACGTTTAGAATTGCATGTATCTATACCGTGCTGCTTTTTCTACTCCCTGAGCATATTGTTTTAGATATCGGGCAGAAACAAGAAATTGTTTTGGTCTAGAATGAATCACAGCAAATTGTGTTATCATTGCTTGTAAATGAGACAAGAACGTTTAAGTTGGGTAGACAAGATGACTATAATGATCTCATTATAAAGAAATAGAAAATCTCTATCAAGTTAGGAAGATATATTTAACGAAGCAAAAATATAATATAAATTCGTAAATTATCCGTGACAGCAGATTTCTTTTGAGGCGATATTTTTCTATAAAACCAACGTGACTAAACTTGATATCAAGTTAGTAGGCCGCCATAGCAAAAATCATGAAAGAGTAAGTACAATTGCAACTATGAAACAAGGTTTCGTTTGTCATTATTTTGCCGTAAATGATTTATGAAAAAATAACATTGTTTTAAATTTCGCAGTGGCCTGTTAAGTTGATATCAACGTGTCTGACTACCATTGGAAAAATTTTTTGCAATCTGTGGTGCATAGATCGTTTACGACAAAAAATTGGAAATGCTCTAAAAACGTAAAGTGGAAGGTAGCTTATGTGCTCTCTCAAAATTGCAGTTGATACGAAATTTTCAAAGAAAAGAATTAAATTAAAAATATGTAAGACCTATGATACTGTATGCAGTTAAAATGATGACAATAACAAAAAATTAGAATTGTAGAATATGTGGGAGGAAAAGAGGAGAACGAATACATAAAAAAACAAATGTTCGAGAGAATATAATACTCGTATAATATTGAATTTTATATCCGAACTGCTATTGAATACATAATTTTGTTCATTAAAGAAGTTCAAAGAGAAGCACTGGAACGTTCTATCAATCAAGCCCGTCAAGTGTGTCAATTACAAACTATGGTGTTTCACTCGTATTTTCGAAAAAGTTTTTATAATTTCTCTATGTTTAGTACAAGTTTTGCAGGAACAGCAACAGCGTGTGTATTCTGAAAACTTTTTCACTGTAATTCATCCTTGGTTGCAATATTTGACACCAATGATAACAGTTATATAGCGTTTTTAAGTCAATTCATCAACAAAATAATGAAAATATATTTCCAGACCAACAAAAATGCCAATATTTTCCGAACATACTCAAAAACATAGCATGTTAAAAAACACTAATAAAAAAACAAACGCGCCGAAGTTCTAATATTAAATCTAGAGTTTATAACCACAGCATGTTCCATACTCCATATCAAGTTGACGTTTGAAATTTCATCCGACCAAAAGGAATTAGACACACATCACGTGAAATAACCTTTTTTTACCGAAAACTTTTTAAACCACATCTGAGCTCGTATGGGATCGTGACTCGTAATTCGATACACACCATCACGAAAGATTCTTCAGTAAATGTGTCAAATATTATATTTGGATGGTGTAAATTTCGTCTTGTCAGAGATTACAGCCGACGAAAGATTGTGTATGCTACTGTTTTGTTTTTGTATATCACAATGTAAAAGTATAGCCATAATACATACATACATATGTACATATAAACACAGTCATTGAAAAATTTATTACTGGAGTTTTCCTTATAAGGTTTTTTTCCCCATTTAAAGCAAATATATACAAAATAATATACGAGGTGTCGCAATTAAATAACGAGACCGGTGTGAGAAAAGTTATATATTGCAAATGAAATTTTATCCCCTTCAACATACTCTCCTCCCTTATCTATACAATCTGTCCTTGTTCATTGTTGAAAAGAATGATGTTCATCAGTTGTCAGTCCCTTCAACAATTGCTGTTTTTGCTTTTACATGTTCCAACAGACTGAAAATGTATTCCCTTTAATGCACTTTTCACTTTTGGAAACAGGTACAAGTCACATGGTGCGAGATCTGGCGAATACGGAAGATGCGCAGCAATGCGCTTGTCAGCTAAAAACGTCTTAATAGATAGGGCATTATGAGCACAAACTTTTGTCATGTTTAATTCATCATACAAAATGTGTCTTACTGATTCTTTGTTCATGTTTATAATATCGGTAATCACCTGAATGCTCAGACGTCGGTCTTTCCGCACAATCTTTTTAATTTTCTGAACGTTCCCTTCAGTTCTTGCAGTCAAAGATCGACCAAGACGTTCATCATTTTCGACCTCTTTCCGTTTGTTCCATTTAAAAACTCGCGTAGGTGACATAACATTACAACCAAACACCTCTTCTAACATTCGTAAACATTCTGTTGCCGATTTTTTTAATTTGATAAGTAATTTCAGGTTAGTTACCTGCTCGATTTCGATATCAATCATTATCACGGCTCTACTAAGTAATACTGTCCTCTACAACTACAGTTCGAAAGTAAACTAAGCAGAGAGACGAAACTACGTGTTGTTGCTTGGTAATATCAAGGTCAATGACATTCCAATTATAGCCTCGTCCGATGCGACTGCGTGATAGAAGGAGCGCAGTCTCGTCATTTAATTGCCTTACGTGGTACAATGTTTCTTTAAATATTATCCATTGTAATTAAAAATTCATTTTATTCTATCAACCGTATTCTGATTAGATTAATTTCTGGATTGATATTATTATTAAAATATGATGGTAATTTTGATGGAGCCTGTGGTTGATTAACTTAATCACTGAAGGTTGATAAATAACCCCTTTTCACATTAATTTTCGTGTTCTCTATACGTATTTCGACAACTAAGTGTATATACGGTGTATATATATATATATATATATATATATATATATATATATATATATATATATATATATATATATACATATATATATATATATATATATATATATATATATATATATATATATATATATATATATACACATATGTATGTATGTATGCATATTAATTTAAACGACAGTGCACACGTTCACGTAGCCAGGGTTGTAGAAGCTGCTATTAGAAATTACAGCTTTATTAAGATAAACCACCCACCATAGAGTTCATATTTCTAGTGATATTAAGAATAAGAAGTAGTTACTTATTCCCTCATACATGGTTAAATTAACAGTAGTGATGAACACTTTGATACTGCTTCTACATAGATTATTTTCGTAAAGTTATCGAAATGTTTTTCAAGTATTGTAACAAGTTCATTGAAATTAGAGTATACTGAAAACTGGTCAACAGTTATTTTCGTTTTTCTTATATTTCAATATATTCATAAAAATTGAACTCATTTATTTCAACCAATTTAGAACAAGTATTCTATATGATAAGACAGGTTTTCGGCCCGTTTCTTAATAGTTCGTCTTCTTTACAGGTACATTTCAATAAAGGTGTCGTTTTTGATTTATTATTCAATACATACCTATGATCTCATTAAATATTCCATGTTTACAGTTAAGAGAAATGTACGATGTAACAGAAAACTTACCTGAAACAATAGAAAAGCACGAAATAATTAATTTTGTCGAATAATAAAAATCATTATACGAAAGCAAGTGTTTTAACAAAACTAAAATATGTAAATGACTATAAACATGTGTGTGAAAATATATAGTATGTTGTGAGTCGAAAAAGTGAAAGTTATTAAGGCCAAAATTTAATATATTAATGTATAATATAATAATAAATACTAGATAGATACACAGTTCCACATATACAAATATTTCTTGATCAAGGAAGATAAAGTCCCTTACCACACCAATGTTCGTATTCTGTATGCATGTTTCGACAACTAAGTTGTCATCATCAGCAGATAATTAATCACAGTGTCGCAACTGGATCCGGGGTAAAACTCGAACATAACTTCGCACAACTTTTTCCGCTAACGACCAAATACACACACAGAGAGAGTATGTATTTGTTATCGAAATACGTATACAGAATACGAATATTGATGTGATAAGGGGTTTTATGTACTTTTTTTGATTAATTCAATTAACCACAATCTCCGTCAAAATTTATCTATATATATTTTTGTTGATGTTATCCCGGACGTACGATGATACCGTTTATTGAAAACTAAGCCGCGCTTAAGTTGTTCCGTATCATGCCAGAGAGATGAATGATATATCGTCAAACCGTTCTGAGAAGAATCCAAGATTCACGGTTGAATACTATATTGTCGCAGGGACGCGGGTGATGTATGTCATTTTGATCTCCTGGTGAATCCGCGTTGAAGATGGTTGGTCCTGGGAAGAATCAAGGAAATCACATACCTACATGCTACAACGACAAGACAAAGAAGACCTGCAATGCGGGTCAATAAGGAATTCGGGATGACATATATAGAAGAAAGTATGTTTGTATATACATACATACATACATATATATATATATATATATATATATATATATATATACATATAAATATTTGCGTTAACTCAAGCATGGGAAGTCCGCGGACAAATAACACAATGCCCAGTATTTTCCGGCAGAACAATCGAAAAACAAGAAGTTTGTCAGCAGTTTAGAACAGCAACTAAATAGAATAGCTGTGTTTAATCTATCAGAACTCAAATATACATTTACATTTAAACTTATATTAAGTTTATAAAAATTTTATACCAAATGCCTGCATAAATTAAGATGGGAAAATCCAAAATATATGAAATTAAAAATCGTGATTATTCTATTTAAGAAATTGCTGAAATAGCAAACCTCTGTAAAACGATGCTACATAATATAAGACCATATCCAAAGGCAACATTTTCATCTGCACTAAACAAATTCGATAAAAAATTTTAAAATATGGTAGTAGTATTGTCATAGATATAGTGTGAAGCGGTTACAAAGTTCTGGACTTAAAGCAAAAAGGAAACTAGTGATAATGTTAAAATACAAAAAATAGAAAGCTAGAACTAGAATGCTAGAGGCGACCTAAAGAAACCTGTAATAACGAAATTATTTTTAGTATCGCGTTATTTAACAGTAAGTATATATATATATATATATATATATATATATATATATATATATAGCGTTAAGAGTGACGGTTGTAATGTTATTATATATGGGCATATACATCATGATGGTGTTGAATAAATTAAAAAGATTGAAGGCATCTTAGATGATCTCAACAACCTGGTAAATGGCCATCACAGGACCCTGAATTGAATACATTAGAACACACCTGGAATTAGGTAATCCATATCAAAATATATATATGAAAAATTAGTTGAATGCTAACAACATGTATCACAATGATTCAAAACAAATAAAAATATTTAGTACACACAAGCATATGAACAACTAACATTTTTTCGGAAGATGTGTTCTTTATGAGTACATTTAGTTAGGAAGTTAAGTTATTTCATAGAATTTGTATTTGTTTTAATAATTACCTTGCTTCCTTTCCAGTTTTAATGCTGACATTATTTTTATTAAAAAAATGAAATTTAAGTATTTTATTTTAGTTTAGCTTTCTTAAAAATATAAACGCTAATTAAAGACCCATTGTATATACATATACGGGTAGACCACTCTAATTAAGGATACCTTAAAAAACTTAAATTATACCAAATTTCTTACACAATATACCCAAAAATCTTGAGTTAAGAGTTTCTCTAATAGGATAATATATTTCTCAGTCTCTCATAGGAACAATGGAGAAATACAATTAAAAATTGTATTTCTTATATTAGTTCTTCTTGTTTCTATCAACAAAGATATAATGGATGTTAAATTAAATTTACATCGTAAACACATTTGGTTAAAAGTAATTTGAAAATTAATGTAACCACCAAGCATATCCTTAATTAGTTGACCGCAAGTAAATAAATACAGAGAATTAATTACAAGAAAAGCATGTGTACTACAATGATTATATACATTATATATAATACAATGATTACATTATGAAGTCTACATGATGTACTGAGTACTAACAGAAGCTTTGTGTGTAAATCGTAGGCGCGGCAATATTCAGGTATGGGGAGTTTATCTTGTTGGAGTCGGCGATATTATTAAAAGCAAGTTCGTAGCCGAAAAATAGCAACTAATAATAATACTAAATAAAAAAAAATAAATATTTTAATAATTATTTATTATTAATTATTATTTTTGCTCTAGAGCTTTTGAGTCATAAAGTTTGCAAGTACCTTAATCCGAGAAAATCGTAAAAACTCAAATTTAGAATTGTGAGCCACCAAGAAGAATGTTGTATACCATTTTGCTTGGTGGTTCATAATACTCTACGTTTTAGATAATTTTTATTAGGAAATTAAAAGAGTAATTATATTAGTATTTACAGGAAAGAATTATATTATTATACGTTTATTAAAACATTTCAAATGAACAAAACACGTTCTATTATTTCGTACTAGTTTCATGTACGTTCATTAATAATTCATAATAATAATACTAAAAGGGTTATAAGAACAAAGAGATAAATTTTATAGCTTTATACAATGAGAAAAATACTTATATAACTTTAAATTAAAATTTGCATTATAATGCGATTCTAAAATAAAAGTTAAATCGTGTATACGAAGTACATGTATTAGATCATCTCAGTATTTTAGACATGCATGTCACGAAATCTCATTACCTCCACAATGTTTGTTTGAAGCTAAACTTAAAACATCATTCCTATCAGTCATAAATAAAATTATGTAATTTAAAGTTTTGAAATCGCAGTATCCTTTTTCTGTACGAACATGGTTCTATGCTAATAAAGTATTATACTGATACATGTACATATGTGGATGTGTCTGTGGTATAAATCCCGAGTGTTAATATTAAGCGACTAAAATTAATCCCTGGCAATGGCAGAATCAAAAATATTTTAGTAGTTTTCAAATATTTCCATAAATAATTGAAAAATTTTATTGTATTAAAAAAGTAATACTATATATTGGGTCTGGGAAAAAGTTCGTGGCGTTTTTCCCGATAGATGGCATTGGTTGCCGATAACTAAAGAACAACAAGTCACAGCGACACCACCGAGGGCTCGTTTTTTAGATGACCTTCCGAACGTTAGTTTGAGCGTAGAAACATTGTAATCAGTGCAGTGGTTGGAAAGTTATTCGCACTTGAAAATGGAGAAGAATAATGAGAAATTTCGCTATATTCTGCAATATTATTATGATAAGGGGAAGAACGCTGCGCAGGCTTGTGATAAAATTTGTGCTGTGTACGGTGAAGGTACTTTATCGAAATCTGTTGCGCGGAAATGGTTCGCTCGCTTTCGTTCTGGAAATTTCAATGTGAAAGATGAGTCACGCTCCGGTCGTTCAATCACTGAAAAATCTGATGAAATTCTTGAAAAAGTCCAACAAGATAAGCATATCAGCAGTGTCGATATTGGCATGGAGCTAGGCATTGACCACAAAACTGTTTTGAACCATTTACACAAAGCTGGTTACAAAAAAAAGCTTGACGTATGGGTTCCTCATGAGTTGAGCGTGAAAAACATGATTGACCGAATTAACATCTGCGATGCGCTGCTGAAACGGAATGAAATCGAGCCGTTTCTGAAACGTTTAATAACCGGAGATGAAAAATGGATTACGTACGATAATCGGAAGCGTAAAAGATCGTGGATAAAGGATGGTGAGCCGTCACAAGCGTTCGCTAAGCCAACATTGACGCCAAAAAAAGTGATGCTGTGTGTATGGTGGGACTGGAGGGGAATCGTCCACTACGAGCTACTTCCAACTGGTCAGACGATTGATTCTCAACTCTACTGTGCACAACTAGAGAGATTACGCCAGGCGATTGAAAGAAAACGGCACGAATTGATTAATAGGAAAGGTGTTGTCTTCCATCATGACAACGCCCGACCACACACTTCTTTGATGACCCGTCAAAAATTGAGAGAGTTTGGTTGGGAAGTTTTGATGCACCCACCTTACAGTCCGGATATAGCACCCTCTGACTATCATCTGTTTCGATCTCTGCAGAACTCTCTCAATGGAATTAAGTTGGTTTCAAAAGAAGCCTGTGAAAACTACTTGATTCAGTTTTTCGACCAGAAACCACAGAAGTTTTTCACCGATGGGATCATGGATCTACCAAAAAAATGGCGAAACATTGTCGATAATAATCGAGCATATTCGGTTTAAATGAATTCGTCCACGCGCCATGCGGGGACCAGTTGAATTTTACTGAAAAAACGCCACGAACTTTTTCCCAGACCCAATATATAATACCGCTCACGGAAGTATGGACAGCAACTATATCAAGCAACAACAAGAAAAAAAATAAAAAAATATCAACGAAATTGAACAAAAATTAATATTTATTGATTCCTTATATAATAAAAATTAAAATTACAATTCATTGAACTTATTCCTAATATACTATAATTTTCTTATTACATCAGGTGTAATGTTATTCCATTCTTTTTGTAAAATACTCTAAAGTTTTTCCTTCGATGTTGGAAATTCCTTTTTAACACTTCTACCGTGTTCATCCCATAACAATTCAATGAGGTTGAGGTCCGGACTCTGAGGCGGTCATGTCACTACTCTCAAAATGTTTTCATTTTTCTCCGCCTCAAGGTAATTTTTACACAACGACGTATGTTTGGAGTCCGATTAATCGCAGGCCTGACGGTAAAACATGATTTTTCAAAGCTTCTCGGCAATTTTCCTTTCTCATAATACCATCTATTTTTATCAAATCTCCCTTTCCGGCTAATGAAAAACAGCCCCAGACTACAACAGAACCACCTCCATGTTTCACCGTTGGAGCCATGGAATCTGGATGGAATCATGTTTCTCGCGCCGATCGTCTGACGAAAATTCTTCTCTTTTGCCCGAACACTTCAAAATTCGATTCGTCACTCCATAGTACGCTCTTTCACTAATCGATTGTCCAATTACGGTGTAACCTTGCCCATCGAAGTAGTTTCTGCTTATTTCCACGTCGTAATAATGGTTTTCGTGAGGCAATGCGACCGTGTAAATTTGGTTTCACTAATCGGCGTTTCACTATACTCACAGAAATTTTTTAGCACGGCTCTGATTAAATTCGACTGTTATTTCAGATGCCGTTAATTTTCTATTTCTTTTGCTAATTAATTTAATTCTTTCGTCGTCAGGTCCCGGCCGATTACTCTTTCAGACTGCCAGTTTCTTGAAACCGACGAATTGTGATATTCACTGTCGATTATTTCACTTTTAATTTTTCGCCAATACCGCGAACTGAATACCACTTACGATGCAAAGTAAGTATCGCTGATTGTGTTCCACTATCAAGCGACTTACTCCGTGGCATTTTGTAAACAGAAATTACACTATTCGCTTACAAAATAGACAACTTCACACAAGCACGTTCAGTGATCTACTGATGGGCACGAGGAGATAGTAATAGGGTAACCGAATCATTTCAGGTAAATTTCTAGACTTTAGTCCCTTCTTAATGACCGTACCACTAATCCTGATTATATATAATTGGAATTATCGTACAATGCTATTGAGATGAAATATCAGGTAATTATAGTTATTGTTAGATAAAATTGTTTCTATCATATTATTTGGAGAATATATACAAATACAATACCTATTTGAATTATAAATCGTCTTAAGAATAAGGTATAATAATACTTAATTAAGTGTCTATACTTCCATGAGCAGGAGTGTATATATGTTTGTAATTTAAATAAAGGAGTATTAATGTATTAATAATTATATACATATATATATATATACATATATATATATATATATATATATATATATATATTTCCAGTGTATTATGGATGAGTAAGACTACATACATCACTTCAAAGTATTACACACAAATTCAATACATGAAATATTGTCAATAACGAGTCCCTACTATACTTATATACTTCGAAAAACAGTGATTATGAATAATTTATGTCAGATTTGATAAATAAATATGACTGAACACAAGAAGTGCTGAAAATAGTAGAACATCAAATTTCCTGAAAGGCGGCTTACTCCAAGAACAATCATTTACATACACGCATTATGTTACACTGGACACATTGTATTAAATATAATTATTTTCAGTAATTTTTTGTATTTTTAATTTATTTCCATTTTTTTAGAAATGTTATCAATTATTCTAAACCACCATGTGGTAAGTAGTGATAACAAAATGAGCGGTGATCCAAAGCCGCACATTTGATAGTAAATAAAAGAAAAATGAAAGGAATTGCAAGTTGTAATTTATAAAATGTTGTGAAACACTTCCTGTTTGAAATAAGTTATTTAGAGACAGTAAGCTTGTTATAATGCTTATACTTACAACTTACACTTATACAAACGTGTAGTACTTATAATTATAATAAAACTTATCAACTGTACATGTTTAAACCTTTTTTGTAGATATGTATCTATACATATAGACATCTACATATAGGTGTATATATATATCTCCAAAAATAGTTTTTAGTTAATAGATTAACATAATCATTTCAGGTTGATGTATAACCCCTTTCCATATTAATTTTCGTATTCTGTGTACGTTTTTCGACAACTAAGTTGTCATCGTTATCCTCAGCAGATAATTAAGCAGTGTCGCACCTGGAAAACTACGGCATAAACTCGCACGAACCAAATTCTGTACACGATCTGTATCGTCGAAAGCCAAAGCGCACACTGTATGTGTAAGTTTTGGCGACATGTGAAGGCAGTTTGATACTAACGTTAAGAAAAGCCCAGTTGGGGGAAGGATATATAAATATAACTAAATTCTCGAAAAAGTCATCTAAAAATTTTAGCAGTAAAACATTATAGAAGCTAGTTTCTTGTGTACTTGATATTTGTTTTTTCTCTGTATAAAAAAATTTAAAAAATTACTATTCTTTTGTGACGTACTTTTTCTTCAAAATAATCAAAACCTAAAATACATAATTGAAATTGCATTTTCTTCATAAAAAGCCAGGATTGTGGCAATCATCAGAATAGTTCTCACTAGAGATTCTGGTGGCAATACTGGTCGTCATAGGTTCATTAACGAAAGAGAAAACTTTTATATAACAAATTTTAACCGAAACAGAGTTTCATCACTCGACATATATGTTTTAAAATAATTTATAAAGAAAGCACTTCATGAAATCACAATTTTTTAGACATGCGACTGGTAATTTTAGTTGTACAAGAACTGTAAGAGTGCACTGTCTACCAGTTAATAAATTATCGCCCGCTTAATTTGACTCAAGTATGCAATGTTTGGGTTTAGTGAATGGCATGACAAATGGTTTGGAGAAGATGCAAGAGACTTGCTTTTGCGGCAGAAGTTAGTCCTTATTAAGTAGATTTACATATTTTACATGATATAATGGTTTGTTTAATGAATTGCATTTATTTCCATATTCTGACATGACACAGATGTGCTAAAGTGCTAAATATATTTATTATGTAATGAAACTCATGAAAATTGCCGAGAATAAAGCTAGGTCATGCCCTTCAGGAAAGGTACAAGAGATACTGAAACAAAGGAATATTTGAAAAATGATTAGTAAACTTGCTTAATATAAATGCGATTGAACAAATGTGGAATAATGTCGGAGGAACCATTTTGAACAGTGAATGAATTATCTATCCATTGCTGGTAATTGCTGCCCAACAAAATTAGAACGGCAAATCGTAAGAAAACAATATTTTTTATATGTGTATTTACTGTAAATTAATATATACATATTTTATGCACCAATGTGGTTAAATGCTCTCGGTTGACATGATATGACTCTCTCCAATTTCTTTTAAGACCTCTTCCTATAGTGGTTTTTGTAGTCGACGGAGTAGAACATTTGTTGGTTTCGTCTAATTTATCATGATATTTTGAACTTTGCTTTTGGATGACCTCTATAATATATGGAATTTTTAAACCTTTGTGTATGCTGATTATCTAGCGATATATTTTAGATTAATTTCTTTGAAGAATTTCTGTTTGATTGGCGTCTCCATTAATAACCCTAAAGTTTTAATTAAAATGCAAATCCATATATTACTAAAAAAGGCATATCGACTATTAAAAAACACTATACTTTTGTCTCGTACTGGTTTTTAAATTTCAAATGCATGAACGCAATTTTATTATATACGTCATTAATATCTTATCACGTCCTGCAGAATATAAAACCATTGAATCTTAACGTGATAAATGTTTAAGTAGAGTATATAATCTAATGAATATCTTTACATAAAATACCAGTCACTTTTTGAAGAAAAGAAGATACGAAAGTTTCGGTGACAATATAATAATAATAGAACGTCGACTACATAATACTGGTATGAAGTAGCCCAGTGTGAGAGTATAATAGAATAAATGGGACTTATATATTTGTTTCTTGAAAATCAACGGTAAAGTTGTGGAGGGAAATAATATTCAGGCTTCGGAGTGAGTTTCTCAATCACTAAACGAAAAAGCAATTAGAAAACGTATGGGCCCCGTTAATCGCAAAATATGAGGATAATGTGCTCTACTAATAACAGTTTTAGTTGGAAGAATTCAGAGAATATGGCGCTTATTGTCTGTATAAGATTTTCAAAAGTTGTAAAAAGTAAGTTTATTTACAATTAAACGCACCTTATTCTAATTGAAATAGGCACGTGTACTAAAAAATAATAAAATATATACACAAAAAATGCCTCTAACACAAATGGTTAAATATTATTTAGTTTTAAGTATTTAGTGAATTTTTGTTTCGTCCAAGCTCTCGTTTATACCTACCTATACATATGTATATCATACTGATATATTTGTAAAAGATTCCGAAGCACAGAACTCCATTTTCAGTAGGAAAAGAAAAAACATTTTTAACGAATTTATAAAGCACAAAATAAATTTTGTTTTATTCTATTTCAGTCCATTATATTAAAGCTATAATCAAATGGCAGCGAAGAATTAGAAATACGCTTGATGCTACATTTAGTAACGTTTTAATCGATTGCTTCAAAAATATTTGCATCTGCAGTTTGCGATATCAGCGTAAAAGTGCATAAGAATAATAAACTTTCAAAATGGAGTACTGAAGTGATCGTATATTTGCCAGTTCCGATGTCGTCTTCAAAACACGTACAAACTATTCGATCCGTCCTCCCTCCAAAGAAGACCAAAACACTTAAATCAATGGGGAAAAGGAGTGTTTCCAGCAACGACGACGATCGTCCCATATGCGAAGCGACGTTGTCGTCTTCGTCGATGACGTCGCCTTTCCTTCCCCCCAATTTCCTCCTGAGGGAACACCCCTTCTTCTTCAAAACGTGTCCCTTCAATTTTCCCCGCCCGTCGACAAAAATATTAGATTCCAATATGTGTTCGAGCACGACCGATTCCAGTACATTCGTCGGAAAATACTTGAGGTCTGCAAATATCCGGGTTATTTCAATATATACATGAGCGCTCTCGGGTCCGTTTTTTCCCCCAGCCCACCTGACAATTCTCCAGTTTTATCTTCCACTTCGGTTTTTCGCTTTTTCGACGTGTTCCGAACGTCACCTCCGCTAAAGTACTCCCCCTAACATGTTTACAGTAAAATCATAAGTGTCAGGATAGACGTGATGGAAAGAGTATAGGGGCGGCGTTAGCAGTGTCTTGTGGGGCGAGTGCGTACCACTATGTAAATGGGGGGAAAGAAATGGGAGAAATTGAAGTTGACTGCGAGAAAAATTGCTGGGAACTGCTAGAGAAATTGCCACACCGTGTTTGTGGTGATATTTTCGTGTTTCTTTACGACGCGACGTCGCTTCTGAAGAAGAAACTAGAATGGGAGTAGGTAATCGGTTATTTATGGGCTTGTGCAGTTTAAGACACAGGTCTTTATTAAAATGTGTTCACTGATAAAAATAAATAAGGCTTTAAAGAGCCGTATTTCTTCTTTCATGTGATGTTCTTTATTCGTCTGTTTTTTTTTATATACAGATATATAGATACGTATAGTGGCTGCCATCAAAATAGCACATATAATAAGTTCTACTTGATTTGTTCACTAAGGTTTCTCTAACTTACTAACTACTACTAACTTACGTTCTATAACTTACATTCTATAGTTTATTTAATTTGTTTTATTTTTTGTGGGAATGTAAATGACTTAATTTTTGTTTTCAACGTAACGTATTTAATTAATTTATTGCAAGAAAGTAATAGTTTTTAAATTTCTTAAAATTTCTGGGTGGTCAACCACGTCTTGACAGTTTTTAAAAATATCAAGATTATGGATCATTTGGTTTCATAACTTGGTTGGCACCTCCTTTGTTGGTTGAATCTCCCCGATTTATCATCCGTTTTTCGTAACAGAGAAACGGATAATAATGGCATTACTACTTTTCATCTTCTTTTATGTCGTATATCTTTTTACTACTATTTTCTGGAATGGTTCACGTTAGAGATGTAATTTTCGTAGTTGTCCTTTATTAGTTCTTAACGCCCCAACTACATCAAAAAATTTGAAATTCTTGGTTATGTACACATTTCACGGATTTCGCTCTTTTAAGCCTTTCTTAACTTAACCCTGTTCCTTTCCACAATACATATTTCCTAAAATTTGACATTCAAATATTTCCAACTTCTTTTTTATAATTTCAGTTTTGCATTATTCATATTATACCACAGACCTTATTCAGTTTATAAAAATATATAACTATTTGTTGTTTAACAGTAAAATTATGTGTCAGTATTTTGATTATTAGAACTTTTTAAACTCTTTTTCTTGATACAATTTGATCTAATTTGCATTAGTAGTAAATGTAGTATGAGTAAGTTTAACATCTAAATCACATATTTACTTATAGTTTCTTTATGTTTAATACTTATTATTATATTAAACAATTAGATATTATTGTAGATATTTAAATTGATGAAATAAATAGTCGTCACTGTTTATCATTTAATCATCAATAAATTCACAGAATTAATAGTCACCAATGACTTGTTTCTTTTATTCTTTCTATTTTAGATTTTTTTATCTTTAAGTACGCTTCGTTTAACTAATTGTTTCTATTTTTCTTTACTTACCTTTAGGTTTATTTATTTATCATAATTTGTTATTCTTTTTTATTATTTTGTTTTTTTAACTATAAATAGCGTTAATTAAATCAGTAATTGTAATTTTGTAAGGAAAGCATTTCCACAAGTACTAGAGTCAGTCGCATTTATGATATGCTACATGGCAAATTAACTTCATTTTGGAAAGAAAATTTAACAATTTAGTTGAGTGATGTTTAATAAAAAGTTGAAAATGGAAGATCAAAGTGTCATATTTTATTCTTACTAAAAGAAACAACGCGTGTTAAGTTGCGCAAAGTTTAGGGCGACAATGTGTTACAAGAACGTCAATGTCAACGATGATTCATAAAATTCCGTGTTGGTGATTTTAACAAGGTTTCTCAGACAGACCCACTGAGTTTAATTATGACAAAATAAAGGCGTTGATCGTCTCAAACCTACATCGTATGAGAGATTACAGAAACGTCTGATATCTATCATTCAAGCATTTATGACTAAATGAAAAAGCTAGGATATGTTGACAAGCTCGATATTTGAGTTCATCAAGAACTCAAAGTATTCACTTAATGAAGTATATAAACGTGTGTGATGTCCTTATACTTGAAGAAAACGATTCTCTTTTTAAGTAATTTATGAAAGTGGATTGTTTACAACAATTCAGTGTAAAGTCATCGAAAGCAGGCATTCATCAGAGGAAAGTTATACTCTCAGTGCGGTGGGATTCCAAAGGTGTCATATTTTTAGAGGTTGTTGTTTCGTACTTTGATATATGCAGATCAAGGTACGAAACAATTAATTCAAGTGTATAATGTTAGCAGTTTTAACAAATTTATCATCCAGAAATGTCTTAAGGTTCGTTAATCGTAGAGAAGTGCCATTCGTCATGAAAACGCGAAACTACACATGTTTGATCGCCTGTCAAAAATTATTGGATCTTGTACGGGATGTGCTGTCATCTCTACCTTATGCCTTGCTTGGTGCAACTTTCAACTTAGAGATGAGGCTGTGAATGAGAACCTTGTAAAGTTTTTTGCAGATTAAAGCTCCAACTAGTAATAATCTCACCTCAGATAAATCTTACTGGTTACTATGCATTGGCGATGCGCAAAGTTAACTTAGTTCAATTATTCTTTTGTGCAACGAGGAATGATGCGGCTTTACCAAACTACAGCAAAATGTTATAGCAGAAACGGGCGATATATAATTAATTGATCTTGTTCTATATTAATAAATGATTTATTAAAGAACAGAAAATACGCAGGACTTTATTAACAACCCAAAAGTGAATGAATATGTTATTTTCACTATACTATAACGTAAAATAGTTTCATAATAAATATATGCTGCCTTCGGCTAATCATTTTATACAACAAAATTACTGAAAGAACACACTTATCAAAATAGTAATTAATAATAACTATCTAGTATCATAATATTTAGTGAAACGTTTAGATTGTGGTGAAATTGCTTTAAGTAAAAAATTTGTCGCACATGTAGAAGATATGGTGGTCAAAAATTCATGAATAATCCTCAGGTAAGAAGATTCTATGATTGATTCTGAGTCGACAATCGTAATACACAGATGTTATATTGTCATAAGTAACGCCATATTAACTGCTGAAAAGAAGTGTAGATTTGGCAACATGGTAATAAATCAGTAGGAATGTTATGTTATGTTAAAATATAATTTTTATTTCAGTTTAATGAAAATAACAATAATAATGATATTTAACTTAAATGCTGAAACTGGTGGCCATTGGTTTGAAAACAAAGTTGTAGTCTGTAACTAATTGTACTGTGCTGTTAATTCTATTTATTACTTCCTGTTCATTGGCTGCAGGCATTGTATAGCCTCCTTCTTTAAAAAAATTCAAATAAAGAAGTTAAGGGGATTCATATCTGGTGACCTTGCAGGTCATGATGTTGGGTCAGTTCACCTGATCCATCTACCATTATGAGCTGGTGCACCATCATGCATGGAATACGTTGGCACTTTAATGGAATCTTATCCAATACTTTCTTCAACACATTTACGTATTCGTTTGCATTTAGTCTATTTGGAAGAATATTGGTTCTACAATTTGAAGGTTTAAGATGCCTAGTCTTAAACCTTCACAGAAAACTTTTTTTGGTATTCAAATTCTCTGTTCAAAAATGGAAATCGTGATCGTTGCAGACACTGCCTCTTGTGGACATGTATTTATCACTCCATAAAATAAGTGATAAAATGTTTAAATCTTCTTGAATTTTCTTTAAAATTGTGTTGCAAAATATTATTCTTTGCATTTTGTCATTTTCGTAAAACGGTTGAACTTTTCTAACGTGAAACGGTCTTAAAAGGCTGTCCGTAAGCACTGAAGGCACTGCTGTCTTACTTAGAATTTTTATTTACGAAGTTATTTGTGTAGTTCTGCAAGTAGCATTCTGATGAACAATGTCCAATTTCTTCATCAACTTGATTCGTACGATGATGCCAACTTCATCTTGACTGGGAACAAATAGGCTTGTGTCACGAAATCTCGATCCAATCTTCGACATGTATTAGTAGATGGGTGTTGCCATCACAAAAAACGAGGTAAGCAATGGAAACGAAAATAATGAATGTTAAACTAACACATGTTAAAATTTGACATATAATTATTTTTAAAATAGACATTCTTCCAGGTCAGGTTTTCCATGTGTGCTTTAAAGTAAAAAAGCAGTTAAAGAAATGTTTAATAAGGCAAAATATTGTCATAAAAGGATTAATTACACCAATGTAGTGTTACATAATTTTATTTGATAGTAAAAAACTTGGTTCTCCGCAGAACATTTTCATCGCACATTTTCAACATAAATGGTCTTAACGACTGACAATACAACATTTTTGTATTAGAATTGTAGATTCAGAATTAATGGTGGAAGCGGCCTACCTGACGATTATCCATGAATTTCTGACTGGCGTATAAATTTATTAGTGATACTATCTGCTTCTGGGCTTCCGGGTTGGAACCGCGTCACTTGTATATCTGCCGACGTTTCGTACCCATTTGTATGGGATATCTTCAGGGCTGAACCACTGCACTGAAACTCAGTTTCATAACCCATTACCCATATATAAACAAGTCCACCATCGACTTACACCAGTTTCAGTGCAGTACCAGATTTATTAGTGATATTTTTAAAATAATAATATTAAACATATTAATGTTGGGGACAATATATTTCATTTCAGACAATGAAGCTAATGTTGTTTTATATATATATATATATATATATATATATATATCCAGATGCATGGGAAAAATCTGATTTCTTCATACGTAAAAATGTAACGATTGATGAAGGAACAATTTTCAAAGTATCATAAAATTTGGTGGATTAGATAATGTCATTAATAACATATTTTGGAACAATCTGTAGTCTTCAGTTAGTTTGTAGTTATGATTATTTGCAGTGAGTATCAAACAGAAAGAAAAAAATTTTCGACTCTGTAGAGTTATTTGCTAACAGTGTTTTTCAAAGTTAGACAAAAATAAGTAAAGTGATACATTAATTTCATGGAAATATTGGACAAAAATAAGGGTATAACATTTTAAATTCTTTATTTATTAAAAATTCAGTTGTCTCAAAGCCAACATATCATTAAACAACCAAAACTATTTTTTTGAGTTAATAATGAATAAGCACTAAAATAAAGGAATTATAGCAGTTACCTAAGTACTCGTATGTACACCTATTGTCATTCGTTTGTAATATTCACCAATCGCAAACAATATTATGGAAATCAATTAAAGAAAAAAGATTCTTTACCATCGCTACTCAAGTTTATCTCATCTTGGCACGTACATCTAGGCGGTCCTTTAAATATGTGTCGAGTGCGAAATAAGAGATACTCCTGAATCTTCGACGGGATGGAACTTAGCGAAGGAAAAAAGAGCAAACTTTAAAATGCTAAAACCGTAGTATCCTTTTATATGTAAATGACTGTATCCCGTTTTTCGAGTGGAGCTGTACGACAGCCTGGTTATCCCTTATTATTCTGCCGGATAGGGGAGCATTGTAAATTCGAAATGTCGTATCTGGTCTGCGGAATCTGACTAGTTTCGGAAGTGAAGTGATTAGGAAAAGTTAAAACGAATAAAAATGGTTAATTGAAAAAAAATAATGTGTAAAATTATAATATACACATACACACATATATGCCCCGTATGAGTTGTGTTGTCCCGAGAGCGACCATTTTCTCAAAGTTTCAAAAGGATCGCACTCGTTATCTTCTGGAACTGGTCTATTGCTTACTGAAGCTGAAGATCGTCCTAGTAAGCAACAGACCAGTTCTAGAAGATGATGAGTGCGATCTTGTTGAAACGTCAAGAAAACGGTCCTTCCAAGGACACAACTCATGCGGGGCTTAGAACCCGAGAAAATACATCTCCTTCGTACGTCCGCGAAACCATCAAGTGTGTATAATTTTGTAAAGTGATACAAACAGATACGAACTTTTTTTCCTTATTTCTGTTTGTGTTAACTAACATTATTCGTAATGAGTAAACTAACTTTACATTTACATACTTTACATTAGATACTGTGTACTTTAGTTGCTTCTTCTATGAAATTAAATTCAGTATTTATCTGCATTACTGTATAATTCAACATAAAAGCTGATCTTCTGTCTGAACTTTGTATGTAATAATATTATAATAAATAATTTACTCTTTATTTGATTTAAATATTATATTGACAATTTTTAATTTTTCATTTGATAAAAAAAACTGGTACACAGATAATGTGATTTAGCAACTACATTCTAATAATAAGACAGATTTATTTAATAATTTAAATCTAAACAAAAATTTTAATATTTGTAATAGAGAGTTATTTTCGAATTGATTCAATTGTGTCTTGACTGTCCTTAAAACGACTCTTGTCGGAATGTTTCGAAGAGATTTCACTTATTTTTTTTGACTGGATTTTGTTCATCTGAATAATTGTCTATTTCAAGCCAATCTCTTCACACATATATGTAGCCTAGTTTCCTCTAATTGACTATTTCAATTATTCTTAGATTTTTTAAAACTGCTTCTAATCATTTTTCGGAGACTTTTCCTTTTTCTCAGTTCTTCCTTACATTTTCAACATGGTTAAACCTTCTCATCCCTTGTGTCCTAATAATTTAAATTATTACTATCCTCTTAAACTTATTCTTCAGTTTTCCTTTCAATTACGTATTTCTCCAAACAATTTTACTTTCTATTCTTTAATCTTTCCACAATTTGTTTATTTATCGTTCATAATTCTGATCTATATAGACTCTCCCTCATTGTTCCAGCTGCTGTCCTTCTGTCTTGTTCAATTTATTTGTAATTTCTAATTCTTTCCCATTTTCATTTGTTATAATTATTTTCAAAACATGATCTTTTATCTTTTTCAAGCAGTATTCTATATTCCATTTCCCATGTCATTGAAAATTTTTTTATTCTTTTCTGCCAATTTTCAGACATTCAGTTTTGTCCTAGTAAATTTTTAATCTGTACTTTCTGTGAATAATCATCATACCTCCCTCTCTCGTCCACTGTATTGAATGACAAAGCGAGAGTTCGCCTGCCTCGCATGTTGATAACTAAGTTACCAGAGCGTATAGACTGGCGCTTGCGTCATGGCTATTTGCCAATTAAAAGAATGTTAAAAGGAATCATTATATTATTAATAACCTTACCCAAAGCTCTCGCTTTGTCGTTCAATACAGTGGGCGAGAGAGAGAGGCATGACAATTATTCATTATTTTTCTGTATCGAAATGATATGATAAATGTTATCAAGTAATCGTTCATTAATAACACAAAATCTGCCTGATGATCGGTCAATCTGTGAAACATGCGTAGTAGATAGGGTGTTATTAATAATAGAATGATTCCTTTTAACATTCTGTACTTTCTGTACTTTGCTGATCCCATAATTAAAATATTCTATGTAGTTTTTTATTGTCTTTGGGATTAGTGTTACATATCTCGACATTGTTACTGTGATATAGCTTTTTCTTTTTCTCTATAATTCTCTCTGATGATGTTCTAGAATTGAGAAGCATTGTAGGCAAGGTGTTTCCCTGTCTCGGCTCCCTTTTGTATTACAAATTCTTCTGGCATTTCCATTTCTTAAAATCGTACAACTTCGTGGTTGTTCTAAGGTCAATCTTAATGACTTAATACTCCTACTTGGTTTGAATTCATGTTATTCTCCTAAATGTTCTCTACCATATTTATTCAATTTTCAATTTTTTTATGAACTTGAATAAGCATTTCTTTTTAATCTTTACGACTTATCTTCACATTTCCCGATATTTCGAATAAACTCTGATATTCGCTTTAATTACTGTGGATTTCTACTTTAAGTATTTCTCCAGATTCTGTTTGTCCCTGGACTTTTATCATTGCTTAGACAATATATTATTATCTTTATACGTGCTTTTCTGTTGGTTCTTCTACTTCTAGCTCATTCTCCATGTTCTCCTACCTTATAATTCTTCTATTTTTAATAACCCTTTAAAATTTTATTTCCATGTTTTCAACTTGTCTATTGTATGTTTTACCAATTCTTCATTCCCTAAAACGTATTGATGATTTAAAAAAAAGCGAGTGTGATGAACTTGCTTTCTTTGAAAAGAATATTAATAAATAAATTACTGAAATTAATCACTTAATTAGTAATATCATCATGTAAAGACAATGTTGGGTGTTTTTTTCTTTGATTTATTGTCTAGCCTAAAGCCCCTTAATAAATTATTATAAATGAATTTAATAAATATCATTTATAACATTATTTATAATTAGAATTATTTCAGATTACAGTTTTACTTCTTCTCTTTCTTCTCAATGGTGTAATTTTTATTCATACATAATTTAAAGTGAGGAAAAAATCTCTGTTTACTATTCTACACTACTTCATTTCGAAGAAGGTCCCTCGCAATTTAAAATATCATATAACATGTATACACTGAAAATCACTAGCAACTTCTTACAATTCACGAGATGAAGATGTAAAAGTAACTCTCGATGATGAACAATGACGTGAAACGCGAAAGAGAAAAACAAGAGAGAGAAAGGAAAATTAACATAGAGAGTGTATATCGAAAAGAGACCTACGACCTCGCATATGAAAGAGAAGCGAAACGTTGTTCGTCGGTGCAATTTTATGAGTTTTATGAGGCGTCGTTTTCAGCCATTGCTGTGACGTCGCCACCGTAGTCGTCACGATGCTGCCAGTATCGGCGTCTATTCACCCACCAAAAAGTGCTCAGACCAGCAACTTTTGCGAAAAAAGAGTAAAAACGGCGAATATACGAAATATATGTATATAGAAAGAGTCCCGTTTCAATAAATATACAGGTATGAATGTCAATTTCAACGGCGGAGTGAGGTTGCAGTTAGACTGGTTCGCAAAGGGGGTGAAACGCTATCGGAAGTAGAGGAATGTAGTTGTTCATTTGAAATAGATTCAAGTATTTGCATACATGCATGATGTTTGCTGACTTCCACTTATATACAAATGCATCAACAGAATATTGTGAAATACGTTTCAATTTTTTCCAATAACACGATTATATTTTATTCGTATGGAAAACATATTTCAATTGAAATACTAAATCAAATTTTACATTTAGGATTTTTTAGTAACCTTTAGTAATGCAAGTAGGGACTCCATAAATGTTGAGATATGCTTCTATTAATACACGGTTGACCAAATTGTACTAAATGTCTTCGAAGTAATCCTTATATTTTCACATTTCAAAAGCATCCAATTTTTCTTCTAAAGTATGAAGATAAACTCTCAAAAGTCATAATTTCATAATACATTTCTTTTTTTATGGAAAATCTTCTACCTTAGTAGATATTTTTTTTAAATTAAAGGAGAGTTGAAAGTCACATGCGCCTAAATCCGGTAAATCCGGCTGATATTTCGACATCCTAATACTTCATCCTTTCAACATTTACTGTCACCTATTCTTCAAAATCAACAGTTTTGATTAAATATGTGGTTCTAAAGAATACTGCGTAGATAACTTTTTTCATACAACGCTGTTTCTTGGCAATCATTAGAGCTAAGTCTAGTTTATGAATTCAGACTGGACTTTTTTGGCACCTGTTATACTATTCCAGAATTAGTTCAAGATGGATTTTTCGTTATGAAACCTTATCACTTTTATTCACTCCTTTGATGGTTATTCAATGAATGTGTTACACAACGGCTAATAACTCCTTTCATATAAGGTTGTTATATAAAGTGTGTAGGATTTAATACAATTTAATACAGTTTTTGACCTATCTACACGGGTATCGTTCTATGTAATAAGTTTGTTCTCTATGGATTTCGCGTTACAGAGTATCTCGAAATTTCGGGAAAGTTCTGTTCGTAATTACTATTTTTAACCAAAAATGAATTTTTTAAAAACGAAAAACTGTGGCTTGGAAATAGTAATACTCCGTAATAATCAGTATTCTTAATGTGAAATTAACGAAAGTAAAAGAGTGAAAAAATATTGTGCCATTTTGACATTATAATTATTTAAATTGAACATCATAATGAAAAGGTATGCAATTGAATAATGTATATTTTCAAGCACTAATATTCTGTAGCGGGCGTGTTAAGTGACAGTAACAGATATAATAGATTTCTTTTAGGCTGCAAATCTGTGAAGAATGATTTTTGTACCTAATAAAGCAAGATCAGTGTCACCCTGTTACTGCATTTTTGATTAGGACAATCTTGAGCGTTGGTATGAAAACAATTAATACCATACTAGGAGCTATACCTAAATAAATGTGCAAGATGGATGATTATTTGGGTGCCCGAAAATCATGCCTAAAAGACGTATCAATTGATGCAAAGATATTCTCGCAAGTTTTATAATGCATCAGACCACAGAAACTAGATCTATTCACAAAAGCTTGCAAAAAGGCAGCCGTCGGCTGTTTCGGTCTTCCAAAATGAGTTTGCTCTAGCAAAAGTTGTGAAAAAGTCGCAATGAAAACATAATTTGGTATCATTAACCTCGAATGATAATAGCATTAATTTATAATGATAAGAAGGGGTACTGATAATTAGCCGATCCTTTTAGAATTCTGGCACCATGCCAATGAACAGTAACTGATCAAAAAGATCATTGTGAGATTATAATTTTAAACAAGAATGTTCATAAAAATTGCGAAATTCGAAACTTGAAATGTCACATTTATTGAACCATTCATATTTGAAGAAATTAAAAGATGAACAGATTTAAGAATATACACTTATGAGCATATTTTTCATATACGACCATAAAAATAAGATTACATGATTCAAAAGGGGTTAATTTTCCATTGAAGGTAAAGAAATACGTGAGGGAGTATTTTCGAAGGTAACGGTACAGTTCATTACATGATATTATCAGAGAGAATTAATGTCGATAAATTTCTATAAAATGGATCCTCAAATCAATCTGGCTTGAATTAGAAAAAGAAGGATGTGTTATTACCATGGATTGGGCACATTTCTACGATCCAGATCCGCTCTGGCCCTACAAGGCCTAAGATGTTACAAATGTTTTATCGTTATAAGTTTTACGTTTTTCAATAGAAAAATGAAATTTTCGCAGAATGCTTTTCTAACTATAACTCTAACTACTTTAACGGGGTTTATCATATACTCAAAGTCATCAAAATTTAGTCGTAGCTTTTGCTGAAAATAGTCTTTTATAACATATAATGGTTTCATCTAATATGTATATTGGAAGATAAAATAAAACCTAGATAACCTACACCAGTTGTTTGCGCAGAAAACACTATTGCTATAAAAAACTAAATCAAGGAAATCGGAATATCACCGTTAGATTATCTGCAATAGACATCATTTTATATCTATATAAGTATAAGGGAGCTGGCAAGTCAGTGGATTCCACATTTGCTAATGGAAGAAGAAAAACATGGGTAGCTTGAAATCCAAATGATAAGTCCTCCACCAAACAGTCCAAATTTTGTATCTCATATGTTTGCCCTAATATTACATTTGATGTTTTTGATGCGTAGTAAGAGTGTAAGTGGTTCCAAATGAGCAAATGATTTTTGCCTAAAAGAGATTATTTTGGAAAAGATTAATGTTATTTTGTAACTAAAGCCAAAGCAATGACTATACCTTTGATTTAACCTAATATATTATTTACCATGAGCATCTTTTGCATATGAAAATTCGAACCGATGAAAGGAGCAAAATATCTTAATTAATTTTGAACAAGTATGTCATCAATAATGGCGTTGATGGATAAGGTATTGTTTAATTGGGACGAGTAGAAAAAATATATAAAGAAACTAAAAATATTATATCTAAATTACAATAAATTGTGTTTATTTATATAAGTTATCTCGTATACGTACATTCCACTCTGCTATTTTCCGAAATTAAATAAATGTATAAATCAACTTGATTATCTGTTATGCATACTTCACCTAACAAAGTAATTACAAGACTACGGCAGATGTAGGATTCCTGTTCCATCTACGGAGCTTAACTCGATTTACACCGTTAAAACAAACAACAATTCCAATTTATTTATTTCACAATGTCGCCCGTAACGGCGTACCTTCTTTCATTTACATAATCGAGTGTTGGCACCTCCGAAATATACCTTTCCTATGCTCAAACTTGTGAAGGTAGAAGAAGAGGGAACGTTGTTCAATCGAACTCGTAATTTCAAGCCTGTATTAATTAAGAAAGTTACGTGTGCTGCAACGTGCCACTATATCTTCATTATACATATGGTATATAGAGGACAATAATTATATTAGAAATGTCGAATTTATTACTATCACTATACAAATGAATAAAAAATCTTTGTTAACGAAAAATATTCGTTTAACTAGTTATTTCATCAAAATTTTGAGTGAACATATTTGCTGCTCATAATTATTCAGATGCGAGCCTGTACTTCTATGGCATTTGATACGGATTAAATTTTTTTTCAGTAATCATATACTCAATCATTCCTATATTGCATATATATCTTAATTTAGGTTCATTACCTTAACCTAACTCCATCTCTCATCTAAGACGATACCATGTTAAGCTCAGCGTATTTAACTTTTGTTGAAGCTGATATTTGTTTTTCTACTTTTCTAATAGATAGGTGACGTTATTAGTCCCTTTTGCCAGCGCGAAACTGCTATTATCCCTCTAGTATATGACACAGTTGTAAATAACTGTAATTTAATACTTGAAATACAAACAATTGCATTCACAAAAATACTAGTGTTAGAAAAGAAATTTCATTTATCAAGGAGGTTAAAGCATTCTCATATTTTAAAAACCACTTTAGTACACAAGAGTAAATAAACCCTTAATAAGTTATAAAGCAGTCAATTGGTAGCCAAAAGATTTAAGCATAGAGTTAGTAGGCTACTAAGTGGTATACGAAGACCTGCATGTCAAAGCGTCACGGCAGCCTTGAGAAAAACTACAGCTGTACTGTAACCTTACGTCTGCAGATATCCAAATACAAGGAGAAACTATGTGAGCAGACTAGAAGCTAATCTCAGAATATAATTATAAAAGAGAAGGAGGAATATAAAATGATGCACTTGTACATCACTTTCAGTGTCAAAGTATTACGGTATTTCAAGGGGAAACAGGCGCATTACATCACTATCTCGAAGAAAATAATTAGCAGCATGGGGCAGTTACACAGAGATCATTTTCTCCGACAGACAAACAATGCTAAAGACACTAGGTTTTATTCAAGTGAATTCTAAGCTTGTATGGGAATGTGTGCACGCCTCGAATAAGTATACTAGTCACAAAAAGGTGAGAGCAACCTAAATGCCGCGGCACGAATATTACCTGTAATCTTCGTGTTTATACAGACAGTTTGTCTGCTTTTCACTAGCCCTCGCTAGTGAAAAGCCGACAAACTGCTTTTATAGCTTTTATAAAATTGAGGTTTTGCTGTGGTATATGCAAGAAGTATCGAAACAGCTGGGGAAAAGTGGACTGAAAATAGATTTAGGGAAAGGTGGACAAACTTCTCAAATAAAAGACAAACAAAAACATTCTCTGGAGAACAGTCGCCCAAATTGATAACAGGCCTAGTATCTGGGGATTGAAAAATCATTAGATTGGCAAACGTATGAATAATATAACGAAACTTTACGTAAATTCTAAGTAAAAAAGAAAACAATGATATGTCTATTATGCCAATGAGTGGGCTATGCTATATCTGAACAATAGTGAGCGCCAACAAAATTGAAACTTTTGTAAAGTTTGGTTTGACAAGAGCTTGAAAACGCTTCGCGCATTGATATTGAAACCCCTGGCAATCAAAATTCATATGATCTAAATTCAAAATTAAGTTATTCCTATGAACAAATACGACAATGATTTGGAAATTTTTATGAGATAGCACCACAGTTAATTTAGAAGCGTTACTACTAACAAGTGCCATACCTAAAACTAACTAAATTTCATATAACGGCACAGGTTTTTTGAAGAATGAGTTGAAACGAGGTCGAATAGTTGAATATGAATTAAAAATGCAGCGGTTTCTGAAGGCTTAGTTGAGGTCGTAACAGCAGATATTGTTGATAAAGTTCATGATAAGGTTAGGGAAAACAGCTACGATTGAACGAGTAAGTGCACTACAATATGCACAAAAAATTGCTGCACAACTGTTAACTATAAATTCACACTAAATAACTTTCGAATGCAATACTTAGTAATATTTAAACTTAATCCTCAGGATTTTTTGTATAGATTGGTAATCCTAAACAAACTGAGTGGTTTCCATATTTCCTTATTTGGTCCCACGCAGCTTCTTGTTTTTAAAATTAAAAATTTATTATAGTTCTGCGGGTAGAAATTTTCGCCTGCCAGCAATATATTATATATTTTGAGGACTTTGAGAAAACAGTTTTTCAAGCGCAAAGAAAAAATTGAAATGTAGCTTGACCAAATCTAACCCTAGACTATGTTGGAAAATAGTTATTTTCGTTCTAAAATACCTTGTTTATTAAACGGCCCCCGTATTTTTTCCTAAATATTTGACATCGAAATGAAAGTTTTACAAAATTTTAAAGAGTTTTAATTTTATATCTGTTATACAGTAATATACTCAAATTAGAGATTATTATATTCATAACAAAAATGAAAGACTGGAAGATGCAAGAAACCTAGATAACAGTAAATCGATTCACACTTACCTAATTACGTTAAATTATTAACCCCTCGCCTCACACTTTTACGATTCTTTTTATCTCACATGGAAAACCAGAGAAAAAGAACAAGAGTACTACAGCAGTAAAAGAAGAAAGGCGAAGTGCCATCATGCACTCGACGACAAAAAGCAGTAATTTCTTGGAGTATCTAGTGCAGAATAATGGCAATAATAAGTGTGGGAGTATCACGGGAGTCTAGGAAGGTAGAGAGAGACGAGCGAGGTGTATGGCAAGGGAGTTGACACCCTTTCTTAGGATTCCTTAATTAGAACTGCTGCGACGCGAAGCACCATATAATCGTTGTGTTGGAAAAAAAGGTGGAAGCTATAATCGCGAGAGTTATTAATAAGAGAATTGAACCGTACATAATCACATAATTATTTTGATATTTAAAATTAGAAGTACCTTCTAATTAACCGTTTCTATTCAAACAAAACATTCACATTCTTTTTACTTTTATTTCAGTATAAAACGAATGAATATACAATGGAATTCAAAATTATGCAACCGGGTTAATAGTCTATTAATAATAACAAAGAAAATGCTTGTTGGATTAGCATAAAAAATATCTTTTCAGTAAAATACCTAATTTTTGAGTTACAACATGGATTAAATTCTATTCTAAAATCTACGCAATAGATGCAATGAATGCACTTTTGAATTTGAAAAAATTAGTTTGCGAAACATTTCTTTAAATTTCTGAACATGTTATTTATTTGCTTTTTTTGAAAATATTGAGCCAAGTGAAACACATTTTCCGTAACATATTTTGGAATGTGGGAATGATAAGAAATCTTTGGAATTATATTGCAGATCAGTTCAATACTTCTTTTGACTGACCTTTACGAATTACTTGGAGGATTTTGAGCAGGTACATCATAATGTACTATCCAAAATTGACTGTAATATAATCACTTAATATAATTGGGATGAGGCTGTCATACCAAAGAAATTATTATTTCTTTTACTTATGGCTTATCTTCGCACCAATTCTATGCTTGCATTGAATGTCACAAAGCTTCCTCAATACTGATGCGTACACTGCAATAATACGTTGTCAATGCAAAATGTATTCATTCAACTGCCCTTTTTAGTCACCTGTTAGCAATGCATGGAACATATTTTCCAAACATTAAAAACATGTTAGAGCGAAAAGTGTCTAGTCAAGCATAACTGTCGTTTCGAAATATACATTCTGGGTGAGAAATTTATTTATTTATATTTAAAATTATTATTTTTGACGTAACTTAAAAATTAATAGAATATTTTAAGAAAATGTGTTTTATAAATAGAAAACTTGTTATTGTGATTATTAGAAAAATTCAATTAGATTTCCGTATACTTATACTTGAACATCTTTTTTAAATTGTAAATCTTACTCCATGCTTTTGATATTTATTTTTGCTTATATGGTTTTAGACATTACAGCTATATTATACATTGCATTATAATTCATCGAAGTATGAAGTATTTCTTTCTTATTTAGACATTTTGGTTATAAATCATAATTTTGAACGAGTATACACAAATTAAAAAAAAAGATGTAAAATCTGCTTCTGAGCTTCCGGGCTGGAACCGCGTCACTTATATATCTGCCGACGTTTCGTACCCATTTGTATGGGACATCTTCAGGGCTCAACTGCTGCACTGAAACTTGAGTTTTTGTTGAAGTTTCAGTGCAGTAGTAGCTGAAACTTGAGTTTTTGTTGAAGTTTCAGTGCAGTAGTAGAGCCCTGAAGATGTCCCATACAAATGGGTACGAAACGTCGGCAGATATACAAGTGACGCGATTCCAGCCCGGAAGCTCAGAAGCAGATTTTACATCTTTTTTTTAATTTGTGTATACCCGTTCAAAATTATAATTTATGACCAAAATGTCTAAATAAGAAAGAAATACTTCATACTTCAATGAATTATAACTTGAGTTTTTGTTGAAGTTTCAGTGCAGTAGTTGAGCCCTGAAGATGTCCCATACAAATGAGTACGAAACGTCGGCAGATATACAAGTGACGCGGTTCCAGCCCGGAAGCCCAGAAGCAGATGGCATGGACCACGATCAAGGAAGTCTCTGTACCAGATTAAAAGATGTAAAAGTTTATTTAAAGTCTGCAAAATTTAAAAGAACATTTCATAATAAAAAAAAAAACATTATATATTAAGTTCATTACCTAAATCAATTTTATTATTCTCGCCTTCTGAATCACCTAAGCCTTATGATAGTAGTTTCGTTTACTGTCTGTTTTATACATTCATGAATTTTTTAAACGTGAGTTCATTTTGAATTCAATAATTCTTGTGTTAGTTGATTACTGCTGCTCGAATCAAATTTTCCATATTAAACTGGTCTAAAGTATGCGGGGAAATTTTTCTTTTCACCATACTCCATACCAATTCAATGGGATTGAAATCACAATGATACGTTGGAAGTTTTGGCTTTGGTGAACCTTGCATTTTACATATTCATCAATGTCATATTGGGGCAGACGCGATTGGTAGTAATTCACTTTTTAAAATCTCGGGATAATATGGTATTTTCGTTTACTGAAGCCGGATGATTAAATTATTTTTCTTGATAAATGTTAGGTTTTATGTGCACTAATTGTCATGGTACATTATCCTTAGTTGTAAGGGAATTACTAATTATCCATAACAATAAGTGAACTATTAATAAATTATGATAATCTATCGAATATGATTTATCATATCGAAACAACAAGAGGGCACTTTCGATTAATTCCGTAGTACCTCCGCAGTGACTTATTTTCCTTCTTTGGAACTCCCAACTCCTCGAGCTTTGTCAACATTTCACAACAGTATAATTCTTTTGTATGTAACTCTCGTCCAAATATACGATATGGCTATTATTTTCTGCAAGGACATCGTTCTCCTTCAGAAATCGTAAATAACGAGCTCTCTATACTGCAGCGTCATAAAGCTTCATCAAAATTTTTCTGCTAGATTGTGATTTTATGTATTGAAAAGCTATATCTATCAGAGGCTTTCGTAGTGTGCTTTAGAGCATTTAAACTGTGCTTCTGATATCATAAATGCATGCAAAATATTCAATGTGTACAATGGGTACACTTTTATCAACTGATATAGAGATTGAATTTTTATTTCGAAGTACATATCTTCGAAAATTAGAATTTTTATACAATTGTTATACATTAAATTTAAAAACTTTACTTATCTATTTCATCTACAATAGGTAAACGTTTTAGAGGTATAAGAGTATTTGTCACATCGAACTACAGATATTTTTTATTTAATTCGTTTCTTCAGATTTTTCTGTCATAGCTGCTACACGACTTATAACCTGATTGACAGTAAAAGCGCGGCTCTTTTCTCTTCACAGAATTTAATAATCTTCTGTAATAGTGTAATAACTTCACTTTCTTAGGTTTCATTTTAGCCATATTGACTCTAATATATTTAAACAATGTTATTTTAAATATTAATCCAGTGTATGTGAAAGTATATTATCACTCTTTTAAAATAAATATAATTAATGATTCAGTTCTCAACTTTTTAATTACAGGGATTCGAATTGTTGGCGAACCGCTGGTACATCTGATAAACTGTGCATTTATTTTTGGTGAGTTTACAGGAGCGAAAGCAGTTTTCCTCTATAAATTAGATAATATGATTGCAATAACACAACTATATACATTTATTCCAGTACATCTTTCAGAAATCTGAAAGATTAGATTTATAACTCGACACAGAATTTATTCTTATAAATAAATATTTTTATATCATAATATGTGTGAAAACTATTTTCTAACAGAATTTAAGACATAACGGTCTCCTTATATGACATTAATAAATAATTAACTACGTACTGCTTACAAAAGTATACTATGCAATTATTTCTCAATAGAGTATTGGATAGGTTCACCTCAGTTCCGCGTATGACTCATTGTCAATTACAAACTTAGTAATTTAATCATAGGATCAAAGTGCATTGATTCATACTATGCATAAGTTTCAGTAAACTATATTAAAGAGTCACTAGGGAAGACTTAAAGATATATGCCACTGTGTGTGCATATATGCATAATGGTGCATCTAGATAGAATACGTGTATCATTATATACGTGTTCCTGCTAGAACTGCTATAACTAGAACTTGAGTTATAATACTTGTTTAGAGAATTTCACATGCTCTTCTCTTACATCTACCTCTTTCTATTTCCAAGGTGATTGTCTTTGTTCTTGGTACTCGGAAATTTTAGACGCAGGTGTTTCTAATTCAATTTAGTAGTTCTTATTTGTAAAGATTGTATCGGTCTTTTTGATACTGAAGGATATTTTCCCGATACAAGCATTATTTTTTACAAAATATAATGACTTTACTGCAAAATTCGAACAGTGTATGTTTTAAAAGTAAAGATAATTCAATCTGACTGCAGTGATCTATATTACTGTAGCGATACGCAGAGCATGTAATATTATACACAGTCTGTCTCTGAGGAAACGGAACTTTTTAAAAATAAAAACAAAAGCTTACTATTTTGGTAAAATTCATTTATTTTATTCAAAATAGTAGCCTTCGGCTTCAATACACCGTTTTGTACGGTCAATTAACATGTCGAGTGAATTTTTAAATTCATTTTTAGAGATGTCTTTCAAGATCGCTGTCGACGGCTTTTTAGTGGCTTCGACGTCGACATAACGCTGTCCCTTCATCGGCAAATGGAGTTTGAAGAATAGATTAAAATCACTAGGGGCCAAATCCGGTGAATACGGTGAATGGTTAAAATGCTATTTGTAGTTAGAAAATCAGTGATAACACTGGACAAATACGCGCCAAGACGCTTCATAATATACTCAATGACATTAGAATTGTTACACCTAGAAGGAACAATTTCCTGGAATTGTGCTTTTGACAACAGAATGACTATATTGACAGCTTGTTATGATAACAATTGTATCGTTTTATATTTGACAGTTTTTGCAAAAAAAAAGTTTTTTCTTTTATTGAGTTGTTAAGAAAACGGTTTATCAGAGCTGATAAGTACAAGTTTTTTTTTTCTCAGTTATTGTGTCTTCGCCTACTTCTGTTAAGCGTAACAAAATGCCTCCAATTCGAAGGCATCAACAATATCACCATCTTAGTGATTTTGACAGGGGAAGAATTGTTGCTTTTAGAGAAGTCGGTTTGGCCTACCACGAAATTGCCCGCCGTGTTGGTTCCACTGCAATGACGGTAATACGTGTGTGTAGGGTGTGGACAGAAGAAGGTAGAGGAACACGAAACAGACCAACAGGTCAACCGAGGCGTACCGCAGAGCGTCAAGACAGGCACTTCAGACTACTAGCTCTGCGAGACCGTTTTGCTACTACGCGCCAACTCTGTGACCAATGGTTTGGTGTAGAAGGTCGCATTGTCAGTATGCGAACATTATATCGCCGCATTCGAGCTTTTGGACTTGCTTCATACCGTCCACGATTAGTCCTTCCTTTGACTGCAGAACATCGTCGTCAACGTTTGGACTGGTGCAGAGAACGGCAGCATTGGGAAGCAGAATGGCATAATGTCGTATTCAGCGACGAATCGCGATTCTGTCTAGGCATGCATGATGGCCGTCAGAGGGTAAGACGCCGTCGTGGAGAGCGACGTGATATTAGATTTGCTGTTGAGAGGCATGTGCACAGGACTGTTGGAGTAATGGTTTGGGGGCTATTGCATATGGAAGCCGATCACCTCTTCTGTTTATTCGGGGCAGTATGACAGTTGCGCGTTATGTTGATGACGTCCTACAAACCACTTTATTGCCTTATCTAGACGGCCGTCCACACGTCCTTTTTCAGCAAGACAACGCGCGTCCACATATTGCTCGTCGTACTATGGACTTTCTACGAGAAGCTTTAATGTTTTGCCGTGGCCACCCCGTTCACCGGATTTAAATCCCATCGAACATGTGTGGGACATAATGGGGAGAAGACTGACCAATTTGAACCATCCTCCACAAACTCTGGCACAGTTAATCCACTAAGTTCAAGTTGCTTGGAACGAGGTGCCACAAGCAGACATCGACCATCTTATTTTGTCGATACCTAGACGTGTACAGGAGTGTCTACAGCTACGGGGTCGCCAAACACATTATTGATTTTTTTTCAAATTAATGTTAATAAAATTTCTTGGAAATCTGATCGTTTCATTCTTGACTTAAGCTTATCACATTACCAAAAAACCACGTCCAGGAAAATATCCCTTCTAGGTGTAACACTTCTAATGTCATTTATATCAAGATAATATGCAGCATTAATTGTTTGACTAGTTTGTACAAATCCTTTGTGCACTTGCCTTTCGAATCACAAAAACAATTCAACATTTCTTCACTTTTGACTTCTGTAAACGGCTTTTTGCGGTCTTTCTTCGCTTCAATGCTTCAATTCAGAGGTTTGACGCTTGGTCTCTTGATCATGTTAAAAACGTCACGTCTCATCACCAGTTACAATAGAATACCTGAAGTTTTCGTCCTTTTTTGAGTCATTAATCAGGATTGTACAATGTTGAATTCGGAGCAATTTTTGCTCATCAGTTAACTTGTGTGGTACAAACCTTACACAAATATATCTCAGTCCCAAATGCTGTATCAAAATACGATGAATTGAATCTTTGGAAATATTTAATTTCATTCCCACGCAATGAGGATTTCGGCTCATTTCTAATAAATTAACGCACAAGTTCGATGTTACTTTCCGCAACCACAAATTTTTTGCACCAGGCTATCCGTCGTCATTTATGTCTGTAGGACGGCTGTCTTTTAACCATTTATACCACTCTTACACATTCGTAAGTGATAAACACGCATCGCTATACACTCGTTTTATCAAATTAAATATTTCAGTAGATTTACCGAGTTTGAAAAGAACTTGATATTTGTTCTTTCTTCAAAATATTCATTTTTCGACCAATGCCAAACTGTTACTTTATGGGCAATTTCTCTGCTTCTAATGATGCAAATTTCACGATATTTTTACATAACATTGGTGAAAGATCTATCTTACCGATGAACATTTTCTTTAATAGATGGCGCCCCTAGGAATTACTATTTTAAAATAGTTCCATTTTCTCTACGACAGACTTACCATTCCTGTTTAAATACAAAGAATTATTACATAATGTAACGGTTTTATTACAAAATTCAGATAATTTATGTGCTCAAAGTAAGGATAATTCAGCTCGATTATAGTAATGTACATTATTGTAGTAGTACGTAGCGCGCGTAATATACATCCGCGATCTTACATTCTTGTGTACTACATAGTGAATTAATAAAAAATCGACTATTTATTAGTTTGTAAAATTAAAAAAATTAAAAATCTATTGGGTAGGGTAAACATCAAATTTAAAATATACGTAGATAATTGAAAATTTTTTGTTGAAAGCAAGCTACTGAATAAATAAAGTGTTATACAACTGTACTGTACTTCAAATTAAATCGCACAAGAGGTGCATCTAAATTTTAAAGGTAGTTAGGTCAGAAAATTTTCAACATGACTTAATAAACAAGTGTACGGGATGCTGAATTACAAACGTAGTTACATGCGAGTTAATTGATGTTTTGTAGTAGACGATGTTTTGTTTTTTGTCCAATTCATCCCACAAATATCCTATCAGTGATTGATAGTAAAAGGGTTCTGTTAGAATTTACTGGCTTCAAGTCCAGGAATTTACTCTTAATACTAACGAAATGTATGAAAATGTATTCAAATGCATAATATTTAAAATGTTATTTATTTGATTTTTATTACGGGTTTCCGAATTTTCTACATAATCTTACTAATTAAATACGAAGGTAGATCAAGTTGACAGAAATGACTTGCAAGATGAAAATTAGAATTAGTGACCTCAATGCTATGCTTTGTCTGTTTAAAGGACAGTGAAATAAATTTTACTGTAAGTATAGTACATCACGGTACAATTAAATTTCTTATATATAAAAGAGACTCTTACCATGCAGTTTTTATAAGTAAGTATTATTCAGTATACCAGATAAAGACTAAAATCAAAAGTGGAACAAAATCTAGAGTCATGAAGTAGTTTTAGAATAAGAGAGGAAATGACGCATAATTCATTTCAAAGCTCATAATTGAGCAAACAATAGAAGCAGGCGAGAGGCAGTATATATTTGTTTTATAGACATATTCAAAGCGTTCGACTAAGAGAAATTATATACGAAAGGTATTAAAGCAGTGGAATATAAATAAGAAAATAATTCATAATATAAGAAAATGATATGCAAAAGCAAGGAACTATAAGAACGGTAAACAGTGTCACCGGAATTCCTAATTACAACAGAGGGTAATCTCTTGTAGTTATGAATTCCTATGACAACAGATTCCTATCTGTTGACTGACAACAGATCCTGTAACAACCGATAGTAGGTCCCTATCTGTTGACTATGATAATGGACGACGGAACAAAAAAATCCAATAATATAGTAAAAGACATCATGGGGATATTTTAATTTACAAAGACTGGTCAATTACGTACTCTTGCAAGTGACTTGGTTTTGATAACAAAAAGATGGAAGACCTGAAGTACAATTTAAATCTTTCGTATGAAGGACTGAGAAAACGTAAATTAGAAATAAACGAAGTAAAACGATTGGTAATAGCAGGAAAACCTGAGAAAATAAGTATTACTTAGATAAGGAGGAAGTAGAATAATTTATGCAGTTTAAATACTTGGACACTTTGGCTGAGGATGGAAAATTGGAAAAAGAATTGGATAAAAGAATAAAAGCCAAGGAAATACTGTATTGTAAACTAAACAAATTAGCATTAAAGAACCGAGAAAAATGAGAATACATAATTTGCTATAAAACCCAACACTGACATTTATGCATATATTTGGAACAACACTGACATTTGATTCTAAACTACGGACTTCAGTATGTATTAAAAGAGAAGAATTCGAGCAAGTGAAATAAAATATTTGACGAGAATCATAGGATTGAGATTGGACTTAAGATACCAAATACTGAGAAAAAGGAAATACTATAGTAAAGGTAGACCAAAAGTGAATTGAAATGACGAAGTGGGTAAATATGTAAAAGAAAAGGAACTAGATTGAAGAAGAGCGGAATACCTCGTAAAGGATAGAATCAAAAAAATAATAAAAATGATGAAAGTTCAGCTCAACGCTGGTTAGTCCGAAATCGAGCATAGATTATGAATGAATAAATGAATAATATGTAACGCTGAGTTCACAAAGAATTAAATTAAAGTTTGTTATATGCAACAACATAACCAAATCCTCTAAAGATAGACATGGTCTGGCATAAACAGTTTCTGGACAGGTGCAATGTGGTGCGTAAAAAGAGGTTAATGGAACACCAGATCAAAATCCGGCCATAAAATCTAATTTCAATCCAGGGAATACATTAAATACTATTTTCAAGCAATTAATATTTCAAAAATCTACAATTTTTGTAAATTAAATCATACGATCTACATACAATACCAACCCATTTGATTTGCATTCTGAATAAAATTTAATTTTGACTTGAAAATAAAGCCCTGGTCTTCTACTTCATCCAATCTGTACTCATATTGTACTATGCCATTCTTTTCAGTGAAAGACATTATCTTACCTTTATAACTAATGTTGAAAAAGAAGTGATCACCTATACATAAATTGTAGATAGCATAAATACCTTTTAGCAGTTTCTGACGATAATTTGAGAAAAAATTTCCAATAATAAATGAAATAGTGCTCTCAAAACAAATGCAATAAATCTGCTTTAACACATGTTAATATATTACCATACTGATACACATATCGAATTTAACATACATATATGCGAAAGAAGATTAAATTTTGCTTCTTCGCCCTCTCGCCCCTACCTCTTTGAATTAGTGAATATTTAAGATTTAATAAATATTTTAGATTATTATTCTTAAGAAGTATCCAATCTCAACTTGATTTTTAACGAATTAATCTTCTAGAGAAACAATTAACAATTAATATTTTTGCATTGCACAAGTTGATAAGAAAAGAAGAACATTGTCATATAAATATTATGTAACTTTAAAAATGTAATCAGTAATCTGTGGTATCAGCGCATTTCTATAATATATTTACATTAGGTCTTTTACGAGATTTATAACCAAATATACTATAAACAAATATATCTACTAGAGCATCTACAAATAACTATGAATCACTACGGTAATTCCTGGAATAATTCGTACCACCATTATCAAGATTATTTTTGAGATAATATTGCAAGCAAAAAACTTGCGAAACTTACCTGCCCTCACCCCAAAGAATCTGGTGCACCGAAATATGTATTAGTTTTCATATAAACTTGCTAGCGCGCACATCACTCATAAAACCGTATTTTTTATGTAAACTTCTTAAAATGCCGAGAGGAAAACCAAAGAGTTTAGAAAAACGTTTTGTAATTATTGCTTTTCATCAAGAAGGTTATTGAGTGCTTTAAATTTCCGAAAAGACACATGTTAAAAAATTGACTATTAGTGATATCAGTCGGCGACATCAACGCACGGGTAGTTTAAGAGATCCGACACGATCAGGTCGTAAGCGAATAACATGTCACGTCGATAATGAGCGCATAGAATTGCTAAGTAAACGAAATGGGAGATTGACAGCACCTGAAATAGACGCAGAAATGAATCGTAACCGTGCAAGAAAAATTTCTGCTTCTTCTACGGTGAAAAGAAGATCAAAATCCGCAAATTTTCACGACCGCGTTGTTGCAAGAAAACTCTTACTTCGACAGGGAAACAGGAAAAAACGACAACAATGAGCGATAGACAGAGATGGGACACTGGATAACTAGAGAAGCGTCTTATGGACTGATGAATCAAAGTTTGAGGTGTTTGGACAATCAAGGCGTGTTTTTGTAACAAGAGCGAGTGGTCAAAGAATACTGCGCGATTGTATAGCGGCAACCATCACACAAGGAAAAAGTTCTGTGCTTGCTTGGGGTTGTTTTTGCTACGCCGGCACAGGTGACTTGAAGCGAATCTATGGTATTTTGCGAAAGGAGGATTATTTAGAAATATTGCAAGAAAATGCAATACCATCGGGGTTACGTTCAATCGGCGGAATTTTTTTTTATGCAGAACAATGACCCCAAACATTCAGCAGTAATATGTAAGAATTTCTTAAATAACGAACAAAACAATGATACCTTACAAATATTGACATGGCCACCGCAAAGCTCCGACCTAAACCGCATAGAATTGTTATGGGATGAATTGTACAGAAGGATCCGAAAAGTGTGTCCTACCTCGACAAATTACTTGTGAAACATATTGCAAGAAGAATGGAATATATGTATATATACTGAATAAAGTCCTTAAAAAAGTCGTGAAACGGATGCCTCGAATTGTACGGGCTGTTCTTCGCGCAAAAGGGGGCTTCTTCGATGAACGGAATATGATGATATGAAGATATCTTCGTTTATTTAACGTTAGAATTACTTTAGTTTTTATTATTATACTTTATAAACATCTAGAAACAATAATGCAATTTTAAGTTTTGACATAAATTAGTTTAACTGTTTCCCCTTTTGTTAAATTTATTTGAATGTCCGAACTAATATTCATTCGTCTTTCTCTTAAGAGTAAAGCTTCAGAAATGAATTTTCATTATAATTTTACAATAGGTATCCCAGAGATAAACCACGGTAATATACAAATGCTTATAATAGGTGACACTGACAACTCCTTCGTTTTCTTCTTTCGTTCCTGTTTCATATTCGAATTAAGTACTACAATACATCATCAACAATGTATGTAACCACAATCCCTCTGCAATCCTTTTTGTCGTCTGTCTAAATGAACGTGTGGTATTTAAATGTTGTGCAAGCTACTGTTGGCGCTGATGATGTAGTGTTTTTTCAATGGCAAATCCACGCTAATTTGAATCCATTTTAATGGGATTAAAGGGTTTTCTTTGATGTCATATTTCACGACTATAATGGAGCCTTTCAGGATAGTAAGCATCGTAATTAAACGAGCTTTCGCAGAAGAGAAAATTGTTTATTTTTCAATACAAAAATGTTAACTGCACACGCTCTATAATAATAGACAATTATTGAGTCTGCAACAATAATTTCAAATTCTACTAATCCTATATTCTTTATAAAGGGAATATGATGAAAGACAGCTTTTATGGGACATATGTTAAGTATTAAGCGACATGTGTATGTCAGTTTGCAATGTAATTCGGTGCAAATTAATTTTAAGAGTTAACTTTGTTTTCTTTTTATAAGCTATAAATTGTGAAGTTAAAACACAACAAAAGAGGAGGAAAAAGGAATGTATTATTTACAAGAATTGTTATATATATATATATGTACATTCTTAACAATGGACACGGATACTAGTACTTCTTAAAATTCGTATTTTGGAATAAGATTAATGTTATTGCCTATAGAGGGATTAAGCCAGGTACATAATAAATTTATGGCAATTCCTATAATTTCTAAACACTATTATATATTTTAATAAGTGCTGTAATGGTCTCTCGGTTTATTATATGTAATTACATACATATAAATGTATAATAATTATGACCACTGTAACATTGTTAACAATTGACAGTATTCGTGCGACTTTCGAGGCGTTAACACGTGTACGAGCTCTGTGTATCCGAGTTTTTGCGTGTGCCGGAAGTTTTTGCGAGTGTAGTAATTTCTTATTGACGGCGTTCGAAAAAATGACAAACTCAAGTAATAGATTTTTTGCTTGTTTAAAATAAGAGCTGAAAAGAAACGTACAATTTATACACAGCGGTAACCAAAACGACATGCCTGGTCCACGATATTATCAGATTCAACCACAAATGATATACTATGATCCGAATACGCAAATGCAACTCCAACAGATGCAAGCACCATCACAGCAATCAATGGCCTCTTTCCCTCCACAACTTCAACCCACTACATCATTTTCAAGCCAAAACGATTATCCCAATCAATCAGTTACCCATACCTCCTCTCAGCAAACACATTCAAAAGTAGGTACAGACTGCACAAACTGTGACAAACAAAAAACGACTACGTAACCCAGAAGAGTCATACTCAAGAAAACAAAAAAAGCTCACGGAGTATTGGCTACAAAAACCACTAGAAACGAGTAATAGATTTTCGGATCTGTCCGAAGAAGAAGACGAAGAAAATGAAAACAAAAGACCAACGGTAACCCACATACCAAAGCCTCCGCCAATAATAGTATACAAAGTGGGCTTCATTGACCATATACATAATCTTTTGCAGGAAATCGCGAAGGACACGTACACGATTAAAACACTTGGCCCGGAAACTATCAACAACTATCAACACCTGAACAGTATACTGCAGCAATTAAAAAACTTAACGAAAAATCCACACAGTATCACACATACAGACCCAAAAGTGAAAAAAGCTATAGAGTTGTACTGCGCGGAATGCACCCTTCTACTTCGCCAGAAGTATTAAAAAAGTTATTGGGAGAAAAAGATCATGAAATTCTAAACATATATAATATAAAACATAAAGTCACTAAAACAATTTGAACCACCGCAAACAAAACGTATCATTCCTCAATGTTCGAGATGCCAGGATTATGGACATACAAAGAACTTTTGCCGAAAAACACATAGATGTGTGAAATGTGCTGGTACTCATCTGAGTACAGAATGTGCAAGACAAGTGCGAGATGAGTACGTTAAATGTGTCAACTGCAATGGCAACCATCCAGCCAACTACCGAGGATGCATTGTCCATAAGCAATTACAAGAGCAACTCGACCCACGACTTAGAGAAAGAAAAATAGAAAACATACAAAATAAAAATATTAATTACCAACCTGTTCAACCATCCCAAACCTACGCACAAGTTTGCAATTCTGCAAGTAACAACTTCTCCAGTAATGAAAATATAAATATAAATAAACTAGAAGAAACCATGCTGAATCTGCTCACCACTGTCTTATCTAAATTAGCGTAAATGGCTCCATTCTCCGAATATAAAATAGCAATATGGAACTCAAACGGTTTACAACAACGGGCTCTTGAACTAAAAACATTTTTACTAAATCACAACATAGATATTATGCTGGTCTCGGAAACCCACTTCACAAATAGAAACTACCTGCCCGTCTCAAATTACAGAACATATTACTCAAACCAGCCTAGCAACGCCGTACATGGAGGCACCGCCATTCTAATAAAAAAAACATATACCATACTATGAGAGAGAAAAACACACAAAGGATCACTTACAAGCTACCAGCATTACAATTAAAGAAACAACAGGTCCATTGGTAATATCAGCAATCTACTACCCACCAAAATATAGCACTGGGCAATCGGTTTGTTGTAGGAGGAGACTACAATGCGAAACACACCTTCTGGGGAGCAAAAGTAACTACAGCAAAGGGAAGGGAACTCCTAAAAACTATAAATGCCAATAATTTAAAATATATAACTAATCTGGAGCCAACATATGTTACTGGCCATCAGACTCCAATAAAGTGCCTGATCTCCTAGACTTTGCTATAACTAAGGGAATCGACACCAGGAAATGCAAAGCAATAAGCTGCCTCGACATGTCATCGGATCATACACTCGTGCTACTCTCAGTCCACTTTCAAATTCTATCTACCGAAAAACAACCCTCTTTAGTCAATAACAAAACAAACTGGGAAAGTTTCAGACAAAAGTTAGATGAACTCACCGACCTAAAATGTCCTTTAAAATTTTGCTCGGATATAGAGTTAGCAGTAGAAGAGTTAACTAATAACATTCAACAAGCAGCTTGGTTTGCTACCCCTAGCTCCGCAATCGGACACCCAAAGGGAGAGATTCTAATATCGGTTAAACTTAAAATAATGGAAAAAAGGCGTCTAAGGAAAATATGGCAGCAAGAAAGGACTATAGAAAACAAAAGGAAGTTTAACCAAGCCATATAAGAGAACTGAAAGAAATGCAACTAGAGATAAAGAATCAAAGTATACGAAAATACCTGGAAAGCTTAACACCAACAAATGACTCAAACTATTCGTTATGGAGGGCAACAAAAAAACTAAAGAGGCCGTAACAGCATAATCCCCCCATCAAGGACAAGAATAATAAATGGGCTAGAAGTGATGAAAAAAAAGCAGACGTCTTTAAAAATTACTTGAAACAAGTTTTCCAACCACACACTGAAGAAATGGCCGAATACGACGATGGCATCCATAAATTCCTTCAAGCACCATATCAAATGGATTTACCACACACTAATATCAGAATCAACGAAGTAAAAAACACAATTAGACTGGAAATTAGTACAAGAAAAGCACCAGGATACGACCTCATAACGGGTAAGGTCTGCAGGAAGTCTCGGAGAAGTGCCTCAAATTCATGACATTCCTATTTAATGCCATATTACGACTGAACTATTTTCCCAGCTCTTGGAAAGTCGCTCAGGTAATAATGATCTTGAAACCTGGTTAAGAACCAAACTGTGTTACATCGTACAGACCAATAAGTTTATTACCGATGCTGTCTAAGGTCTTCGAAAAGATCTATGTGAAGAGATTAAAGAAAACCTTAGGAAAAAATAAAATCTTACCTAGCCATCAGTTTGGATTCCGTGAGAATCATGGCACGATAGAGCAAATCCACAGACTAGTTAACAAAATAAATAGTGACATGGAAGAAAAAAAGTTCTGTTCATCTGTTTTTTTGGACGTGTCACAAGCCTTTGACAAAGTGTGGCACGAAGGGCTATTTTACAAATTAAAAAAGCTCTTACCATATCCCGACTATGAACTGTTAAAATCCTATCTCTCCCATAGATACTTCCAAATAAAAATCACCGGTGTTCATACAGATCTACAACCCATCCAATCAGGAGTTCCACAAGGAAGCGTCCTAGGACCCATTCTATTTCTAATCTACACAGCTGATTTCCCGACAACACGCACCTCGACTACAGCAACGTTCGCCGATCACACCGCAGTGACGGTATCTCACATCGACCCAGAAATGGCATCAAGAATTCTTCAAACAAACTTGACAAATATTCAAGATTGGCTCAAAAAATGGCGCATCCGTGTCAACGAATCTAAGTCAGTACATATCACATTTACATTGCGAAAACGAACATGTCCCCCAGTCAGTTTAAATAACATTCAACTGCCTCAGTCAGACTCGGTCAAATACCTTGGTATTCATCTGGATAGAAGGCTCACATGGCGAAAACATATATTTACTAAGAGGAAACAATTGGGAATGAAATTGCATCAACTATATTGGCTTATAGGGCGGAAATCACAATTATCTATGGAAAACAAGCTTCTCGTATATAAATCAATCATTATGCCGATTTGGACGTACGGCATCCAGCTATGGGGGACAGCAAGCGTTTCAAATATAGAGATTATACAAAGATTTCAAAATAAGATAATGCGAACCATTGTTGATGCCCCATGGTACGTGCCAAACTATGTTATTCAACGAGACATCTCCATCGCTCCCGTTAAGGAAGTGATTAAGATATACAGCGACAAATATCGGAGTAGAGTTTCACATCACCTAAATAGTTTAGCCCAACAGTTATTTAAAGTGAGCAGTGCAGTGCGTTGTTTGAAAAGAGTAAAACGTTCCGATTTGGGAAATAGACCGATCTGAAATGACTGTAGTTTACTAAAAACGCACAAAAAAAGAGTTCTCTGTGTATTCAATTACAACAAGTTTATAACTTAAGTCCATAGGGAAGTTCGATGGAACTAACCTATACATGCCATGTACAGCCAATATAAATAGCTTATTGCCTCTGGGCAGATTGCTAAATAAGGGAGACAAAAAAAAACAATTGACATGAACAACATATAATTAAGGCAGGTAATAAGTACAACTGTAATGATGTCTTATATAAAACGGCTATAGCTTTTATAGCATTTAGTTGATATTTGGTGGTCTAACAAGTTAGATATCTAGTGTTTTAGTGTACGTACAAGTAACATGGCTACGAAAAAGAGAAAATTTCTCAGTTTATAAGAAGAAGTTGATGTTATTCAGTGCGCAAAGAAGAATAACCTTAGTGTGAGACTGCTTGCGGAAAGATTCTATATCGGCAAAAGTCAAGGCGATGTTTTGAAAAACAAAGTTGATATTAATAGACAGTTTGCTTAAAATGGAAATTCACAGCAAAAGAAGAAATTTGTGAAACAGAATTAGCGGCATTGGACCAAATAATGTATGACTGGTTTTGCAAAGTGCACGCTAAGAATATTCCATTGTCCGGTAAAATAATAAGGGAAAAAACTCTCGAAGTTGCACAAGAGCTAAATTATGAATTCAAAGCTTTAAGTGGGTGGTTTGACAAGTTTTCTCAGTGACACAACATATCGTTTCGAACAATCTGTGGTAAAGCCGCCGATATTATTTTAGAAACTAAAAACATTAACGAAGCTTATGAAAAGCTAAAGGATATTCAAAACTTCTTTTTCTTGTCTGGCGACATTATCCAAGGAGAAAAGGTCGCTGCGACACAAATTGTAAAAATAAAAAAATTAAAATCTAAAACAAACTAAAATTTCAGACTTTTTTAAATAAGTTAGTTTGAAATATGTTGTAAGAATAAATTAACTAATTAAAAATTATTTATACTCTTTTTTTCTCCCATTAATGGACATCTCTGAACAATGGACAGTTTTATACACACCGCTACCGTCCGTTATACAGAGAACTTACTGTGTACATATATATATATATTATATATATATATATATTATGGATAGAGATAATTTAAACAAGTTAAATCATTAAATTATTACAATATAAATAAAAACGTAAATGGTTTTTAAAATGTAGAAATAAATCTATGAAAGCTATGATACTTTGCTATTTTAATTTTAACTCTTATATATCATTCGGGCCAGTCTTTAGGCTAAATTAAAGAATTATGCTTTCAGAATGGACAATTTGCTCAACTGTATATATGTCTTTAATAATGAATGACTGTATTTATGTTTACTATTTAACCTTTTAAATTTTTCTCAAAATATTTAATAGATGGTAATTATATAACCGATACCTAAATATTATAATACTCGAATATGTTATAATACACTATTATTTTATTATCTTTTAAAAATACCATTAAGCCATAACAAGAAAATAATTCACTTTTTAATATGAAATAAAATTTAGCATCAATTTAATTGAGATTAAAAAATTGATTTATTAAAATCAAACTATTCACACAAATAATAACATTCTAAATATTTTTATAGTATATTATGATTCAAAATAACTTAAATTTTAAGCCAAAACGCACACAGTGTGCATTTTGGCTTTCAATGGTACGGTTCGTGTGCGGAATTTGTTTTCGTACGGGTTTTTTGCCGTAGTTTTCCAGGTGCGATACTATATAATTATCTGCTGAATTAATGTTGAAAGGGGTTATATATCAACCTACACTGATTAAGTTTAAGAATACAACGATATAATATAAAACAGACAACAATTATAGTATTATATTTTTGCTGTATTGTCCTTACGAATTTTTTGTAACTTTATCTATTTTTTTATCATGTAGAAATGTGCGTTGGTTTACTTAAGAATTTTGTAATGTAAGTTTTTATAATAATTTCCTGTTTTTTCAATCCTTTTATCCTGATGGAGTATAAAAATTAAACGAAAAATTTTGGTGTTATTCAATAGTTATTAGTTACAAGACAACTTTAATATATTATATATACACTATATATATATACCGTGAATATATTTTATAATGCAACATGCACATACATACACTAGTTGCTAGAGTAACGTAATAATGAAATGACAGCAATGTATTTTAGCGTGTATTTTATTTTGCAACATAGGATGTCAAAATAAGTTACTCTATTTTTGAGGTATGTATGGTGTAGAAGAAAAACTGTTATTAGTGAACTGGTATAACTCGAATATGAGTTTGAGGAGAGTAGCAGATTTGTTTCAAATTACATATCCTGACCGTCCAAGACCGAGTCCAACTACAATAAGTAGGTTAGTACAGAAGTATAAAAATAATGGATGCATCGTTCCTAATCATAAAAAAAAGAATAGGCCAAGATATGTTATTACTGACGCCAAAAGAGATGAAATTCTACAAACAATCGAAAATAATAATATGCTCTCCACAAGAGCTTTAGCACAAACTACAAATGTAAGCAAATCTTCCGTGCATAAACTACTAAAACGAGAACATTTTAAGTCGTATCATTTTCAAAACCATCAGGAACTAATTGCGAATGATGCAGAAAGAAGAAGTAACTTTTGTGAAATCATGTTGGATAAGCTTCATAATGATGATACTTTACTACGCAGAATTTGCTTTACAGATGAAGCAACATTTTATGTAAATGGTGAAGTAAATTCACAGAACTGCCGCTACTGGAGTAGACAAAATTTGCATAGATATCATATCACAAGGACTCAGCGGCCACAGAAAGACAATGTTTGGACTGGGTTGATTGGACACCATATTGTAAGACCGTTTTTTATTGAGGGTACTCTTACAGGAGAAAAATATTTAGAATTGCTTGAGTACAGAGTTATGCCAGCCCTCCACGCTTTAAATATTGATGGTGAGATTTGGTACCAGCATGATGGCGCGCCGGCACATAATTCTCATATGGTTAGAACATTTTTCAACCAAAGATTTCCAAACCGTTGGATAGGCCGTGGAGGAGAAGTAGAATGGTCCGCAAGGTCACCAGACCTGTCTCCAAACGATTTCTTTCTTTGGTCATGTATCAGAAATAAAGTTTTTCATGGAGAACCTCTAAACAATATTGACCAATTAAAAAATAGAATACGAGTTGCTGCAAGAGAAATAACTCCAGAGCAGATACAAAATACAATCGCTTAGGATACCGTGTGGCCGTCAATGGTGACATTTTTGAAAATTTGTTAAATTAGTTTTTAAATTTTGTTCAACTACTGTATTTCACATCCTATGTTGCAAAATAAAATACACGCTAAAATACATTGCTGTCATTTCATTATTACGTTATGTATGTATATGAATGTTGCATTATAAAATATATTCACGGTATATATATATATATATATATATATATATATATATATATATATATATATATATATATATTCATTACATATTATACTACTTTTTGGTTTTTTAATTCAAATTTAGTACAGACTATCTAATCAAGATAATATGTATTCAGAACAATAATTTCTATATATAAGTATGTATACAAGAATAATCCATACTTCATGTTTACAAATGAAGAAGTTTGGGTAAATTAAAACTTTTTTATTCATTAGTATGCAGGTGAAATATATAATTTCATTTCTACAGAATTATTAAGGAATAAATCACTTGAAATGTTTTATTATGGTAGGCCAAGTTTTGAGCATTCATTTATGAATATCAATTGCAATATATTGAAATTCTAAAATCGTAAGACCAAAAACTGTTTTAGTATAACTAACTTGTACAATACCGCTCACGGTAAGTGTTCAAAACGTAATTTAAAATTTGCGAAGCAATAAAAGAAATCCTAACAAAATAGTAATAGACACTTTTAATTGTATCAAATATTTTAATTATAACACCATTAAAAAGGCTGGTTTAAAAATAATTTTTAAAATTATATATATTGTTATGATACAAATGTGGGAGAAATATTAAATATTAAGTCATTAAAAAGTTATATACATTCTTAAAAATTTTCGATGAATCTCGTATATGCATAGTAAATATTGGAAAAATTCCATATTAAAAGTAAAAAATTAATTATGTATTATATTAAAAGTACTTACTGTTGAACACAATAATATTCTTATTTGACAATATTTTCAAAGCTATATGTACATTTTAAAGTTTTCTAGTTCAATACAATTAAGCCACACATAAATTAGGAATATATTGTAAATGTTTATAATTGTAGAATTAATGTATTGTATCCTTATGCATAGTTGCAGATAGAACCATGAATTTAAATAAATACATATTTAGAATCAATTCATAAATACTAAAATAATATATCATTGCCGTAAGTAAAAGGTAATCGTAAAAACTATCAATTAATGAAATTCAAAATATAATAGTTTGATACAAGAAGGTGACATCAAAAATCATTTATGGAAAGTATTGTTGTTTTGAAGTGAATTGATTTTAAAGTAGTAAGTCAAGATAAAGAAAAAGATTCAAATTAAACAAACAATATATATCAGTTATATAGGTTATTTATTTATTTCATGGAATTTTCCAAAACCAATGTTTTCTATAGAAATAGAAGTCTCTTAAGAGAGAAATATTAAAGTATAAAGCTTTAATATAAATTCTTTTAAGAATTCAAATTAAATTTTAATAAGTCAAAAATGGAATTGCTAAATATATTAATTGAAAGATTTAAAACACCAATTATTACTTAAAAACAAATCAAAAAATTCATTATTTTAAAATTTGATTTACTAGAACAACAGTCAATTATTTTTTGTTTGTATCTTAGAGATATGCTGACCACTATTTCGTTTTTGGCCAAGGATATATAACAAGGACAACCGAAAATTCGGGGGCAATCCGCCACAAGTACTTGACAAATAAAGATGCTAAAAATTTAATAAGAAAAAACAAAAGTGTTAGTTGTTGATAAAACTCAAAAGTTATAAATGACATTGACAAAAGTCAAATACATATTATATACCATAATAAAAGGATAAAAGTAATTAAGAATCTAAAAACAGTGTTGTTAAGTGAACATTAGAAAGTAATTTCCAGTGGTAAAAAATAAATACATTTAGTGATATTAAAATGGTAGATCACACACATAAGCAATAGACGCGTGGATGGGCTAAAACACAGTACTTGAATCAAAAGTGGTGAACGAGTTTTTCTAATGTTCTAAGTTTACAATTATACTCAAGTTATAGCTAATTTTGCACGTTATTTAGGATTTCATATTATTTTAAAAAAAAAAAGGCCTGTCGTAGTTCGTTTATATTTTTTTATTGACGTGATCGATTTTAAAGATACCTACAATAAGTGTAATATAGAATAACAAACAAAAATTGAATTTAAATAATGATAAATTTAATTGTCATACTTAATCTAATACGATGTGGTTTATTTGTTTGTTTATTTATTTGACTAACAAACAAATAATTATTTGTTAACATAAATGTCGGATATTAATATACCATAATTTTTCTTAAGTAATTTGTTTTATTTGGTACTATGTATATACATATATATATTGTATATATATATATATATATATATATATATATATATATATCATATCAATACAGTTCCAAAAATAAATTCAATTTTAATGTTAAAATTTGGCATTACTATTATCACTTTATTACATATTATACTGAGTTTATTTTTTAAATCAAAAAGATAAATAAGGAGCATTACAATGAATTACAAACAAGAAGTATTTGATTATTTAATAATATGAGCAATATATCAGAAAAAGGGTTGTCCTTTATGTTTTGTGTATAAAAGTGGAATAAAACAGTAGATAGTTTTCAAAGACTTCAACGTTTTTCAAAGTATTCTCCACGAAGATTAATGCCCTTTTGTAAGCGCTCGAACTACCTCTGGAAGCAGTTGTTCCAGTCGTTTGTTGATACAGTCAAAATTGCGTTTTCGAAGGCATCGACTGCTCCTTCTGACGACTGGAATCTTTGAATGCACTACTGTTCGTTCTTGATTTTCGGAAAGGTAAAGTAATCGTTGGGACTTAGGTCCGCACGGTACGGAAGATGGCCCAACAATTTGGCGTTTTGTTGCGTTAAAAATTCAATTGTCTTGCGTGCTGTATGCTAATTTGTATTGTCTTGGTGGAGGATGATTCGTCAGCGATGACTTGCGGCACACAAATGCTTGTGTACCAATCGGCAGTAACAGTTCTATGTAGAGGAATTGTTGCTACACGACCTGTTTCGGAGACAAATGTCTCGCGACCATCTTTTTGGAGACACTTGAGAACGGATAACTTTTGTCGGCTTTCTTCACCTTAAGCGCCCAAACAGACGACTAGTGTTAATTCTCTGGCTCGTATGAGTAAATTGGGTTCGAATAAGTGTTCAAATTTAATTATTTAATAACGATGTGCAATAAATTACACGCATACAATTTTATATCCATATGTTATAGTTTACGTACTCACTTCATCACAATTGTAAAATCTCCTTAAAGTGTATTGCATTTAATGCATTTAATGTACAATATTTAATTATTTTTTCTTGATTGGTATAATACCATTAATACAAGATGAGATGAATTTAATTTAGCTTGGTTTAATCGCGGAAGAATTGAAGTTTAGTGCTTTTACAAAATTTTTTGTGAAACCCAATTTCGTGTACAGGTAAGGGAGCTACAATAAAATTTTTCAGTCTCATCCTTTTCTCTTATTTCTTCAATATTATGATTGAAAAAACGACTGTCCAATAAACGCGAAAATAAACAGTATTTTGTAAAATCGTGTGACTTTTATATACTAACAACAGAATGATACAAAACATATCTTAACAATATTAATTATTTGAAAACACAACGTATTTCAAAACATCTGACGCCATCAAATTTACTAATAGCTTAACACCAATTACGGGAGCACTGGTAGGATGAGTTAGTATTATTTCCGCGCTCTGCTGTGACTAAAGACCTTTGGCTTTCAGCATTCATTTAAACGAGAAAGGGGGGGCTGACTAACCTTGGCAATCCTTTACAAAAATACCGAGAAATAAATTTCATACGTACTAGAAATTTTATGCAAATTTGTGCCTCGTATCTATGTATTTCACATGTATATTTGATATACTACCTATATTTATGCATTGCCATCAAAGTTGAATTTGATGGAGCCTGTGGTTGATTGACTTGATCAATAAGGTTGATATATAACCCCTTTCCACACCGTTCAAAACCAAGATGTACACAGTGTACATCTTGGTTTTGAACGGTGTGGATCGCGTACGGAGTTTGATTTTCGTGCGGTTGTTTTTCGCCGTGTTTTACCAGGTGCGACACTTTGAAATTATCTGCTGATGATAACAACTTGGTTGTCAAAATGCGTATACAGAATTTACAAAAGTTAATGTGGAAAGGGGTTATATATCAACCTTATTGATCAAAACATTGCCATCAAACTTTGATTAATCGAGTCTCTATGTAGAAATAGTGTTGTTGACAGAAAAATGTGATTGACATACATATTTAAGTAATACATTTTGTATCATTTTGCATTTCAGCAATGTTTTAAGTTGCCGTTGCTTTGGTGCTGCAATTTATTTTATTCTTCCACTGTTCACATTATCGCAACGTAGGGACGTTGGAGATTTGCATTTTCTCTGTAAACAATGCAAAAAATTAATAAAATAATCAGTACTGCTACATTATTGTTTTACGTAGTAATTACATGTATTGTGCAAACAAATTAAATGCATTCCTACAATACTGCAAATATAATGGTAAAAGTAACCCGTTCCGTAATGCACTTGTATATTACAATAATATGAGATCGATAGCAAATTGTGTGACCTAATTATATGTTACTTCCGCGAATTGAACCCACACATTTTCCGACACGTTCTCAGGATTAATAAAAACTAATGTAATGTAATGTAATTTACATTTATTACCACAGCTTATTTTGTAGAACGAAACCATAATTAATTTCTTGATAACAAAGAAAATAAGTATTAAATTAGTGTATTTTGTGTTTTTTCCTTATTAATACCTGTGAATATTTAATTATTTCATTAAACTAAAACACGTTTACTTATTATTATGGAATTATTTTATATTTATTGGGATTCGAAGGTTTAGAAATTTCTTAAGAGCGTTAAACTGTTTTCATGACAGTAATGAAGTTAATCTTCACGCTCGTAGGACAAAGAATCTAAATATATAACATAATTTACTGGTTTATGACCTCATTAACGTATATTAAGTAAGCCCAATGTTTTAATAAGTATTATGCATAAGTTTTATTATAAGTGCAATTAGATTACACAGCCCTTGTAATTGTCCATACAATTGCAGTTTTTGTGAAAAATGTATTTTGGAAATAGAATTTTGAGTTTGAGAATAACCGTAAGGTGGACAATATATTGTGAATATATAAGAACTAGGATTTAATATGCATGATGGATAAGAAAATTAAAATGTTAGGTTGGATACTTTCAGTAAACTTGTAAATTTTATATATCGGTAATGACAAACGCACATATTATAAGAAATAATACACTGCTATTAAATTGGCTTTTGACGGTACGGTTCGTTTGCGGAATTTGTTTTCGTACTGGTATTTTGCCGTAGTTTTCCAGGTGCGACACTGTCTAACTATCTGATAATGATGACGACTTAGTTGTCGAAATACTTATACAGAATACAAAAATTAATGTGAAAAGGGGCTATATATCAACCTTCAGTGACTAAGTTAATCAACCACTGGCTCCATCAAAATTAACTTAACATTTAAACAATTATACTGGTGATTTGGCTTTACCTCGCGATACAAATAATATGTTATTACATATTATATTACTATTATATCTATCAACACAAATGAAATAATATTTAGCTGATTATTACCTTGTGCTTTACAATTCCTTGTGATGTACTTCTTTCAATAGTGACAGATAAAGCGTGAGTCGTGTCAACCTTTCACAGCATTTATTTTTATTGTGTGACATGTTAATATGGAAAGACATCCCGGCATAGCGTTTACAAATTATTCGGCTGTGAAAAATTTAATACGCAATTTTCATTATTGGATATTGGCAACTAAATAGACCACATCCAGCACGTAGTGAAGAAAATATAGCGACCCTGAATGACCCCGATTTGACGCAAATCTCAACAGCCTGGGTTGTCGTACACCACAACCTGGCATATTTTACGTAAGGATCTTGGTTTAAAAACATACAAAATTCAACTCGTTCAGAAATGAAAACGGCCGCCCTTTCAAATCGTCATCCTTTCAGTCTTTGGGCTCTTGAAAAGCTTGAAGAAGATCCACTGGTTTTTTATGAGGCCCGTTTCTGGCTAATGGCTACGTCGATAAGTACAATTGCCATATTTGGAGTGAAGGGCAACCCGAAAAGGTTCAAGAGCTGCCATTACATCCAGGCTTGGTGTAGTTTATTGGCAAGTGGAATCACTGGTCAATATTTCTTCAAAAATGAAGACGACCGCAACGTAAATGTGAATGGCGCCCGTTATCACGCCATGATAACGGACTATTTGCTGCCTGAAATTGAAGTCCGTGCTCTCGACGACATTAGGTTCCAACAAAACGGCCCCTGACAGCACGGCTTTATTGTGAGAACAATTTGGTGAACACTTAATTTCACATAATGGACCTGTGCCATGGCCGCCTAGGTCATGTGATACCACACCTTTAGTCGTTTTCCTTTGGGACTACGTAAAGTCTACATGGATAAGCCAACTACGATTGAATAACTGGAAGCTAAAATTACTCGCGTTACTCGTCAAATACCACTTAAAATGCTCGAACGCGTCATCGAAAGTTGGAACTTCATACTAAACCATGTTGGGCGCAGTTACGGCCAACATTTGAAGGAAATAATTTTTAGAAAATAAAGGTCAACAATGGTTATTTTGTATGATAATAACGAATACCTGATAAAATTGAAGTTTTTGTTTTTTATTTTTGACAAAAGCACCTCCAAATGTATCATCCGTTATATACGCAACAAAAATTTTTGTAAAAATTGGCTGCCCTCTGATGAGATTCGAACCCACGGTGTTAACATTTTAATTTATAAAATATTCCCACTATATAGATTTCATTATGTTTTAAATGGGTATTTAACTATGTAATTACTCAGATATATTTTACGAGAAAACTCACATATACGTGTATCTTACATTATATGTAATATATATATATATATATATATATATATATATATATATATATGTTCTTATAAATTCCTCAGTGTAAGCTCATTATTGCTGCTATTAAATTATCTTCCACATTTCTCTTTCCCAATGTTGTTCGTACCTTAAATCTTGGAATTCTATGAAAGACATTTTCCAAGACTATAAAATCCTTGTATGTTTATATACTTCTTTTCTATTCTAAAAATATGGTCATTTATGTTGCGCCCCTTTGTAAAGTTCGTTTGTGACTACTCTAATAGCCATCTGTTTTCCTTCCTAATTTCTTTACCAGAATTTGATAGAAGACCCTAGACGACTTACTTCGTAAGTAATCCTTCTATAATTTTTTATTCTCTTATCCCCCATCTCAAAAATTGGTACTATGATTTATTTTATTTACAATCTAGTAGTATTTTCCTCTGTATTTAAGCTTGGCTGTGTAATTCTGTTAGCATCCCTATACCTTAGGGGACCACATTTTTCAGCATTTCGCCAGTTATTCGATGCCCTGCCGATTTCCATTTTTTGACCGCTTTTATGATTTCTAGAACATCATCTATCTGTATTTCTTCCACAGTTGTGGGATCATATCTTTTTTTTCCATTTTCAACATCCTCAACTTCGTCCGTGAATAACGTACCTTCGAAATATTGTTTCTCTCTATCCGTTATTTTTGTTTCCTTCATTAAGTATATAACCATCTTTATCCTTAATTTGTTTGATATTCGCTCGTTAGTTTCCCACTTTTTGGTTTGTATGAAAATCGTTAGTTATTTTATTGCCAAATTCCTCCCAGGATTTTTTCTTAGCTATACTTATAATGAGTATCTTACTTCGTATCTTGTATTCTTCGTATCTATTTTGCGTGCTTTATTCCAAGTATTAATTCCTTTTGAGTTTTACCTTTTACTTAATTTCATTTGTCTACCACGATGTCCGCTTTGTATGCCTATTTTGATTTAGTGTGCTATCTTGTATATCATTCCTATATGTTTTGTTACTTTTTAATATATTTGACGTCAAGCTTATTTTTCTTTATACCAAGTAGTGGCCACTGTAACTTTTCCCACACTCACGTCATTTATTTTTCTTCTATTATTTCTCTGAACTAGTAGGTAGTATATTACTGATCTTTCTCCTCTGTTTTTGACTCTTCTTGTGTACTTATGAACGTCCCTATGTTGGGAGAATTCATTCATAACTGGAGAGTTATTTTGCATGCAAAACTCTATGGTACTGGTTCCATTGGTGTTGTGTGTTGCAACGCATTCCATTAACACCGAAATATTGTCGTATATGGAAGCAAGTTATGCAATACTAAACAACGGTAGCATGTCAAATGGACGCGTATCTTGTTTTCTGACATATCACAACTCACATTGAGTGTGGGAGACGCGCAGATTTTGGTTCGTCAAAGACTTAGTGGGAGTCTAATCAATACATATCTAATACATGTGGAGCATTTCAGTAGTACTTGTCTACATTCGCAACCGCGATCATCCACTTGACGCGTACGACAACTCACGACCACAGGTGGCTACAGTAGTACAGATCAGAACATAATCTCCGTGTGCTATACCATGCTGATCTCAATCCGATTGAAAATGTCTGACATGATCTGTCGGAGCTTCATGAAGAGAAATTTTTTATAATAGATTTATGACGAAAAGTAAAAAGAAAAAAAATTAAAATAAATGAACAACATGTCCTAATACATTGAATGGAGTTGTGGTGAGAGTGAGGAAATGTATTAATGATGCTGGCGGTACATACTTTAAGAACTTCTTAGCGTGAATTTAGTTCACTTGCAGGGGAATGTAGTTAAAATGATATATCCTGTACACTCAACATTGAACATAATACTGCAAACATTTAGAACCACTGGTATTGACTTTATCTTTTAAAATATATTACAAGTTATTGCAATATTTTTTACACATACTTTTAACACAAAATTTATTTATTTAAATAAATACTCTAAATATTTTTAATGTTTACTTGAACTTCCTAAAGGATCAGTCGGCTTATAGCTTACTGGTAAATTACTTTCGTGTTTCCTCTCGCCCGTTCAAGTGAATGCTGACAACCAAAAGATTTTAAGTTGCACTACGAGTGCCGGCGTAATAAGAGCTCATGACCTTCCAAAGTCCCTTACAATTGATATTAATTGGGGAATGTAAAGGTATAGGTTATATTATTATTATCTTTTCAAAAGTTCTAATCTTTGCTGATTTTTTCTATATGTATATTCAGTTTAATTTTTATAGTGTAGTGCTTCTTACTGACTCAATGTAAAAGTAATGTAATAACTAGCGACACCAGTTTTGCCTTCGCTTCAGAAATGCCTCTTTCGACGCAACGTAGTAGTTCAAATAAAATAGTATAAGTAATGTTAAGACAGTAACAATAAACAGCTGCTTAAATGTTCTAATTTATAAACAGATTGGCGCATTGTCACTTAATAGACCTATTAAAAATATTCACTACGGTACGATGAAACTAGATAATAGACAAGCAATGCGATGCGTGTATATATACACTACCGTTCATAAGTATTTGGGCACCCATATTTTATAAAATTATTTGAACAGCATAGCTTCTAGGAAATTCATTCTTGTAATATTGGATAGGTATAAGGAAAGTATTAAACCTACAGAAACGCTGCATAAGTAACATATGTATACTTTATTACCTGCAATAAAATTGAAAAAAGTTATACGGACTACCTGGGGATTAGCGCAATAAAAGTTTCTGCCAATTAATGTTGTGTGATTTTATATATACTATATATATATATATATATATATATATATATATATATATATATATATATATCTTCGTTGTGAGATATTCCTGTATATATATAAAGATCATTAAATAGACTAGAAGAAAAGATGGACATTGAAACGCGTTCTTTTATAATTGCGCACCAACAAGATGGCAAAAGCAACTAGAAATTGCTGTTTTAAAATTAAATAATACTTCCGTAGACTATGTCGTCAAAAAATACCGAGAAAGTGGCAGTGTTCTCTTAAACCACGGAGTGGGATTTATATTAGCGGAACTTCTGCTGAGGATCGTGCAATAGTTTTATCACAAGCAAAAGAAATGACACAAACAATATTTCGCTGCAGAAATCAATGCATTACCTTCCAAAGTCATTAAATTTAACAACGGTAATCGTCGCTTGTACAAAGCAGGTGTGACTTAATTGCAATGAAAAAACCGTTATTGCGCAAACAGAATAAGCGGAAACGCTATTATGAACACAACATTGGACAGTTGAACAGTGGAATAAAGTCTTGTGGACCGATGAGTTCAAAGTAAATTTTCGGGTCCAGAAGACGTGTTTTCGTTCGGCGACATTAGGTGAGCGTGCGGCAGAGCAACGTTTGTGCCTACGGTTAAACATGGCGGTGGTTCCGTGATGATCTGGGGTTGTTTTGGTGGTACACATGTGATATTGTGAAAATTTTAATATTTATCGAAACATTTTGGATTTACAACGCTATTGCTTCAGGATTAAGACTTTTGAAGGAATTTTTTATTCCAGCAGGAAAATTCCAAAATATGCAAAGAAATTTGCAACTCTTGGAAGCGGAAGGATCCATCGAAGTTATGAAATGGCCTCCCCAAAGCCCCGATCTAAATCCAATAGAGTTATTGTGGGAGGAACTTGATTCAGGTTAAAGCAGTACCAACATCGGAGGCTGATTTGTGGAGGAAACTGCAGGAAGCTTGGGTCCGCATAACACCGGATACATTATCAAAACTAATTGCAAGAATGCCGCGATTATGTGCTGCCATTATAAAAAACAAAGGAGGTCACATAGATAAATCGAAAATTTAAATATAATATGTAATTCTACTGCCAGATACTGTAATTAGTTATGTATGTACATGTAATAAATATATTTTCATTTTTTCACTAGTGCTTTTAATCATTTCTTCTAAATTTGTGTGCCCAAATACTTATGAACGGTAGTGTACGCCACTGCCCGGAAGGAGAAATTCACTGTCGATAGTAATAACATATATAGATTGGCGTTAAATTGAAAAAAGTATATACGATCGTTCAGATATTCACAACTGTTGCCTATTAATGTTGTGTGATTTTATATATCTATATATATATATATATATATATATATATATCTACTCGTATCTATATATATATAAAATCTTTTAATAGACTAGATTGTAAAATGCACTTGTTTCCAAAATAAATTCTTTTGGATTTTCGATTTCCATAATTAAATTCTACCTATTTAATAGAATTTGCTGTTTCTTATAATGGTTTTGATTCGAGTTGTTTTATTGCTTCATCGAGTGTTCTACAAGGCTCGACTCTTATACCGCTACTGTATTTATATTAATGGACTAAGGTCTATCATCTTTTGTACTTTTAGCCTTTGCTGATGACACAAATAATATTTTCCGGAATATCATTACCTTTCAACTGATTAAATTTCCAACGTAATCTTGAGATTATATACAACTGGTGTGACTTAAATACAATAGAGATCAATGACAACAAATGCCGAAATATTATGCACATTTTCTAAATGCAATAATCCAATTACCAGGTTGTTCAATAAGTTCGATAAGAGATGGCGACATTAGGTTCGTCGTTTTGTTTTTCTAAAAATTGTACTACTTTTTTATGAACACATGTGAAACTTTGTCATTTTATATTTTCTCATTTGTATATTTACAGCTGTTCAAAGTTGAAGTGTCACATTTTTTTTACAATAGAAAAATTGAACTTCGTGCAGTGATAAAATTCTTATTTTTGGAAGCTGTAGCACCAAAGCAAATTGATGAACGATTGTTAAAAGTGTATAAGGACTCTTCACCTTCAATTAGAACAGTATAAAGAAGAGTTGCGGAATTTAAACTTGGTCGTACAAGTCTTGAAAACCATCCACGTGAAGGACGTCCCAGAAGTGCATTAACACTAGAAATCGTAGCAAAAATACATTAAATGGTTTTGATAGAGCGTCGATAACCGAAAGAGATTTAGTAGGCAGTGTGAGCCATATTTTGATTATAGTTTAGGGTTTCAGAAAGTTGTGTGCAAAATGCGTGGCTCATTAGTTAACAATGGAACAAAAACACATTTGAATACGACTTTATTAGCAACATTTGAAGTGTTTTAGAATTAATAAAAACAATTTTGTGCGTCGCTTCATCAATATGAATGATACGTGGGTATACCACAATGGTCCTCAATCAAAACAAAAGGCTAGGGAGTGGCGTGAACCCGATTCTTCGGCTCCGAAGCGTGTTAGGGTCCAGAAATTAGCCAAGTAGGATCAGTTTTTTGGGATGCAAAAGAAATTTTGTTGATGAATTACCTCCAAACTGATAAAACAATAAGCTCATATTATTATTGTAACCTTTTAGACCAGCTGGGTGTAAAAATTCTTAAGAAAACGAACCCTCTCACACAGCTCAAAAAAACATCGCAAAAACCAGTGAACTAAAGTACGAATTGTTGCAGCGTTCGCTTTATTGGCTAGATTTAGTTGCCTCTGTCTTTTGGCGTTCTCACGTCTCAAAAATTCATACGTGGAAAACGATTTTCTTTAACCGATGAGGTAATAGCAGCTGTTGAAGCGTATTTCGACAGTCTTCCAGATTCTCACTTCAGAAATGGCATCCATAAATTAGAAGATCACTGGAACAAGTGTATTGAAGTTCAAGGAGGTTATATAGAATAATAAAATGTATTTCAAGACATAAAAACGTGTTTTTCTTATCAAAAGACAAAACTTATTGAACAAGCTGGTATACATAATTACTCAGTAGATGAAATTGTTGTGATTAGATAATCCGATATTAAAGACTTAGGAGTTCTTTTCGACAGACACCTAAGCTTTTCCAATCATATTCACTGTATACGCATTTTAGCTCCATGTGTTCTTAACTTCATCATCTGTTCCTGCAGACGCTGCTCCAATTCTTATGCTTGGAAACACTGTTTTGCACGTTCGTATTTTTTAAATTTGAATACACTGCTTTTATTTAGTATCCTTATTCGTACATTTATATCTGGAACTTGCAAAAGTTCAGAACACCTTTGCAAAATATCTTGTGTTTACATCCAATACCGACTACCATCGTAGTCAAATTAATAAAGATATATTGCCAATTAAAAGAGAAAGCACTGCTAGTTCAATAGGCAGTTAGAAATAATTTTTTTCCCAGTTAGCGTTAAATCTCTCAAATTCCAGGTCAATTATCATGTGCTTTTCGACATTGCAGCATCGGAAGGTATTTTAAGAACATCTTGTTATCGCAGAGCGATAATTAATTCGTGTTTGTGTGGAACGACTTGCTAATAATTAAGGAAAATAATATAGTGTATGTTCATAAGAAATATGAAACTGAGGCTTATCTATGAATAGTGCTGACTTAGGCAAAAGAAATTAAGTAATATGCCCCACATGATCTCTTGGTGTAATTTTTAATTTTTGAAATTCCAGGTCAATTATCGTGTGCTTTTCGAGATAAATTGGTCGTGATTTCCGACATTGCAGATCGGAAGGTATTTTAAGAACATCTTGTTATCGCAGAGCGATAATTAATTCGTGTTTGTGTGGAACGACTTGCTAATAATTAAGGAAAATAATATGGTGTATGTTCATAAGAAATATGAAACTGAGGCTTATCTATGAATAGTGCTGACTTAGGCAAATGAAATTAAGTAATATGCCCCACATGATCTGTTGGTGTAATTTTTGATATCCATCAATATATTTTACAGACTACTCAACTATTTCATTAAAAAATCAAGAAAAATTCGTAAAATTAACCAAAACAAAAATGAATAAGTCGGAGATACCAGCACACGTGAATGGGTTGAGAACTGAAGCACTCCAAATAGAGAGTTGTCGAAAAAATCATGACATATTTTTTTAATAGATCATTTATTAATGTAAGAAAAACAACCGTATACTTACTGCTTGTTTTCCTTGAGAACCTTTTGCCATCTTTCGGTGAGCTGCTTAATTTCTCTTTCATATAAGGACCTAAATGAAAAACTCTTCAAGGTGCTAATTCACTACTTTATCTTAATCAGCCGTTACACCATAAATAAAAAATTGAAGAGAATGAAACAAGAGGAAAAAAGTGTGGTAGTGCATAACAAGACCTAACATTTTATAACAAGCCAATAAATTTGTGTGTGTTCTCATGTTATCGTGATGAAATACCAGTACGAAATTTCGTAAACACACATACACTTTAGGCAACTTTTACCAACTTGATACACGTTCTTCCTTCTACGGAAGTAAAAAAATAAAATATGATGAAAACGTGAACTTCAGCTTTCTACAATGAAGTTGGAACTGTTAACTATTAATATGGTACATTAAAAATGCGAATAACTGGCAAAAATTCGTTTTTCTTTTCCATTCTCACTACTTGTCAAACTACCTTCGTATACATGTATATATATATATATATATATATATATATATATATATATATATATATATATATATATATATATATATGTAGTAATATAAATATTTGTTAATCGAAGTTTAAAGACCAACTGTACGTGCGTGTATAGGTTTATACACACGTATATTTTTATATGACCGTCTATATACTATACGTAATGCTTACGTGGATTCCTACTATACGCACATATGTAAGTATGTATATATTTGTATGTGTGTATATGTATATAGCTAGATACATATATACGCATACAAATATATATATATATATATATATATATATGTGTGTGTGTGTGTGTGTGTGTGTGTAGTATATAAGTATTCATGTGTGTATGGAAATAAGATGGAGCATATTAATTTGTGAAAATGTTTACGCTTTCGTGCAAGTAAATAGTATATGTATGTACATAAATACACTCAAATGGATATTAAATTTTGCTTACCAATTTTATTTTCGGAATAAGTTAATGGAAGCGAGGAAATTGGATAAACACACTCACCTGAAACAGAGAAATACATACATAAATAAAAACCCCAATCGTTATGCTAATGTACTTTGTACAGAAAATGGAGAACTCGTACGTATTGGCCTCTTTCAGTTTAAACAAGCATACGTTATTAAAAAATAACGACGAAAATATACGAGGCGTGACAATTTAATTCGTTCCTGTTTCGACAAGCAAGTCCGGAATTTCTATTTCAAAATTCTATTGAACTCGTATTCTGTCAAATGTTAATTTCTACAAAAAATCTTCGCACTTTCAGTATTCAAAGTATTTTTTTAATATTAGTAAGAGTTAAGTAATTATTTTTCTGGACAGAACCTCACTGTGACTTGGTGTATTATGATGAATAACCCTTTCGGCCTACAATTCGGATTTTGTCTTTGAACAGAATCACGTAATCTCTTTAGCGTTTCTAGGTGGTATTATTGATTAACTGCTTGTTCATCTTTAGTAATTTTCTAATGATCTATTTTCTTGTAAACGAAATAATATTTTAACATGGATTTAAACCAGTGACTGAGTGTGTGCTTTTCTGGTGGGATAGGGCTGGTAATTAACATTACATGTTCTTACGTTTTATTCTAGAACCGTATAGCTTGACAAATTTAACTGTTTAAAGTTCTTACAGATCACAATAATACACAATAGACCGGACATTACACTAATTCATAAAAATGCTACAAAAACTTACCTAATTAATGTTTCTATACTTAATATCTAAATCCTTTATAGAAAATATATAGAGAAACGCAATAAATATATCCTCATAATGGAAGAGATACGGTAACTACTGCATCGGAAACAGTTAAAAATTATACCAATTATAATTTATATATATATATATATATATATATAACGACTGATTCCCTTGGAGGTACTTTTTTAAAAAATAAAAACTTTTTATTAATTTTATCGGATTTAATGTCATACAAAAGAACTATTCTTATATATTTACTTTTTAAAAATTATTTCCTTCAAATATTGGCCATAACTGCGCCCAACATGGTCCATTCTGAATTTTCGATGAGGCCTTCGAGCATTTCAAAGGGTTCTCGACAAATAATGCGAGTAAGGTTGGCTTCCAATTGCTCAATCCTAGCTACCTTATCCATGTAGACGTTGGACTTTACGTAGCACCTAAACCTCGGCATGAGACAGTAACTTTTCGCTGAGCTGTTAACATGTACTATTGTATTTTGCACATCTACAACATTGTGGTATTCGTTCGATGTAATCTACAAGCTAATAGTGCAAAATGCATTATTGATTTTGTTTCCCACTCTGTTAACATATTTGAGTAACATATTTTCGAACATAATACCAGATCCAGAGTTTAAAGCGTCTATTAACTCTGATCATTTTAAAGCTATTTGTTTTATTGCTAATGGATGTTTTATAAATGGAAACGATCTCTATTGTACAATTCTTCCATACCAGTATACTGCTTTAGCTCCTGCATTATACAGGATGTTTCAAAATGAATATACGTATTTCGATTGCATATATTTATTAAACTTTAAGACATACGAATATGAAACTTTACACACATATTTACGAACCTTTCAAGTTCAGACGTTCAATATGTCTCCATCAGCGACACGAACAATATTACATCGATACTCAAATTCTTCTAATACTCGGACAAGCATGTCCTTCGTCACTGATGTTATGGCAGTACGGATCCGGTTCTTCAACTCTTCCAGGTTCTATGGGAGTGGTGGTACATAAACGTTGTCTTTAACGAAACTCCACAGGAAGAAGTCATATGGTGTCAAATCCGGTGACGGTTGAGCACAGCTGAGACATGCTAAGTCGCCAACTCCTTGACGACCAACCCAACGGTTCGGTAGAGGTTCATTCAGATATTCACGCACTTGGCGACCCCAGTGAGAGGGTGCCCCGTCTTGTTGAAAAATTAAGTCGTCTTCGTGCAGCCTCGGAAACAACCAGTTTTGTAACATAGCGAGATACTGCTGACCGTTAACCGTGTTTCCATCAAAGAAGAATGGGCCGTAAACAGATGATCGGGATATCGCACAAAACACATTGACTTTAGGCGAATCCTATACATGTTCAATGGCTGCATGTGGGTTCTGTAGACCAGAAATTCGAACATTTTGTTTGTTTACCAGACTACTAACATGGAAAGTCGCTTCATCACTGAACACGATGCGTTGTGCGAAAGTGTTACCATTGTCAATAGCATGATGAATCTCGTTACAAAATGCCAAACGTTTCCGTTTGTCATCAGGACGCACAGTTTGTAACAACTATAACTTGTACGGCTTTATAATCAACCGATATCTCAAAATACGGCAAATTGTTGTTGTAGGCAATTGTAACTCCCGACTGGCACGACGATTTGATTTTGAAGGATTACGTTGGAAAGCAGTTTGAATTCGTGCAACATTTTCTTCAGAAACACGAGGGCAGCCAGGACTCTTTACATACACATCCTATATCTACAAACTGTCGATACCATCTGCGAATGTTCAACCCATTCGAACGATCGATTTGATAGCTCAACCTGAAACGTCGTTGCACTGTAATCACGGAATTGCACTTCGCAAACTCGAGAACACAAAATGATTTCTGCTGCGGAGTAGCCATTTTAAACATATGACGGTTACCAAGAAAAACAGGAGACAACTGAGCGACTACTAAATAAACTAGACTATGTATTCGTTTTTCCAATAGTCAAGCCGAGGCGCAGCGATCGATAGTTTGGACAAAATAATACTTTGTAATACGTATATTCGTTTTGAAACACGCTGTACTTTAGTCTGAGAAATTCGATGAAGTATATTGGGTAGATTACATGCAAAAATGTACAATGAGATTACAAGAAATATTTTATACATTACTTGATAAATAAACCAACTTTTATTTGTTTTATTTGTTTAAATATTCATTGTTTATTGATAGTTCAGTATGCAGTATGTGTATGAATTACATTGCATAAAGTTACATCATAGTAATAATCTAGCAGATAAATATGTACAATATTGAGTATGAAGCGTTAACAATTTACTGAACATACTCTAATAATAGAAACCAAAAAGGAAAGATATTATTGTATTGTACAAAATAGAATAATATTTATTATGTAATAAAGAGTGTAGATTATCTTAAAGTTGTGAAAAATGTATTATTTGGATTTACATTGCAAACAATTCTTAGCGGCAGTGATGACTTTTGGCAAGAAGTAAAATCATGAGTAACGTACATACACGTTTCTGATTCTGGTATTATATCCATATAGATTAGAATTCATCAGTGTGAAAATATAAATAAAGGGGAATGGTGGGAGCCGTCTAAATGAATATATGTATATTATACTTTCCATCGAATGCATCAGTTCAGTGCTACACGATTCATGAGAGGTGTAACGCTATGGTATATTTAAATGACTCATTAAAAATGTATAAAATATAGTTTACAACTGGGCTGTTGTTCCTATAAATATTAATGAATTTAATGTTATTTAGACAAATTAGTAATTGGTAAAATTATGTATTCAGCGAGTACCGAGCAACATTTATTTGTTATTCCGCAAATATAAACAAGAGTTTTAAATATTTGTCAGTCAACTAATGTCGAAGTATGGACGATAAGAACGTAACACTACTAGTATTACATGCACTAGAGTTCGCCCCACTTCGAAAAAGATTACTGCTTAATCATGTGTTCTCGCTACTACGCTTCTATACTTATGTTTTTGTAGTAACCTAAATATACCCTAAACGAGGGTATTAACAAATACTCAACTAGCTTCAATAAATGCTTTATATACCATAGTGCATGTGTGGATGCTATAATTTCCTTTTCTAAAAAGGTCAACCAAAAAAAAACCTTAAAATTGACAGTACTAGAAAAAGAAATTACATATAAGTTGTCATAAATATCAAAGAAGTTCTCAGCGCACAACCAGCATCCATAAATTTTCGTCAAGTTCTTCAGATCATACTCTCTAAATCGATTCACAATTGACAAACTCCGGTTTGTTATTTCTTATATATTATAAAGCGAGCAATGTTTTTTAAATACCATCGTTCTATACCTTTCTATTGCTTCTGTTTACTACGCCTTCAAATTTTTATAAGAAAAATTAACATAACATTAGATATAAAGTTCATTGTCTCAGTGTTTTCCTTTTATTCCCTTATGCTATTCAGTTCTAAATTCTTGATACTAAATAGTATCATGAGATACGGAAAATATGTGTCACATTTTAACCCCTGTATTTTCTTTTCACCGCTCCTAAACACCCACCCGTTTTCGTCTTCTCATTCCAGTGAGCGAAAACAAACCAAAAAGTCTAAAAGTTCTCTTTTTACCCGCCTAAAAACCGCCATATATTACTAAGTAAATCGGAGAGATGTCGGTAGATGGCCCTTCAGCACTGTAACCGCAAAGAAGATCGCAGTGTAAAATCGGTCGCCTTCAGTTTCTCCTACCTTATCCCTTCTCTCCTTCCTCCTTCTACAAATTGATGGCAATTTCTCAGCGACGCTTATTGAAAGATATTTTTACCTTATCTTGAATCATTTATTATCTATACTTTGGTGTTGGAGTGATATATTAGCCTGTACCACGATTTTGTTAACGATTTATGTGTAGGTGGCTCTCGTCTGTGGCAGTGAAATTGAAGAGGTTCGCAAGCAGGTGGGCAAGATAGAAAAGGAAGCACAGGTAAAGTTTGCACGCGGCAGTGTGAAAATCATATCTGCTTCAACCTAACATAGACGGTAGTTCAGGCGCAGGAATGAGGCGTTAAGGAATTTTATATACAGGTCGAATCAACGTATTCTTATATCATGCAGGTTGATAGGTAAAATCAATGAATTACCAGAAATTAATGCAAATCATTTAGGACACTTCATTTCTAATTTAACTATATATTCGTTTATCAAGCGTTCGGCAATCGATTAGATGTCAGTTTTGTATGCTAGAAAATTTTTCTGTATCTTATCGAGTTTCGTACTACCAGCTTTGTTAATTATCTAGCACAATAATTCTGATGTTATGACTTTTAATCATTTTTTTGTGTAAATAAATTGGCTTTCTAAATCACTTTCTCAAACGATCGCACCAAAATTTTTGTTAAAATTATAAAGGAACTACTTATATAAAAATTAGTGGTCGGTATCTTGTCTTCAAAGGGCAAAATATTTAAGAAAGAGATGATACTATACAGATATACATTCATTGTGTTCAATTAATTTCTTATTTCTTATTGAGAATATTTTATTAGTAAGTATAGAAACTATGTTTTTGATTATTTCTGTTTCGGACGATGATTTATTTAGCAGAAAGTAAATTTTTATTAAAAAAAAACAAATTCCAGCACCGATTTAACATAAATTTGTAATGAAGGTAATGTTAAATAATAATATGTATAGAATAATTAATAATTTAATAGAAGACACATGTCAATAGTGTTACTACGTATCATTAATTTTACTTAATTGTACTTCTTGTTATTCTGTTTTTATCTTTAAAATACAATTTCACTCTTCTGCTAATTTTTTTTCAGAAAAAGTTTGAAATAAATGAAAGCATAAAAATTTCAGCGATACTTATTCAAATTTTAAAATAGTCGATAAATCGCGTATTTTATTAATGACTGCATTTAGTCACATAGAATAACTAACACAATGTAATGAAAATTATTTTGAAAGAATAGGAAAATTAAGACTTTATTGCAAAACTTTTTCAGTTGCCTTTGTAATAGATAATATAATGATAATATATTTAGTTTTAGAAATACAAAATACAGAATAATTGAAAGTAAATAATAAGTGTACATATAATCAAAACGCATATGTAAAAAATAAAATATAAATACATATGTAAAAACAACGAACAAAAAAATATTAAAAAGACGGATATGTGAAGGGGAAAGTATTTGCATATCTGACCATATATTCACGTGTATTTGAACTTATTCTTAGCTTAGAAATGTTGTATAGAGAAACTTATAATTTCAATATCTAATGTGCATTATTATCAGCCTGCCAAATTTTTAACTGATAATTTGTATCTTAGCTGAATATCCTTTTAAGTACTGTCATATATGTACTTCGTAACAAAAAGTATGTATGAAACATTAATTATTTTAATTAGCAGATGGTTTATATAGGGACACGTTCTACTATACATCGGCAGGTATATTTCTTTGTATACTTCTAAATAAAGTGATTTTAATAATTAATTGTCTTGAGATGCACAATGTTAGTTGTTTTCTAAATCCTACTACTACAAAAAAGTAAGCTATATAGAAGTCAAACCGATTGCTTTCGTAGTAGTGCAGTATTTACTGAAGGGACTATTTAACATTTTGTTAGTTAAGCTTCAAGAATAGAAAATGGAAAGTTTCATGAAGAATTTCTTAAGAAAACCTCTGAAAATAATTTTTGTTCAACAAAAAATTATAAGATTTCTTTTTGAAGCATTTTGAAGAGCACATAGCGCACATACTTTGCATTTAAGCTCGACCTCTTGTGCATTACTTGCAAAACCTAGGAATTTTCTTTTTTGTTACCATGTTAAAAAACTAACTTTCTGGTTACTATTTAATTATACTGTAGGATTTTAATTACTTCTCAACTATCTTTAAGTTACTGTTACCTGCAAAAGTAATCACTAAATCATATTCGCTAAGTCATTCTCGTACAAAATAATGAAAAGGCTCTAGAAAATGGAAACTTGAAGAACTATGTACTATACTGTCAGCAACTTTGACCGACATTTCCTACCAAATACTAGTTTATTAGACAAATAAAAATCAATATATCTGAGAGGCAATCATTTGAATCCAATTAGATCCAATTTTTCAAGTAAGACCTGAACTGCACTTGAGTAAAAGGTTTTCATAAATCTATAAGCAAACCGATCATTATTTCACCTGCCCGATCTGTTCTGGTAGCTGAAATATGGCACGTTTTTCCCAAAAATCTTAAGTTTTCCACATTTTCTTTAATTCTATATCTCGATCTAATTTTTTTATATGATGCACCCCCGAATTTCAGATATTTCCTGTGGGATTTCTTTAGTTACTTAACGTATTATACAATACGCTATTGTTTACTTTTCATTTCTGAGACCTAGAAGTACATTCACTGAAAACACGCCATTATATGTACATTACCCAACGGCAAAGGGGTAATTCTTCTATACAATAATGGAAGACCGCCTATCATTTAGATAACCCTAGATGAATTGTTTTGTATATTGACTCACCACATACTAAATGAAATATGTCTTGATGAAGAAAATGTTTTTTTCAGAATTCGACACTCGATATAAAACGAAATTACATTTTTCATCTTCAATAACCCATTTAAAATTAATAAAGGCGAATACTACTATCAGAGGTGCCATCTGATAGTGTGTTTACTTATACAAATCCAAACAGCTTGCATGAAAATAGACAATAAGAGGTAAACAACGTATTAGGCTGACTAACCCAATAAGGCAAATTAAAGTATCGCAAGTTTGCTAAAAAATGTGCGTTACATAAGAGATCGTATTTAATAATGTAAAGACAAAAATGAATTTAACGCCGCTAAAACAGCAATTATTAGTAGAAAACTACTGCCACCTAGACAAGAGAAGATTCATAAAGTTATCGAATATTGTATTTACAAGTATTATTTTTATGAGGAAGGGTATGAGAAGAAAGACACTTGAAATCAAAATTTAAATATTAAAAACTGATTAGAGATTACTAAGGATTTTCTATTTTCCACACAAAAGTAGTTTGACGCCAATATACATAATTACAGGACACGACTCAAGGACAGGTGCAACGTTATGACTAGAGTTGGGATATTTTTCCCTCGGGAAGGAATCGTAACAAGACGAGTGTACGAACAAACAAGCGACCTTGCGTTCCATGCGTTATTTATATCATTTACGTTTTGTTTTATAAATAACACTTATATTTACTCACAACTGTTGTTGCGTAGCGCAAAATGGATAAGACCGACAACATGTCTGCTGCATTACGCAAGTTTCCATAAGGTACGCCGTGCTAAAAAGATGTTCTTATATTTAGAAAATGATCGCACGACATCCACGGCTATAATACACGTGTAATTAAAACAATCTTTAGAAATAGATAACGGATCTATACACGCACAATCACAAATTTGTCTTTGTATGGTAAAATCGGAACCTTTCTTCACAACATTCTTGAACTTTTCCATAACACATATTTTTTATATCACTTGCGCCACACAGCAGTGAGTGTACAACGTTCACAATTTGCATCGACTCCACTAACCATAACCCATTTTTTAAAAATGTATCTAGTGAGTCAAATAAACCTTTATGATTGTCGTAAATTTGTTTTAAATCGGTTTTATCGGAACTATTTTCAAACCTTTTCTTGCTTTCCCTAACTGCTGCAGCTTGGTTAGGTATAAATCGTAGAACCACATATTTTATTTGTTGGAAATTCTCGCAATAATAGAATGCCGCTTTAAACCATATTACATAAAGTATGAGAATTGGCTCTGATAGCTCAGGAATACCTAGGCACCGTCTGAGGAATTCTTGAATTCCTATGGGAGATTTCAAAGAACCTCTTTTGGTATCAAATTAAAGCATCCACCTTTGGAAAACATAGTCTAATAATTTATGCTACAAGGTGTAAACCATGAACTTTACACGTGACATGTAAAAGGCCCTCATTACACACTGTCGCTGCGCCATCGCTCACAAACATCAACAGTTGGTCAATTGAAAGTTGAAATTTTTATTATCCAGCACTACCTTCATAATTGCTTCGCAGTACACTTTTCTAATCTTTTGCTAGCTAATACAATGTGTAATATCGCTTTAGCAGGATCTAGAACACGCACTATAATATTCAAAATAGAACGTTTCTTTCAATCTGTCGTTTTGTCGTCACATAACCACAGCTGTTTATCTTTTACTACAGTTTTGATCATGTTTTGGATGCCGTTACGCACAGTTGGCATATGACTCTGTAACGCTCTCTAGTATGATAACTTTCAGTTGGGATTTTACTTATTCCAGAAGTCATAAAACGGTTGCTTATGGAGTAGATGAAGTCTCTAATCACATGTGATTATCATGTACAATAAATCAAATATAAATTGCGTTTCTGACGGCACGTTATTTTTCTTATTTCGGTGTTGTACACTCTTTATGTGATTTCTACAGTCGCGTTTGTCCAAGAATATCAACGGTTTATCGCAAACTTTATAGTAATATCTTAGCACTATTATAATATAAATTAGGAAATTCATCGATAAACTTTCGGACTGCGTCAACCCATGACCTTGTTTTCCCCTTACGCATGTCCACCATGCTTAATAATTATACGTTCGCCTTATATAAAGATCCGCTAAATACTAGTTTATAAATCTACACTTCATCTGTTTTATTACATTATATTGGTGGGACTCAGATCGAACCTAGCTTGTTGGAAGATATCCCAACTCTGGCTATGATCAATGCATATTCCATACATGTACGAAAAATAATAGACAGCCGGACTGCCGTATACGAACGCTTATACTTTTTCACATACACATAGAAACACAAAACAGACAAATTCTTATATAAACATTTTATTAATCTGTCTCAGAAGAGAATTAACTATTAGTACATTAGTTTTAATAATTACATTTTATGTATTTTCTCCTGTGAAATTTGTCCGCTGCGACGTACATAAGTACATATATATGTACATATACCTTTAAATTCAGAAAAGATCGTTCTACATCTAGGAGGAGCGCTACTAAAATGTGGGAAGAGAAATCGTATTTCCCACCTAAATTTAGATTTATATATATATATTTTTTGAAAAGCAGCCTTAATATATGCAAATCGAGATATATTTAAAATACACCGTTTTCTTTTGTTTCTTATATATAAGACGAAGTCCAAAAATTAATTGTCTTACTTTAATGTTACTTTGTTCAAAGTATTTATAAGGTTTATCAAGTTTTCGAAATTATTTCTTTCAATCGAAGGCTTAAGAATGGAACTTTCCAAACCTTAATTTTCTAATATTTCTATGCATTTTTGTGCGAGTATTATTTGGTAAAAAAAAAACATAAAACCTTTTAGGTTTTGAAAATTTAGACAGTATGCATACTTCGTTCTATTTACCCCATTTTGTAGTTAAAGGAACTATGAATAGTAAAGGTAAAGCCAGATACTATTCCTTATAAAGAAATACGTGAAGGTGTTTTTCAAAAATTTGCTTGAGCAAACCAGCTACTTTACAAACATTTGCAGATGTGCAATTCCGCGCCAACGCAAGTTAAATGGAATATATTGGAATAAAGTTGTTTTTGTCTGTATTTATAATAAATGAAAGAATCTTGATCATTTGACAGCTTTCGATATATATATTAGTAATAGTTTATGCATTGAGTTGATGCATTATCGCGGAAATATCGCAAAGTACCTATTACATTTGTCATTATAAACCACGTATATTTACTTTCTGCTTCTGGGTTTCCGGGCTGGAACCGTGTCACTTGTATATCTGCCGACGTTTCGTACCCATTTGTATGGGAAATCTTCAGGGCTGAACTACTACGCTGAAACTGTAACGTATATTTACTGTTTTGTCAGCACTAATCCACAGACACTGACTGGATATACTATAATTTAGTTCTTGTATTTTGGGCAACATTTTATTAAATATTGTTTCTGCATAACCAGGAATGTATTTACTTGTATATTTTTCAATAAATAGCTTTTCTTTAGGATGTCTCAGTTTATGTAAAAAAATACTGGGTGTAACAAAAGCTTCACATAGATCTTATAAAAGTTATCTGTTAACATATTTTGCTTATACGAGATGTGGCAATTAAATAACGAGACTGGTGTGTGAAATGTTATTTATTGCAAATAAACTTATATTTAACTTTTATCCCCTTCTCCTTTTCTATCTATACACCGCTATATACGTATCTTCCATTGTTCTAAACAATACTGTAGTTTATCAGTTATCAGCCTCTTCGGCAACTCTGATGTTTTTGCTTTACATGTTCAACAGACTGAAAATGTGTTCCCTTTAATGCACTTTTGACTTTTGGGACAAGGTAGAAGTCACACGGTGCGCTAAAAATTGCTTCACAGATACGGCATTGTGAGCTAGTGAGTTGTCTTGGTGCAGAATCCATGAGTCGTTCTTCCACAAATCCAGTCTTTTCTTCTTACTCTTTCCATCAGCTTGATTAGGATTTCTTGGCAGTACTTTTGATTAATAGGTTTGATTCTCAGGCATCCAATCAGTAATAACAACACCCTTGATATCGAGAAAGAAAAACGATCAGCATTGCTTTCAATTTCGACTTGCTCATTCGTAGTGGAAAATCTAAGTTACATCACATGTGATGTTTTTTGTGAGCAAGTCTAGTTCTTCTGTGAATTATTTCATAATGTCAGAGAAAATCTTCATCCGATTGTACCTTTGTGACGTTTTTCGGCATAACTTTTGCACAAACTTTTGTCATATTTAATTCATTATGCAAAACGTGTCTTACTGCTTCTTTGTTAATGTTTACCATATCGGCGATCATCCGAATGCTCAGATTTCGGTCTTCCGCACAATTTCATTAATTTTCTGAACGTTCCCTTCAGTTTTTGCAGTTACAGGTCGGCCAGGATGTGACATAACATTATCATCAAACACCTCCTTTAGCATTTGTAAACATTCTGTTGGTGAGTTTTTAATTTGACAGGGAATTTCAGGTTAAGTCGTTGCTTGATTTTTATTTCAATCAGCATCACGGCACTATTAAGTTACAGTTCTTCTACAATTAAAGCTCGAAAGTGAACTAAAGCAGACAATGAGACAAAACTACGGGTTGTTGCTTGAGAGGTATCAAGGTTAATGACATTCCGCGATGAAAGGGGCGCAGTTTCGTTATTTAGTTGCCATATCTCGTATATATTTATGTTTATATTTCACGCATACTTACATTTTATAGTACTTGAACAGATATTGGATATTATTTCCAAATCATTAGGTATTGACAAGTATTCCACAAAAAATCCAATCAGTTATTAGCCATACGGCCATGGCTATAATTAGCCATATTCAATTTAGGAGTGTAAAAAAACTTTTCTTAACATTAGGATTTATTGTAATCAATCCTATAAATATATTTGCACATTGTATGCCATTGAAAGGTGCAGCTCATAGGTATTCTACATTGTATTGCCCTGATTAATTTGGTACTAGTAAGAAAAAAAAGGGCAACTAATAATGTATGCTCAGAATAAAAGAAACATAAAAATTTAAGTATTGTCTAAAAGGAATGCAAATTCTTGTATGTAAGTTCCAACAAAAGAGGAGGCCAAAAGAGTGAAGCGAAACTATATATATTTTCTCAAAAAAAAAAAGCATATTTACATAAATATTCCAAACAAAATCGTAAATATGTTCATATGTATGTACAATTAAGAGAAATGAAATGCAAGAAAAGAAAGAAAAACAATAGTTTTTAAATAAATTAATTAATAGAACTAATGAAAACGCATGTGTCTGATAATTACACTTATTTAAAAAGCATCTATCCCAAAAACGAAAGTGAAAGTGAAAGTTTTGTACCACAAGAAAATAGGAGTATTGGATTGACTTTACCAGTTTCCAAAGACAAATCCAAAAGTAAATGTACGGTCTAAATCAAAAACTAGTATTTAAGTGTAGTATAGTCTATATAAGACACGGAGACTAGTATTTTAAAAACAGGCAACGAATTGAAAAAAACGTATATTTGGGAAATCTGTTCAAATATTAATACGCATTTACATAGGAGGTACCTAATATTCGTTATCTTCAAAAATAGTTTGAATAGTTGAAAATAGTGACCTTAAGGCCTCCTGTATATACACATTGTAATTTTGTACTATTATATACTTACTGATCTTTGCAGTAAATGTATTTCAGGTTATCTAAAAACAATAAAACATGAACCTTCTTGTCACACTTGACAATAATTTATGAATTTCAGCATGCTATACAAAAAGAAAACATTTTTTGTTTAAATTATTATGAAATAAACTTATTTAAGCTATTGATATTCTTCTAAAACAAACCCTCAGTTAAATTTAATTTAGGGTTGTGTAAAATTCTGTCATTAGCTCAACGACACTTAACCATAATAACCTAGAACGGTTAATGTCTTGTTTATTCACGAACTACCTGTAAAATCCAGGACATTAAACTTATTGCACTTCCAACTCATTTCATCTAATTGAAACAGATGTTGACAGTACAACACAGATTAACCAACAAAAAATTTTCTCAAATTTCCCTAAACAAATTCACCTATTTCCATAAACTTTTATCTCTCCTTTGTTCCACTCTTTTTTCCTTCTCAACGAAGACAAAAAAAAGAAGAAAAACAACGTTACCTTTAACATTCGGAGCAGAAATTTGCCCGTATTTGCCTGAGGTTAATTCAGAGCTGACCGATTAAAATCAGAGCTCCCTTAAAGCCATTAAGCCCAGAGAAACTGGACCCGGTCTTTCACGAGCTTTGAGAATCAGATTCGATGTCGTTTTCGAGCAGTAGAGAGCACGAGAAGAATAAGAAAATAAAAGAGAAGGAAGCAAGATCGATGCTCTCGCATCTCTTTTACGAACAAAAGACCGTTGCGCCAAAAGATATAAAAGAAGTGGCCAATGGACGGAAGAATCTTCCTTTTTTAAATAGGGCGATTTCTTATTAAGGCAGTCTTTATTTATGGCAAGTTTTTTTGTAATGTACAAAGAGCGTTGAAGACAGTTAAGATGTCTATTGAAATATTGTAATATATTATTTTATATATTTTTATCTATCATAACCAAATGACGTATCGGATTACAAATTTTTTATGCAAAAGTATAATATTAGGAGTAATTATTACATAATTCATTCAAAGCTTTGTGAAGCACAGAATTTTCAATACATACAAATTCAAGATTATTGTTTGTGAAAATGGACACGAAATCCTAAAGCTATTTAGATGAATAAAAGTACTTACAGACTCTATGTCAATTTTCATTGACAGTAGATACCAAGTCAATTAGTTTCTTGAATTTGCTTTAAATTTTTTTTGAAAAATGAAACAGCCAAATAAAACACAACATAGCATAGTTGGTTTAAACGTTATCGTGAAAGACATTTATTCTGAAATTATTAAAAAAATCAAGTCAATAGTCATGGAAAGTAAACGTTCGAAACCATTTTAGGTTTTAAATGTGTTGCATTGAAATTGATTCCAACATTAGTGGATTTTCTGCAGAGAAGAAAAAGCACTGATGTGTTGACAGTGCATTTCAACAAAGAGAAAATGTAAGAAACTGATGTTTGCGGATAATTTAACATTATTTTCAGCTACTATTTTTCATCTGATGGCGAATATTTAACAAATGTAACACAATATAGCTCCAGTATATTAACTAATTACTGTGGAATTTCCAGGTCTTCGATTGATGTTTCTAAGTGCAGGGTTATATAGTCATTGCTGTATAAGGGGACTGAGAGATCACCTTTGGTTTAAGATGCAGAAGTTCTGTTCGGCTCAAAAAAAGCATTTATACGTGGGTGCTTCAATATTTTTTTTTGTTTTATTTACTGCAACTGCAAGAAATGTTAAAGACCCTTTCTTTAACATTTTATCTATTTTACTAGCACATTTATTATTTATTATTATTTATTATTTATTTATAATCAGAGAAAATTTCTCAAATTTATTTATGGAGAGAAGATTATTATAGCCAAAAAGACAACTAGAAAGACGATTATAACATTCCTGAAAAGCGATTTTAATTTTTTTAATTTTTTAATTTTAAATTTCCATCGTCTCATTTGGTATTAGAAGCATAATTTCTTTTACTTTACTTTTTTAGATATTTGGTACTACATCATTTTACTTTTACAAGCATTGTTAGCAAATGACCAATTAGGTTGCAGAAATTTAAAAAAGGCAAGCTTTGGCAAACAGGAAAGCAATTGTTTTTCAAGATGATAACGCTAAACTACACCCGACACGAAGAAAGTTGGCAGAACTATAAAATGTATCTTGGAACTATTTCAAATGTTGAAAAATATATTGAATGAAAAAGCGTACTCAAGAAGTAGCTTTCAGCAAACATTTTATTCCAAAAAAAACATACATTTTTAAGATGATATTATATGCCTGAAAAATGGAAGAGTGTCGTACAAAACAATCTAGTACAATATATTGATGAATATTTTTAATGGGTATATTCCAAGTTTACTTTTTTCTTATTTTAAAAAAGTACGATAAAATCTTTCGATAAACCTAATAATTACGTGGCAAGTTAAAATTATATAAACACAATTACGCATGTGTAATTATATCCCTATACCAGGGTACTTTTTAAATGAATAAAGACTATTTACAGACCGTTTAAAATAATAACTTTCTCATGTTTAGCGTTCGCGTAGTAAATTCTAAATATCTTTTTAAAGATTTACACAGGTGGAACGACAATAAACATGAAAGAAAAAAGCGATAAAATTGTATGTCTGGAAAACACAACCATTTTCCAGGCACTTTTGAAACAATATTTTCTTGCGACGATGAGGACACGTCTTGCACATTTTCTCATGCCCATTCCAGAATCCCAGAACAGAGAATGTTTTGATATTTTCCCATTTTCACGAAACGGATCAGAGAGAAATGTAACGCCACACCGTCTTCTGCTTCCGTCTCCTGGCCGTCAATGTCATCAGGGTCCGAAGCACCCGATTCCAATGATGCAGAAATGTAATTTAAGACAACGGACAGATCCAGATCCTCGCGTATATAGAGAAGGAAAGATACTAAAACGTACCCGGTAAGAACGTAAGTGGACAAAGGATAGAGAGAAAGAAAATACGAAAGGGAAAATGAAAGATGTATTGCCATTGAGTGTCGCGCATGCATGAGTGTTTATTCCTGATATGAAAGAATATAGGGTGGTGTGCAGGATAGATGATGACGAAATGTGAACAGTCCGGAAAAGAAACTTGTCTTTAGGTTTTCTCTTCTTTCTTTTATCTTGTTTCTTTTTTTTATTTATGAACTAAACTGGTCATTTGTATTTGTAAATCTGTTCTTTAAAATGTAATAGTTCATTTTTAAAGAGATATGTACGTTTAATAATATTAGGTGTTTGATAAATTTAAAGTTTCCAGAATTTTCGAGAATTAATAAATTAAATATTACTTGTATTAATTATAAAGAGTGATTCAAATTTCGCGTTTTTTTAAAGAATAAATAAAACACATAAATTACATTCACTTTCAAAAACTTTTTAATGGTAATTGAAGTATCTGTTATAACATTTATATGCGGAAAATAATCTCTGCCAAATGGCCTCCTCTTGCAACTCCACAGACGTCCACTCTTTTCTTAAAATTTTCAATGACATTTTGATATAATTGAGGCTCTATCTCACCAATGACACGAATAATTTCATCTTTCAAAGCAGGCATTGATTGTGGATTGTTTTTATAAACCTGACTTTTCACATAAACACAGAGAAAATAGGTCCAGGAAATTTTTCTCTCAATAAATCAATTGATTCGTGTGCAAAGTGAGGTGTAGCGCCATCCTGTTGAAACCACATATCCTCTAGATCAATATTCATTAATTCAGGCCACCAAAGTCGATTATCATCCGACGATATCGATCACCATTGATAGTTCATCAGCAGCATTATCAAAGAAGTATGGTCGAATTACACTACCTGACCATAATGCACACCAAAAAGTAACTCGTGTAGGATGCATAGGTTTCTCATGAATAATTCGTGGATTTTCCTGAGCCCAGATACGACAATTTTGTTTATTAACATAGCCACCAAGTTCAAAATGTGTCTCATCGGAAATAATTATTTTTTGAGAAAAATCAGCTGGTTGTTCATTGATGAGATTGACAAATGAACGACGTTTTAAATGATCTAATGGCTTCAGTTCCTGTGTTATTTGAATCTTATATGCCTTCGGAGCTAAATCCTTGTGTAAAATACGCCATGTTGTTGATCCACTAAGTCCAAGTTGTGAACGTCCAATGGACATTTCAGGATCTTCAGCAACACTTTCATGAACCAAATAAATATTTTCTTGTGAATGACCACTACGATTGTATTTTTCACTGTTTTGATCTTTATCGGAACCAGTCTCTTGAAATTTTTTAATAATTCGACCAATAGTGCTTTCAGATGGACGATTATATAAACCATAAAAATCACGTAATTTTCTAAAAACTCTTTTCACAGAACGCTGATTTTCATAAAATAATTCAACAATTTGAACGCGTTGTTGTACTGTGTACGAAGCCATTTTTATAAATGTCATACATCACACTTTTTAAATGCCCACATACCCAGACAAATTCAGTGCGCCATCTATATTTTATTTATTCTTAAAAAAAAGCCGCGCAATTTGAAACATCTTTACATAATTATTAGATAAGATGCATATAATGAACACTAATATTTTGTGGCTTCTTTGGTTTGAATTCCTTTTTCAATGCATTGTTTTACCTTTTTCTCAATACTAAATTTTATTAATTGTTTCTCTTAACATATTTAGTACAGGGTAAAATTGGTCGATTTAAGTATAACTTAATGATTAACAGTGCCGGAGTTATCTTAATTTAGTACATTCATTCTGTTCACGGAAATTCATAAAGAAAATGGAAATGCGTGTAAATATTGCGCGACGAAATTTGGTAAGCAAATAGTATTAGAGCAGTTCATTTCATATTTTGCAAGAGAACGACGCGGCAGTATTAGGTGAGGATGCACTAGTAAAGGGAATATCCGCTTAAATGGCTAGTATAGCAACAACGCGTTATGGCTTGGAGTCAATAAATCGCTCTAGCGAGCCGCTTACACTTATTTGCACAGATCTTCGGCATTAGTAGAGGGGGCTGGATACCACTAAGGTAATGAGCTGGCCAGGAAAGTACCCGTAAGTGGTAGTGTTCTATGAAGGTCTGTACTGCACCTGTGGTCGTCCGTTGTTGTACTGGTACAGCAGACGTACGCACCGCCAAATGTAGGGACGTACTACTCGACGTAGCACTCTGTCAACATAACCCATATGCTGTAGCACCTCATACCAGGATGCCCTGCTGTTAGTGGTAATGGCGTGATTGAATACACGCTTCGATTAAATGTTCACTAGGTCTTCGGCGATTCGAGACTTACGCGTCTCCCGTACCCAGCGTGAATCAGGATTTGTTAGAGAACAAAATGCACATCCATTCGCTACGCCACCGTAATATTACATAGCACCGGTCGTTACGTGCACGTTGATAATCCGATGTCAGAAAACAGTCTGATCCTCTCAGTCCGTAGTAATGGGAGGATATCTAAAACGAGGCATTTTCCAACCGGATACTAGTAAAGCTTCATCCCAAACAGCACGGTACATAAGGAAGGATAAATCTGCTACAAGTTTGCCAATGATCATGCGCGATACATGTCGACACATCAGCGAGCTAATCTGCACTAATAATTGTCGCAGTTACCAACTCCATTCGTCTCCCACAAAGATACTTTCGTGTGGCTTACGGTACCGTTCTCTCTCAAATATAGTATTTACGCGGTCAACAGTGTATGATCATAACACCAAATGGTATAAATACACAAAATCTGGAGCTCCAAGGTATATCTTCTAATAATTAAAGGATTCTATGAAAAGTTTAAAATGGAAAATAAAGTCTGCATTTTCATCATTTCATTACTTCTGTAAAGCGAAGAACGCGCGTATGTATGTGAGAAGTTGCGATGATAGTGCTCTAGTAGAACATGAATGCCAGCGACAAAATTACGACGTTAATAGTCAAATCCATGTTAGGCATCCACTACATGAAAAAGCTAGGATCTGTTAGCAAACTCGATGTTTTAGTTCCTTATGAACAGATGAAATTAACTTAACGACACATATGTACATATATCTGATATGCTCCTTAAACGTGAGGAAAACGATCCTTCTTTTGAAGCGACCAGTGTGGATGTTGTAATGAAAAGTGGATTGTTTACAATTAAAGATTTGCCTCAAACGTTGACACGGGATATTCATTAGAAATGGGATATGTTCTCAGTGTTGTGGGATTTGAAAGATGTCGTGTTTTTCGAGCTCCTAGCAAGAAACGAGTCAATTTACTATTAATTAAGTGTGTATTGTTTGCATTTGGACAGTTTAAGCGAATCCATCAACCAGAAACATAGAGAGCTTGTTAATGATAAAGAGTGGCATCTTACCACTATAGCGAGAGAACACACGCAAGTTTAATCGCCGGCTAAAAATTATTGGATGCTAGATGTGACGTGTAGTAATACGCAGACTTGCTGAACCTTACACCGCTAGATTTTCATTTAATCTGACTGTTCTTTTCAAAACTCCTTATGTAGTGTAATGTTCTACTAACATGAATACACTGATAAATGTAAGTGCTTTTATGAGCGCTACGCAAAAGGTTATCGAAGGCCACGGCTAATAAAATGAATAGGTCTTTTCTATATTAATAAACACAAACTAATGCTTGAAGGTAAATTTTAGTGGAGACTGGTTGATTAAATTAATATATAACCCATTTCCATAATAATTTTCGTATCATGTATACGTATTTCGACGACTAAGTCGTTATCATCAGTAGATAATTAATCACAGAATCTTACCTAAAACCACGGCAAAATCTGCACAGAGACAAAGTCCGTACTAGATTTAAATGTGTTTGGTTTCCGGCAGTGTAAGTCTAGTACGGACTTTGTTTTTGAGCGGATTTTGCCGTTATTCCAGGTGCGACACTGATTATCTGCTGATGATGACAACTTTTCTGCTGAATACGCATACGGAATACGAAAATTATTGTGGATAGGGGGTTATATTAACCTTAATTGATTAACAGAAAAATACTCACCATTTTGCCGACAATCCTGTTCCTTATGCACACTAGATGCAATGCTATTTTAATTAATTCTGTGTATGTATACGAAGATATGTTACACAAAGTACATCCAAAATTAAGTGAGAAATTAACTATATAGCAACATATTAATAGACTTTAAAAAATCAGACTATATTGAAGAACGGAGAAATAAAAAAGATTTAAAAAGTGTAATAATGTAATAAACGACGCCATCAAATAAATTTCCTGGTATCCTAAACTTGATTCGGTAAAGGGACGTAAAAAGAATACATTTGAATTCTCTAGTAAATAAAATGCAGCTACTCCGCCCTTTAATTTAAAGAACACCATGCAATCCTCGCCCTTTTTCGATATTCCTTTACCTCCTAGAGGTTTTTACATCCCCTGTTTTTCATCGTAAAACCAACGATACGCAATTTGAAACAATTTAATTTTGCCTGCCAATATAGATTCGCTTCGGTTGCATTATTCCATTGTTTATGATCTATTGCAATAAAGAGAACAAGACCGCCATAATTACCGAAGCTTATAATATTGCGACGAAAACGCTGATATAGTATTATTCCAAAAATATGTAATAAACGTAACCAAACGCAAAGGGCAAATCACGTTTCTCCATGTATTACGATTTAATAGTTACATACATATGTACATACATATATATAGATACATGTGGACGATGTTGTAAGTGATAATATGATTCTATATAAAGTAAATAATACAATACATAAAATAATTTGTTCAATTATATAATTTCCATTATTCTCCATCACGTTAAAAGTTAGTTGATTTATTGTAGAAACGCGAAATTTTTTGCCGTTCAAAAAATGTAAGTTTTCTTCAATTGAGATGTTTTTAACAAATAAAAGGAAGATAAGAATTTGACTGTGTTCGAGAGACAACAAGCATAAAGTATCTTCAATTCTATAATATTTCGTTGGAGATGCATTGATATTTGTGGTTTCTTCGCATTGTAACACTAAAATGTGATGCGTATTCGATTAGTCAACCTTTACTTTTTATTTTATTTTGAGTTCATTGTTTTAACCAATCCCATATTCAATATTCGAACGTAGGCTCCTGAACCACATACTTGAAATACTGGTCTACAATATAGAAGAAAAATATTGTTATTGGTTTAGTAGCAAGGCCACCAGTATAGCCACTATTTTCTTTCAGATACTTACAACCGAGAGAAAATAACGTCTATACTGGTGGCAATGCTACCAAACCAATAACTATATTTTTCTTCCTGATTGTAGACCAGCATTTCAAGTACGTGATTTAGGAGTCTATGTTCAGATATTTCCAAGATCACTTACATTTGATTTTCTAATATTACACCCTTTTTTATCCATAGTTAAAAATTTAAAAAAACAGCACATTCAATCCTAGAAGATAAGCGCTGAGTCGCTATTGTGTTATAAGGCAGAGGCTGTTATCAATTTATTCAGACTGTCTTCGTGAATGTGCCTTCAGTCTGTTTTAAAGAATCTCATCCGAAATATCGGTTGGACGACAAGATCTCAGTTTCACCAAAATGGTAGAATCAAGAAAGAAATTTATGAAATGGGGAGATTGTAAAGGCTTTTGTATAATTTGCACAAATATTTAGCAAATTTATTTAAGAATGTATGGATCCTGTTACGTTTTATTAACGGATTTCACTATGAACGATATTTTAGGTAGACAGTACATTGATTTTTAAGAAGTAGTAATACATGTAAATAAAATGTATAATATCGTGTTGATTTACTCAGGAAAATAGGCGAGTACCTATTCAAGAATTATCAAAAAATTATTGTCCATACTATAACAAAAATTTAAATTAAAAAAATCAAGACTTAGTTAAAATTAATGGATCTTTCTTGTGAACAAAGACAGATGAAGAAACATTTAGGGCTTTAGAAACGTCTGTTAGTGTTATAAGAGATGTAAGCCGAAACAATTATTTTCAAATTAGTTTGATCCGAATCTGTGAGCAATTGTGTCCATGTGAAAGATTGTATCCACACACACACATATATATATATATATATATATATATATATATATATATATATATACACTACAGGCCATAAGTGTGGGATCACTTATCATAAATAACAAAACACTTGTATTTTAGACACATCCCTTAGACTTTCACCTGTTTGGGTAAGAATAATTGAAATAACAGTTGTAAATGTAATTCTGAGAAGGATTATTCGGATTATTATTATAAATTAGATAAATATATTTGTTTCTGAAAAATATTGTAAATCCTTTTAATAGTTTTATGGCGTCTATTTAATAGAAATATTTTATATACCCTAATATGCGGAAAGAAAATTGTGACTGTTGGAAACACCATTTCTTGTGAACATACATTCGACACTCTTTAAAATAAGTGATGAAATATTTGAATCTTCTTGAATTTTGTTTAAAATTGTATTTATTGCAAAGCATTATTGTTTGCAAATTGTCATTTTCGTGTAATGGTTCTACTTAAAAGGCTGAAAGCACTGAAGGAACTATCGTCTTACTTGGAATGTTCGATTTCTGGGCTGTTTGTCTAATGTTACAAGCAGAACCTTGATGAACAATATCTAAAATTCCTTCTTCAACTTGGATCGTATGACGCCTTGGTCTATCGGCATCACGTTGACTGGTAACAAATATGTGTGTTTCACGAATTCCCCGATTCAATCTGAGAACGAGCTGCCGGTGCAGACACCGTATTGCATATGCGTCTTTTCTCAAGTGCACATTTCCATTGCAAAACTCCAAATACCATATACATACATATCAGCCTATTCATTGAAAATATACGTTACGATATAATAAAAATGAGGTAAGTATTGTAAGTGAAAATAATGAACGTTAAACTGATAAATGTCAAAATTTTACAAATAATTATTTTGAAATTAGACATTATTCTGGGTCAAGGCTGCCATATGTTTTTTAACATAAAAAAAGCAAATGAAGACATTTTTAAATAAGGTAAAATATTGGCATATACAGATTAATTATACCAACGTAGAGTAGCATAAATTTATTTGACAGTAAACAGAAAACACAGAAAATTTGTGGCACATTGAAGGTGTCGCGTGCCTTAGCGACTGACAATACAACATTTCTCCCATCGTCCTCAGCTAGCAAGAAAAACTATCTTAGACAGTATTTGAGATTATGAATTGTTTGAAATTGATATATGAACTTTATTTTATAACACAATGTAATGACACTAATTTGAGCTTGAAGCAAAAATGCAAATAAAAGTTTATTAAATTTAATAAATTAACACGAATGAATTAAAAAAAGTATAACACATTAACAAGATAATAATTGTAACTATAATAAAAAAATACCTTCTATTGCATAAATAATCTGAAATAAAAGTTTCCTAACTTTCAATTTATGGATTAACGTTTGTGTATGTCTAGTTAGTTTATTACATGGTTAAACAAATTAAGGTACAAACATTAATAATAAATACGTTATTATTAACAAACTATTAAAAAAAAAACTGATAAGCTTAACAGCACACTTTAAGGTAAGTAAACTATGATAATACTTATATTTTTTAATCAAACTTTGAATTACTTCTTAAATACTACTTTTAGGTTAAAAGAGTATGTATTAAATGTATTGATAAGATTTCGAAATGATAAATTAAGTAAATTTTTTTTATTTTTTATTTTAGGCCTTTCTTTTCAAAAAAAAGAGTATTATAAAATTTGTTTACTAAGAAATTTGAATTACACTTTGGTTTTCAAGGAAAGTTTTTATAACAAATAGATATTTGGCTGCATGTATGCAGATTAGAAACTTAGCAATAATGCAGAACGTACTTGTAAATAAAATACACAACGGTAATTTTAATGGTTACGTATCAAATTAACGTAACGAGAGTAGCAACTGACGTAGTTGTTTCAATATTTTAAGTACATATAAATTTCCAGGTAACGTAATTACAAAAATGCTGAGTTTAAATTGCCCTCTTTTGATGTAGAGAGTAACTGTAACAGCGATACGATGAATGTTGCTTTTGCTGCTAGCACAGAATTGCGTTTTAACTTGATTCGGTGTAGTGTATAGGGGGACCAGTCGCTAATGGGGCGTATTGGCGGTGTGTAATCTCGGTTTTGCTGACAAACGCGTCGCGTGCCTTTATTTGGCATACACGCGGAACCGATAAAACATTACCGCATTCCTTATTACCATCACTATTGTTGATGTATTACATATTTATTCGCAACCGAGGACTAAATAACAGTCGAAATGGAATTAATCCTAGAACAAGAGGAACGCAATCATTGAAGAATTCTTGCAAAATTTAAGTGCACTAATTTTAATTAAAAGCAATAATTAATAATATTTCTACAGATTTTGCAAGGCTTAATACTTTTGAAAATAAGTACATATTCTAAAGGTAACACCTTTTAATATACAGTAACACATTTCAAATAGTTTTCTTGCCATTAAAAGGCGTATTTTGTAAAAACTCATCAATACACATAAAAAATCCACATATATGTTATTATATGTATATTTGTATATTATATACTAAGACGATCATTGACTAAAATATAGAATCGTCTAAAAAATTATAATGTACAATAAATCTTTATGAATGTATCTCACACCAAAAATTGTACAGCAAATGGATTTCTATAGGCAATGGTAAATTCCGAAGAAATAGAAACATTACTCTCAAAACTTACAGTAACAATACGTTCATAAAGCTTTCACATTCATCACATCGGTAAAATGTAAAATCACATACTTTAATCACTATATCTTTCAAACAGGTAATGAGATTCGCGAACTTTTCGTCATCAAACGTTATGGTATCATAACTAAAATTAAGTAGGTCTACTGACCAATATATTGGGTAATTTAATTCGTTTTGCCCATTATTAAAAGTACGTGTAGAAAAACTGTGGATTGGTCCAATTTATTAAGATTTGAGAAATAGAGGAATCGGGAGAATACGGGTATGCGATGTTTAAATTAAATTACTTGTATTCGCACATAATAGCTTAGATATTGTATATTAACGGAAATATAAATAGCTCCCCATGCTTATTTCTTCTTTTCACGTAAAACTGATAAACCTTTAATTTGTATTAAGTATAAAACAAATAGAAAGAGAAATATGGCTACAAGTGATTAGGAAGTAGTGATTTATTTCAATGCTTTGAGACAGTAAAATTGCAGCTACGTATTGATAAATATTCCATAAAATAAAAATAATGACAGGGATTCTTTTTAAAGAAAGAAAAAATGTCTTCAAAAGTAAAAGTAAAATTATTGGGTTGGCAACTAAGTACTTTCGGTTTTTACTGATAGAGAGCGTTACTTTATTTTTTGTATAACGTATGTTAGTGCTGTACTTTACCGTTTGTCGCGTGATACTAGTCACATTGACGTAACTTCAGAAGCAAGTAGTGCGTGATTTTTATTAAAGCTATTAGTTGTGGGTTAATTTTAAATGGAGTGCAGAAACGAACATTTTCGACGTATTTTACTATTTTATTTCCGTAAAGGAAAGACAGCTGCTGCGGCTCACAAAGAGATATGTGAAGTTTATGGTGATAATTGCTTAACAGCACGTGTCAGAATTGGTATAAAAAATTCCGTTCTGGAGATTTTTCCCTCAAAGATGAGCAACGTTCTGGTCGGCCTACTGAAGTTGATGACCAAATCAAAGTCATAATTGAAGAGGATCGTCATATAACTGTTCGAGAGGTTGCGGGGAGGCTTCATGTATCGCACACAACAATTGAAAAACATTTAAAATATCTTGGGTTAGTTAAGAAGCTTGATATTTGGGTACTTCACGAATTGAAAGAAATTCATTTAACACAAAGAATCAACTTTTGCGATATGCACCATAGACGAAATGAAACCGACCCTTTCTTAAAAAGAATCATCACTGGTGATGAAAAATGGGTCCTGTACAGTAACACGATCATGGAGCTCAAACCACATCGAAAGCTGAATTGCATCCAAAAAAGATCATGCTGTCAGTTTGGTGGTATTACAAAGGTGTTGTGTTTTTTGAGCTGTTTCCAAGGAACCAAACGATCAATTCTGATGTTTACTGTCAACAATTAATAAAACTGGATGAAGCAATCAAAGAAAAATGGCCAGAATTGACAAATCGGAAGGTGTAGTTTTCCACCAAGATAATGCAAGGCCTCACACATCTTTGGCAACTCGTGGGAAACTATTGGAGCTTGGCTGGGAAGTGATGCCACATCCCCCATACAGTCCTGATCTAGCACCATCTGATTACCATTTATTTCGAAGTTTGCAGAATTATTTGAATAGTAAAACTTTCACAAATGACGATGACCTTCACTCGCACCTGGTTCACTTTTTTGCTGATAAGGACCAGAAATTTTATGAGCGCGGAATCATGTAGCTGAAAGAAAGATGGCAAAAGGTCATTGAGCAAAATGGAAAATATTTAATTGATTAAAAACTATTCTTTGTTTAAAAAAAAGTGTTTTATTTTATACTACAAAACCCAAAGTACTTAGTTGCCAACCCAATATATTTTAATAAAGTCGATCAAATTTTAAATTCTAAGTGATTAAAACGACAAAACACCCCGCTTCTGTCAAGAAGATTATTTAAAATTAAAATTTTATTGTATATTGTATATATTTACACAAATTGTTTTAAAATCTTAAAAAGTATTATTTCTAACAATTTTAGCAAATATTCTATAGCTTTTATTACTACTCGGCGCAATATCTAGCTCATCCCGTAACACCCCTACAGGACTCAAATCGGGGCTCTGAGGAGGTCATTTCTAATAACAATTGTTCCTTCCCATTCTAATTCCTGTAAATAGCCCCGACACAACTTGGGCATGTACTTGGAGTCGTTGTCTTGTTGGAACACAAAGTTTTCTCCAATTAGTCGTGTCCCAAAAGAAGCGGCATTCTGCTTCAAAGTTTCTCTCTACTGTGCTTTTCTTAGAATGCCGTCTATTTTAATAAGATTGCCTAGAGATGTCTCAAAATATTATTGATCGTCTTTAATGCATGCTTCGAGAAATCGTTCTTCCGCTAATATTCGGACAAACGTTTTTCTTTATGAACCAAATATCTCGAATTTTATTTTCTCATAGCAACTCTTCTGGATAATTTTCTTCTGCATAAACGCCCTTTCACTGTTATGATACTAACTGGTTTATTCCGATTAGTTTGCTTCTGCTGCAATTTTCGGTGCAGTTTTTCGTCTATTTACTTTATTTAACAAAACTATTGCTTGATCCTCTGCTGGTGTTATTTTAAATAGGTCTGGCCGATATCTATTTAATAAACTACCAGTTTCTTTATATTTTTAACATTATACTCCACAGTTCTGCGAGAGTTCAATAATTTCACGATTTACCTCCTACTTTTCACAAAATCATCATGACAAAATATCAAAATTCAATTTTATTTTAAAATAATACGCAAACATTACGACATGAAGTTTTTACACTTGCAAAGTTTAAAGAAACCTAAAATTTTTATACTGATACTATATTTTTCTTTACTTGATTTATCTGATCTGAATTTACGAAAAAATTTTTTTATTATTTGTTGTCGATAATTTAGTTTTAAAGTACTTAAATACATAAATATCGAAGAATATTCATGAAAAATTCCTCCATAGATCGGTTAGTACTGAAACTAATAAAAGAAAGATAATTAATAATTCGTCATCAATGAAGCACTACTTTTAATTTTGATCGAAACCTTATTAAACGAATAGTAATTGCAAACTTTTGTTTAGGATTTTATAAATACAATTACGATCTTTAATAGGAAAAGGAAGGATGACAACTTGTCGAAATACACATCTAGGATACAACTAATAGTGTGGTAAGGGATTACTACTTGCTAGAATAGAATTTTACAATGAAGCCTGAGGAATATGTATATGTATAATAATTTTGTTTAGCTGAAGAAACAAAGTAAAGATCTGTGTACAAGAATTGCCAAATACCAAACTATAGGACGGTGTAGACTCTACGTATGAGAAGTGTAAATTTCTGGGCGGCCGAACATCTACACGTCAAGGCTGATAAACACTACATAGATGAACAGAGTTTGGCAGTGCTAATGCCATCTTTCCAAAAAAATTATCAACAAAGACTTCTCGATTGTTTTGGGGAGAACTAATAAGTTGCGTAAATTGTATAAATGAGTTTAAAAAGCGTTTTTAAAAGCGCTCCGAATATTAGGAAGAACGCTGGAGCAATAAAACAGCAGCGGAACTCTACATTTCGTATACGATGGTAACGAAGCATTTACATGCGCAGGAGATAGAAACGTAATTTCGACGTTCTGCCAAAATGATCAGAAATAATTTAGAATACTCCTGTGTCGTGCATTGCACTTGACGTTTTTGTAGACAAAAATAGATTAAATGATTTTTCTCCTACTTTTTTCTGAAGCGCCTTTGACACAGGCATTTATATTCACCTCTAGATAATGTTTTGCTTTAACTTCCATAGTCACAGACTACAAATAAGTAGCTTTATTATAATGTGCAGTAAAATCAAGATGTTAGAAGTAACAAAAAATTACAGCGCAAATGCTAGAACTCAAAAACTGTTACAGCTATTGTAAGTAATGTCTACCTACCTCTTTGTAAAGTATAAGAGAACTACGTTCTTACTAGTGTTCACATGATACGACAGATTTCTAATTATGAAATCATTTTCCTATAATAAGTTCCAAGATTGACAATCAGTCTATGATGATCACTGATATAAGTGCGTAACCTTGAATTCTGTTACTAAAGCATTTCCTTGAATGTAGATAAAAGTCGAGATTAAATACGTTAATTGAAAACGTTGTTTCCAATGAATATTTCAATTAAAAATGCAATTGTTACTGACGACTTCAACATTTGTTCTCTTCATTCTACTCGTCGAAATAATTTGCAATAATAACTGGTATGATAACGTTCAAATACAGACGTCTAAACGTGCACTTATAACTTAAGTGGCGATTGAATTAACCTATATTTAATGGAAGATACATATTTAAAATTTCAATTTTATGAGATGAACTTTTTGTTTTCTTCCAATAAGTCGATTTGAAAATAGAGCGAATGTTGCATATCGGAACATAATAAAAAAAAAGAGACGATATTAAATTTCCTCGATTTTCATGTTACCATCATCCGTCAACAAACTTCCCCACTGTTCTTCGATACAAACACGGGAACGGCACGAAAATTCCTACGGGAATCTCAAAGCTCCAGTAAATTTCGTACCGCAAAATGCATAGTTTGCCGATGGTGTACAACCAATGCGGTTGAACACCAGGGAAATAAGATACGTTGAAATCTCATCCACCTATCGAACTAACCTCAGAGATATTTCCATATTTACCGACCGAGTCCCTCACCTCTTTACTCTTTCACTCCCCTGACTGTCTGCTGACTGACTAGCGTATCGGTCTGAAGATTCAGCACAAAACCTGTGCGATAAGGAAGTAAAAAATAAAAAAGAAATCATGCACGCGGTTAGCTTCAGTGAACACGATTTGTGAAGCCACCGAGGTATGTATGTATCTGCAGGAATATAGAAGTGCGAAATTTTATCAATTTTGTTCGAAAGTTAGAGATGCAGAGTACATAATCCTTTAAGGAAAGGATGAAGACCTTTTTTAGCCAAACTTGCATTGCATTACTACAATAAAATATTAAAATATTAATATTAATAAAAGTTCATGAAAAAACTCGTAAATTGAGCTACTTGAATTATTAAGTATTTAATATGAGAGACTATATATATATATATATATTGGGTCTGGGAAAAAGTAGTAAAATTCATGGTCCCCGCATGGCGCGTGGACGATATTTAAACCGAATATGCTCCATTATTATCGACAATGTTTCGCCATTTTTTTGGTAGATCCATGATCCCATCGGTGAAAAACTTCTGTGGTTTCTGGTCGAAAAACTGAATCAAGTAGTTTTCACAGGCTTCTTTTGAAACCAACTTAATTCCATTGAGAGAGTTCTGCAGAGATCGAAACAGATGATAGTCAGAGGGTGCTATATCCGGACTGTAAGGTGGGTGCATCAAAACTTCCCAACCAAACTCTCTCAATTTTTGACGGGTCATCAAAGAAGTGTGTGGTCGGGCGTTGTCATGATGGAAGACAACACCTTTCCTATTAATCAATTCGGGCCGTTTTCTTTCAATCGCCTGGCGTAATCTCTCTAGTTGTGCACAGTAGAGTTGAGAATCAATCGTCTGACCAGTTGGAAGTAGCTCGTATACGATTCCCCTCCAGTCCCACCATACACACAGCATCACTTTTTTTGGCGTCAATGTTGGCTTAGCGAACGCTTGTGACGGCTCACCATCCTTTATCCACGATCTTTTACGCTTCCGATTATCGTACGTAATCCATTTTTCATCTCCGGTTATTAAACGTTTCAGAAACGGCTCGATTTCATTCCGTTTCAGCAGCGCATCGCAGATGTTAATTCGGTATCATGTTTTTCACGCTCAACTCATGAGGAACCCATACGTCAAGCTTTTTTTTGTAACCAGCTTTGTGTAAATGGTTCAAAACTGTTTTGTGGTCAATGCCTAGCTCCATGCCAATATCGACACTGCTGATATGCTTATCTTGTTGGACTTTTTCAAGAATTTCATCAGATTTTTCAGTGATTGGACGACCGGAGCGTGACTCATCTTTCACATTGAAATTTCCAGAACGAAAGCGAGCGAACCATTTCCGCGCAACAGATTTCGATAAAGTACCTTCACCGTACACAGCACAAATTTTATCACAAGCCTGTGCAGCGTTCTTCCCCTTATCATAATAATATTGCAGAATATAGCGAAATTTCTCGTTATTCTTCTCCATTTTCAAGTGCGAATAACTTTCCAACCACTGCACCGATTACAATGTTTCTACGCTCAAACTAACGTTCGGAAGGTCAGCTAAAAAACGAGCCCTCGGTGGTGTCGCTGTGACTTGTTGTTCTTTAGTTATCGGCAACCAATGCCATCTATCGGGAAAAACGCCACGAACTTTTTCCCAGACCCAATATATATACCAAAAAACACAAAAAAATACCATTTATCTAATCTAGCGTAATTATCAAAGAGTTATATATTTCTTTTCGCTTTTGTTCTAGCTTTGTTATTATGACTACATCATCGGCATATGCTATTCTATTAAGGTCGTTACTTATTACATATATATATATATAGCAAAAAACGCAAAAAAGATACTGTTTCGGAGGGCGTCGATTATCAATTAATATAAAATATTTTTTATATTTAGTTACGTATAATACTAGAATGGGAAATAAGTAACGATCTTAATAGAATAGCATATGCCGATGATGTAGTCATAATAACAAAGCTAGAACAAAAGCGAAAAGAAATATATAACTCTTTGATAATTACGCTAGATTAGATAAATTTGAGAATAAACAAATCCAAGTCCATTATAGAAAAGAAAAAAGGGGACTAATACCTGATCCTAAATAAATATGAAAAAAATTCTTAAATAAAAATAGAAGTAAAACTATGCCTACCTAAAAACCATTACTGGGAAAGTCATAGATGACAGCAAAAAGTGGAGTAAGACCGAATAGAATAATTCATTGAAAAATGTCCAAAAGTTCTAAAATATGTGTTTATAAAACAGGAAATGGTCTAATATAATGGAGCAAACCTGGATTTAAGAAAATAAAACTGACATATAATGGAAAAACTTTAAGAACTTTTATGTAAAAGAAACAACGCAGGGGAACCAGAAATTGATAACAGTTGTACCCATAGAGTTGGAATGCAAAAGCACATAGAAAGAATTGCAGATGCGAGAAGGTGAAAGATATCGGCAATAGAAAGAAAGCATGAAAAATGGTTCGGCGAAATATAAAAAGTAATACATTATTGGAAAAGTAAAACAAAAAACCAAAACGAATGTAGAGCAACCTTAATTCTTTGAGAAATGCTATTAATACAGACATTTATGGCGTCCTGACAAACAATTTAAAAATCATAACTGAAACCAAGATAAAGACCAAAACTGAGATCGGAGAAGAAATTAAAATTATATGAAGCATGATACAAGATGGAGGGAGACGATGGGGAATAATAGGGAGTGGAGAAGAATAATTAATGCAACAATCACACAAAATCAACTATATAATTTTAAAAAGTATAAAGTAAATTGGAGTGACGCACTAATAATTCTTCTCATCACGCATACATTTTTCATTCCCTAGAAGGATGTGGTTACTTTTCAAAATGAAGGAATCATAAACAGGGAATAATTACACAAATCTAACTACTTCTTCGTCTTAGTAACTAATGTAGAATAGTCAAGGACAGCATAAGTAGAATGGAAATGACTTTCCGTTTAAAATTTTTATAAATGAAAATAACCCTGAAGCCTGAACTTTTGTTCATAAATAACAACTGAGCTTACTGTCTGCATTATAATATGTTACAAATATATTTAAAAAAACATCTTCAGTTTCTAAATTATTTTTTAGAGAGAATAGAATTCATTAAATTTCATAGCAGACATTTTATATTAATTTGACTTTAGTAGATAATATTTTCGATGAGATATTTTATGTAATTACTTTGTCCTACTTTTATCATGTCTAAAGTTAATGATAGCGCAACATGCTAGGGCCGTTTATATGATTGGGTCGAATCATTAAGTTAAAAATTAGAAGTGCCTTCTATTATTTATTATTTGTTGTTATGGCATTATTAGTTCACAAAATAATTAAATTCAAATGCATACGTCTCATACTCTAGTTTACGAGTATTAGGGATAATTGTAATAATAATACTTAATAAGAAGTATTAAGAATATTAATAATAATAATATAGTTAGCTTCATTATGCACAACCCGAAACATGTAATTTATAATACGTACAATAAAACAATAATAAAGTATATCAATTAAATATATAATAAGTGTATATACATAAAAACTAATACATAATAATACGTAAGGAATAGTCGTCGACACAAACACAACTAAAAGAATTTTCTATAATAAAGAGCTTATTTACTCTTACTTATCAACTGTTCTTCACAAGTATTCTTAAATTTACACTACAGGCCATAAGTGAGGGATCAGTAGATGAAATTTAAAAAAAACATGCACGCTTAGTGAAACAAAACGTATATTTCTACAAAACTATATCTACGAGACAAATGAACAGTTTTCCGTATAAAATAAAATAATTTCATCATATTCTGTAGAATTTCTTATCACATTCGACTTTCGTCGAAGTATCCACCTCTGCGCTTAATGATTTCTTTACAAATATTAGGCAACCGCGATACAAGTTTCTGGAGCGTATCCATTGGTAAATTATTCCACACCCTTGTAAGTTGATCCCAATGCTGTTTCTGCGATTGTGGACAGCTTTCTCTCGCGTTTCTATCTAATTCATCCCGCAGTAATTCGATAGGGTTGAGATCGGGTGATTGTGGTGGCCAAATCATCAAGTTGGGAAGTGTGTTTGGGAACATTATCTTGTTGTAGATGAAAACTACCCCTCTTTTTTTAAAATGCCTTCAATGCGGTACAAATCTCCGACACCATCAAAGGAAAAGGATCCCCAAACAAGCACAGAACCTCCCCCGTGTTTAACAATTGGCACTACACATTCGGGTAACATCCTTTCACCCACTTGTCTTCGAACTCGTCGCTTACTACCAAACACTTGGAACTTTGACTCATCTCTCCATAACACCTGCTTCCACATTTCCATGTCCCAGTGTTGATGGTCCTGGGCCCATTGTAACCGTTTTTTACGATTTCGTGGATTCAATAATGGTTTTCGAGCTGCAATACGCCCATGTAGTCCCGCCTTTGTCAAACGTCGTTTTACAATAGTCAGTGACACCGGCTTTCGACGGCCTTCATTCAGCTCTGCTCGAAGCTGAGGAGCTGTGAGGCGCCTATTTCGTTTTGATAGTATTTTTAGGCGCAAATCCTCTTGTCTGGTAGTTACCCTTGGCCTTCCGCAACGTTTTATTGGTTGTAATGATCCACTTTGTGAATATCGTTTCACTGTTCCTTGCACCGCGTGATAAGATAAATTTAACTTTTGGGCCATTTGCCGCAGTGAAAATTTTTCACCATGTAGCGTTATTATAGAACTACGAGTTTCTGCGCTAAGTTCCTTTCTTTTCGGCATTTTTATAAGTTACTTTTACGTCTGTTCTCAAATACTCGTATTGCAATTTATTCGGACAAATGCTGCACGAAAACTAATTTTTCAATTGCTGAATAGTTTACTATGAATTCCTAATACCATTATAATAATATTGCGTTGTAAACCCTATTAAATTTATTGGGGTATGTACAATATTTCTATTAAATAGATGCCATGAAACTATTAAAAGGATTTACAATATTTTTCAGAAACAAATATATTTATCTAATTTATAATAATAATCCGAATAATCCTTCTCAGAATTACATTTACAACTGTTATTTCAATTATTCACACCAAAACAGATAAAAGTCTAAGGGATGTGTCTAAAATACAAGTGTTTTGTTATTTATGATAAGTGATCCCTCACTTATGGGCCTGTAGTGTATGTTATGTGTTGATAGACTTTCAATTACGTTTGAAATATTATTATAAATGTTTTTACACGGATTATAGTGCTTCCTAGAATTTTAGTTAGATGCGTTTTTAGTGAAAGTTTCTGTTCTCTGCCTCTAGTGTCATGTTAATGGAAATAGATAAAGTGAGTAACTTATTGACCTTAAAAATATACTTATAAGAGTCCCTAGGCTCTAAGTTAAAGATTGCCTTTACGCAAGCTCTTTATATTTTGAAAGTCCGTTCATAAATCTGTAAGTCTGTAATGTTGAGAATGGAGGTACGTGTAGTAAGCACCCAAATTTCCTTTGGCACTTATATTACGAGGTATCACATGCGAAATCTAACAGAATGCAGAATTCCTAAGCCAGGCTAACTATATAAGCAACCCAGCTCAAATGTGGATCCAGACTCAATCACCAAAAGGAGATACTTTCAGAGCAGGTAAACGGGTTATCCTTATGTGGTATTTTGGGCACATTCGCTGTTTGAATCTTTGGAAATATTTAATTCTATCCCCACATATCGCAATAAAGTTTTCAGCTCATTTCTGATAAATTCTCGCATAAGGTCGATGTTACTTTCCGTAACCACAGTTTTTTTTTGCACCAGGATGTTTGTCATCATTTATGTCCATACGACCGTCTTTAAATCGTATGTGCTAATCATACACTCTAGTGTGTGATAATCACGCATCACCATACACTTGTTTTAGCAAATTAAACGTTTCAGTAAACGATTTACCGAGTTTAAAATAGAACTTAATATTTGCTCTTTGTTCAAAATTCATTTTTTGACCAATGCCAAATACACACTGTTACTTTATGCACAATTTATTTGCTTGTAATAATGCAAATGCCATGATATTTCGACATAATATTGGTGAAAGATCTACCTTACCGATGCTTATTTTTTTAAATAAACGGCGCCACAAAAAGTACGGTTTCCTCTGCGACGGACTGTGTATTAAATACATTATATTGCACATTCATTTAGGCAACTTTCAAGTATTTTATACTTTCATAAGTAGAAGATCTGACAATATTTCATGTAATTAACAACTTTTCAGATATTATTATTAAACTTGGTGCTGATGCATGTTATATTCCGGAAAAATTTTAACTTATGACTCGAATATTTATTATAAAAACGAGGATAAATTTAATCGATACTAAGAGACTGGCATCGTTGTAAGGGTATAATATATTTGTTCTTAACAAGCTGGTATCTGCTACATATATGGTTATATAATATTTACTTCATAATACATATGTGCAAAGTAAAAATTGCAGTTACGTAAAGTAATAGAGGATAATTAATAATTATGCATAAACCTTTTTACTTGTACTTCATAAAAGGATTCAATAATGAAATATAATTTTAAATAATATTAAAGTTACTCAAAAATACTTTTCCGAAATAGTTTTAAACATACAAATTGTTATATAATAATTGATTTTGTTTCTATCTAAATGAACTAAGCGTACACAAAATTTTCTTGTGTTTGCGCGGATATTTCAATTATAATTTTCAAAAGAATTAATTGTAATTTATTGTCGATTACTTAGTGTCGATTGTACATACATTAGTGAACGTGTGCTCGAAAACTTACGCTTCTGAACAGAAAGGTGACCAGCAATCTCTCAGAATGATACTCCTGTACTATGCATTCCCACAATTATTCCTTACTCGAAATTATCTATTTGTCGTTATGTTTGCTAGATCTGTCTATTGCATCTTTGTATTTTAAGAGCCCTCTTAAAGAAGATAATAGAACACCAGGCGACGACTTCTCACGCATTGGTTCAACGTACTTGATGTATTACTCACAGCATTCATTAGTAAAAATTCAAGATTTATCTAGCAATTTGCGTCGGTGGTTTTAGTAATATCTAATACATTTAAATAGGACATTTAACTATTAGAAGTATAAAGTAAACAAAGGACATTTAAAAACAAATTAATAAGGCTTATTGAGACTGTGAATCAGTACAAAACTGCAAATAACAAATATTTGTTCATAAATCACGGGTTGCTATCAAAAGTATGAATAATAAAAAAGTACTGATTTAATAAATACTAAGAAAAATAATTTACATACTTACACATTTACTAATATCAGTAGAGATTACAACATTGTTTACCAAAACGTGAGTAAAGGAATTTTACAGTGAATGTTCATTTATATGATACTATCAAACTCAGGCAAAAGTTTAAGAATTACAGTTTTAATATAGAAATAGAATAATTCTTAATATCGTTCAAATCGGAAAATTATGTAGTTTCGGAGTGCAGTTTTAACTTAAGTATTCCTTGCATTAGTCTAAAGGAAGTTTTTAATCGTTTCATAAAGGCAACTTTTAGTCGTGTTTAAGGATTATAAAATGCAGGGAATTTCAAATACTTTTAGTAACAGAAAAAATTGTGTTGACTTTGAATTGAAGTATTACTCTTTAAGATAGGTTTTGTTTCTTTTCAGAAAAAGTATTGAAAGAAGAGGCGCTGTATTTGGAGAATTTGGTGAATGTGGTAACACTTCCCAAACTAATTCTACCAATATTCTTTAAGCCGATAAAGGAGTATGTGATTCATTAAACATTTTTTTTCTGATTACCGACGTGTCTACACTTTAATAACTTCGATTTTCCATGAGTGTAGTGAGAAAGTTGGGGTTGCACTGCATCTATATGATGCAAGGGATATATTAAATGACGAGTAACAGATATGATATATTAATCTAGTTGTTCAAGTGAATAAGTATTCATATGACTTTATGGAGATTTGTTCTCACCACTTCTTAAATAACATACAATATAATATCGTGCAAGTGGTCGCCCTTGACTCGCATGGTATAATATGCCCTCTTGTACGATCGTAATATTTTCATTAGACGTGGAATTGTTGAGATTACCATTATTTAGCATTTTTTTCGTACCAATGCTTAATAGTGTTATTTATGAACAATTTCAGCGCCATCATATGAGGCGTACTGATTCATAACAAAATTTTTCTTATTCGACATGAAAGAAAATGGAAAAATTATATTTCCGGATGGATCGGGTTAATTGTGTGCGTTATAATTTAATACAATCTGACAGCCTATTCGTCATTTGATTACAGTCATTCGCATTTATTTTATTGGTTAATTGTATACATAAGTATCTTATTTAGTGTTGTTTCATAATTTTCCTTCCCTCCTACTAAAACAGAATAATTAAGTAACAATTTGCGTTTGTTTGATTTGAACGATTTTATTTTATCTTATGATTTTATAGGTAATTTTGATGGAGCCTGTGGTTGATCAACTTAATCACTGAAGGTTGATATATATATATATATATATATATATATATATATATATAACCCCTTTCCACATTAATTTTCGTATTCTGTATACGGCTATATCTTCATGGTGGTGTTCGAGGTAGTCAGAAAAACTGCAAATGTTAGAGAAAGATGTGTAGTTAAGTTAGTAGGTACCACGTATCCCAGAAATTCCTCTTTTCACGTTTTTGATAGCCACAAAAACAGTTTAATAACTAGCGGAGATGATACGAAAGTTTTTTTACTATTCAGTTCAGATTCTGTAGTCGTTAATTTAAAAGCAGATGAACTCCTTCAGCTACATATTTCAAATATCCAACATTTAACTAGTCTTATTGTTGAATTAATTCGTAAATATTTTCCTAACATCAATTTATAAACTTAATTTCCCCACAGTATGAAAAGTGTCCAAACATAAGCACTGTAACTGATCATAACGCCTCTGGCACATGGGTAGAAGATGTCCTCCTTTATAGAAACACCTTTCTTTACATGTTATTATACACTTAAAAGAGAATGGTGTCCATATTAAAGCATGTAGTGTTAATTGTAAATACGTATTTACAATTTAGAAATATCAAAAACATGAAAACTTGGACGATCTAATTTAATATTAAAAAAATCTCTATAAAAAAATGGTTCAATAATTTACTAATAATTAATGTTAAACAAAGCACTGGATTAGCAGTAATGTACAGTTTCGCTACGAAGATCAGATATGTGCAAATTACAGTTTCTGTATATTCTAACGTAGAAAAACAATTTAGAAATTTATTAGTTATTAATGCACTTTTGCGAGACATCTTCGAGTCATTCAAATATATTAATGAAAATAAACACTTTTTGCACTTACTTTAAGTTGTGACGTGTAGTTTTCCAGGTTTAAGAACATATTGTTTCTACAAGAACACAATTTGCATTAGAAAAAAATGTACATAAATATAAATAAAAATACTTGATAGATATTATTATCATAATGCATGTGAGAAAGACGAGAAAAGATATCAGTCAAAGCTCAATACAATACACCGCTGTAGTTGAAACTGAACGTTTTATTAGCAGTCTTCGCTTGACAGACTAGCAGGAGCGTAGAAACTTGCTATTTAGATTCCGTTTCGTCCATATTAGCCGCTACTCTCTGTCTTTCTCCAGACTACTCTCACACAATAACAATTTTTATACTTTTCACACTTTTTACACGTCCCTTTGGACTGTCTTTCTACTGACGTTCATATTTTTTATTTCGTAATCATATGTCAACTTCTTTTAATGCCATCACACTGAACTTAAATAAACAGATTAGTGTTTATCTTTTTAATAACTTCCCCTGTAATAATTGTGTATAATTTCTCTAGCACTGTTTAATGTTTACCCAACTAATTTTAGTTTACTCTGCTTTGCAAAAAGCATATTAACCACAGTTCTATTATTACAGTTCTAACAAGTTTTCGAACGAATGTGCTTTTTCCAAACAATAGGCACACCGGTTCGCTTGAACGAACATTCACCCTTTTCAAACTATAAATAAAAATATACGGCGACAAAAAATAAATCACAAAAGCCGACAAACAAAATAAACAACATGGAGGTCGGGTCTGTTTGTGTGTGCATACATGAAATGTATCGAAACTGAAAAAAAAGTACCTAAAATAAACACACTATTAAAATAGAGTCATTATTGTTTATGCGTTAATAAATAAATTTAGCGTGAGTATTCGTGAATGACCCTTTTGATTCATATATAAATTTGAAATAAAGCGCGTTAAATATATATGTTCTTCTATCAGAGTTTACGATCGATTACATTTTAATAAAAAAAAAATCTTTTTGTAACAGGTAATTATTGGTTTTAACCTAGCGACAATCAGTGCATTAATAATTTCTTAGGTTAGCTATTTTGTAACCATCAATATTTTTAATTTAATCATTTTATAAATGCAACAATGCTGAACTTCAACATTATTATTTAGTGCCTAAGGCAAAGAAATTATTAGGCTGACAAAAATTGTTTATTCACATAGTGAATCGCATCACGATGCTAAGTTCGATGAAGTCAGTACGAGTGGAACACTGTAACACTAAATAACAGTTAATTACTAAATAAGCGTATACGCTAAAAGTGTAACCGTGTTAATCCTATCTCGGAGAATGTCTGAAGTATACAAAAAAATAAATATTATAATAACTAAAAGGTACACATTAAATAAGCGTTAAAAGCGTTAAAGTTCTTTAATGCACTTGAGTTCTTTATACAGACTTTTGTTTCATTATTTCCATAATGTCGACGCCCGTTATGAATTTTCGACAATAAAGATTATTATTTAAACCAACGTTAATAATTTAGGATTTTGTTACAGGTATTTGTTTCATGCAAGCTAATTATTGATGCAATAAAAGCGAATTATTTGGATTAATAACTACTTTTCTAAATTTTCTTTAGAAAACGAACTTTTTCACAAGGCAATATTATTTTGAATTTTGAAAACGTGTCCACATCGCAGTCACATGATATGACAGAATTATAATATCGTATTAACTTACCAAATTTCACCTCATTTTCAGCCGTCACAAATTTCCAATTATTTATTACAATAATTATACCATACTTTGAAAACTTTAGAAAACAATACCGTCTCTATCTCCGTTCATTTTATAATAACTGGGGAAGGAGGAAAAAAGCGGCAGAATATTTCGCTTTACAAATGGATACACGTAACGGAGCTTTAAAGAGAGTCTTAAAAATTTTTGTTAATAAATTGATGATGGCAAATTCACTGCGGATAAACTCATAAAGTAGTGCGTGAGCTGTACATGTAGTGTATACCATACTTGGATAAATAGTTTGTAATAATTTACTGGTCTTTATCATATAAGCAACTCACGAAGAGAAGTAATTTAGTCTCAAAAGGTGAAAGAAAATAACTAAAATTATTAGTTACAACTTTAACAATTACATGCCTATTTATGGTTTGAATAATTCTAGTTTATATTAAATATATTAATGCAGATTAGTGGAATGTTAAATAACAATAACTATCTTTATCTAATTTTTGCAGACATAAGTTTACTCTGCAGTTGTTTCGTCAAGCATGTTGATATACTTTTCCCAAAATTTTTTAAAAGAGTCTATAGAGGATTATTCTTAAAAAAATGGACCTATTTCTTAAAGGAAAAGTGTTAAGAAAGTCACAAATAATAAAGTTTTATTTCAAGTCTAACAAGTTTAAATGTGGCTACTATTTGCGTCACGGACATCAAAGCGATGAAAGAATTTTTTCCGGTCGCCCTGTATCATATTATCGATGATCTAGTGAGTTGACTGCTGTTGTTATTCAACTTGAACTTAAATCACAAACTGTGAGGTCTGAAGAAGCATTTTACTCTAAACTTACGATTTTGAGTGTAAAAAACAACTGAGGGGTGCTATAGGACTATGAGTGCTCATATCCGAAACTTCCTTTCCAAATTATTAGTGACTCATTCTAGGACAATGCTCGAGAACCTAAACGCTGCGCAATGAAGTCGATTCATTCTTTTAGAGAAATCTCTGTATAATAAATATAATATACCGCTAGAAAAAGATATTGAAATAATCTTCTGTTAGCCGTTAGCACACATGTCCAACATGGGCTTTTCAATAACAATAATTATTTATAGACTTGCAATGTAGTTAAGCAGTCTCTACAACTGATAAACTATCATATTTAAGCCAATTTATTTTGAAGTGAATATCTGACATCCATAGTTGTAATAGTTAACTGGTGAAAAATTTGCAATCGGATAATAATTGAAGAAACCATTTTAAACACCAACAACAAAAAGGAAATTAAATAAAAAAAGCACAGTAGTAATCTAGTATTAAAGTAAGTACAACAGAATAAAACACTAATTCTCAATATGGAAAATTAAATAAACACTAATTCTAAATATGTACTTATAAAACTATATATACTCGTACGTGCTCATTTGTATTTTAATCACTTAGTAACCCTTTCCCACATTAATTTTCGTGTTCTGTATACGTATTTCGGCAACTAAGTTATCATCATCAGCAGATAATTAAACAGTGTTGCACCTGGAAACTACGCACACATACCAGTGGGCGTTTTGACTTTCGACGGTACAGATCATGTACGGAATTTGTTTCGTGTGCGTTTTTGCCCTAATTTACAGGTGCGACGCTGTTTAGTGATCTGCTGTGGAAATTTATTTTATTTGTCTGGTTATATAAATTCCCAGAATTATAGAAGATGAGAGACCTTCACAGTTTGTCGAAACAGACCTGTAAAAGTTGTAATATGAAGAGCAGTATCACGTCGTCGAATAACAGAACCAATTTTCTTTTATGATGTAATCAATTCCGAATAGTATCAAGCTATTCTGCAGAAACTTATGCAACAACTCCATGATAATGGGCTGGAAAGAGGATTTTTTCAACAAGACAATACTGCAGCTAAGAATATTAGCATATTAAGTGATATTTATTAGGATCACATTATTAGTCCAAGTAGATGTTCACCTGGAATACTTTTTATTTGAAAAGACAATATTTACAGAAATAGAATGGCATAATTTAACGAATTAATGGAAACAATTGAATATGAGATTCAGGCTATTACACGTTAAGAACTGTTCTAGTATGTTGTTGAAACCATGAGGCAGTTACCTTATGTAAAGAAATCAGGGTCAACATTTCCAACATTTTTTGCAATTGTACTATTTACTAGTAACTAAGACAAAAGTGGGAAAATAGTTGGATTCCAGAATGAGCTAAATGATTAATGACTAAAGCACTAAACAAAATAATCTTATAATTAGATCCAAATTCTAGAATCTATTTTACTAATTTTAAGCAGTTATAGAGAACAGGATCATAACAGAATTTCAATTAGGATCCAAAAATGTCAAAATGAATTGTGGACAAACTATAAGAAGAAAATAAATTATTCACCATGGTTATATAATTCTAAACGTTTACAACAACCTTACTTTCATGTTGTGAAACCATTTGAATACGTATATCATAAATATTAGCTTATCTATAATCGAAAAACACGTTTAAGTGATATTTAGTAACTTCTGAGGATATAAATTTTTTAAAGCACACAGTTTTATAAGGACGAAAGAAGTAAAAATCCAATATTGTCAAATTCGAAAAATATGGTGAATGAATAAAAATATTTCAGTTTAATCCCCACAATATTCATTACAGCTGAATTGATGCGGTTTGCGGTTTCGCAATTGTATAATTTAGTTGATTTAGTTTAAAGAACCTAACTCTCGCTGGCAATTCTACCACACAATTCTAGAACATAAGCCAATCCTTGAATTGGTTTGAAATCGAGTTGTACATTTACAATTCTGTGCTGAACTTTCTCATATCGCAATAAATTTTCATCACTATAACTAGGTGAGCTAGAAAAAAATTGTTTGCTTGCCGTCCTAGTAAGGAATTTCGTAGTCGATTTAATAATTTTTCAGAATACATTCAGCTTTGAAGCTATCTGATAAACATTGATGTATTGCGATTTGCAGTTTTCTCAGTTGACATTCGTAGAGAGGTCTTCAATATGTGGTTATCAAGCTTAAGTATAATACCATTCGGAAATATGGCACAAATCTTTACAAAATGAATAGAATTCGCCGCGCATAAATTTGTTGAATATGGTTTCAAAATAATTGAAATTTCCGATGATTAAAAAATATTTTTTTTCATTAGCTTAATAATAAATATATCATATCATTAATAAATGTATAAGTAAACATAACGTAAACTTTTAGCTCATATATTAGATATTGCTTACATAATCAAAGCAGCTTATTCTATCGTCCCATTACCTCTGTTAATCTATGGCTCTTAACCAAATTCGAGCATGATTAGATTTACTAGCTTTAGTTGTATGTAAGGCGAGATTGATATTTGAAATTAATTATCACACCATTGGAGAGAATATATGTATGTTGTTAATTTATTTTATAATACAGGTAATTCTTTATAAAAGGTCGCAATTGAGTTTTACAAAAAGAAATTGTCATTACGCTGACATTATCTGTAAATACTGCGTAAAAAAATTTTATATTTCTATTGCTTGGCCGTTAATAAAGACAGATTTAGTAACATACATATATCTGTCGTAGGTGGAGGAAAATATATGTACATACATACGTACATACATATGTACATATGTCGAACAAAATATAATGAATTTTTTTCGGCATAGGAACCGTTAAACGCTAACGTACATCATTTAATAATATTTTACTTTCTTGTCTTTATTAATGGTAAACAATACAATTAGTTTGTTATCGTTTATAAATATCAACTTGAAGAAATGTACGTTCATATTAGACGTGTAGACATTATACAGAAACTCCACAACAAACAATTTGTTTCACCTAGACACTAGCTATTTGATTGTTGAGGTAAAGGATACATAAAATTAATTTCAGTAGTGATGCATTTTAAGATTATTTTTAATATATATATATACGTGTAATATAGAATAAATATTATCGAAGTTAAGTAGTTAAGTAACAAATGCGCTAGCAGTATTGGCTATATTTTACCATGATTCCACGTTTAAGAAGCGCGAGGATAATTTTTTAGGAAATGTGTCCTAAAATTAAAAGAAAAATCTATATCATCAGAAGCTGTTTTTAAAGTACTAAGTTGCAACGGGTAATATACATTTAAATCGTTGACTAAGATTTTCTGCATAATCTGTGCTAAAAGATCGCCAAATATATGTAATTTAATATGCTAGCTACATACTTCGTTTACTTTCAGGTATGAAAAACAATACATGTAAGCTAACACACTTTTAATTGAATTGGCATCTAGTGATTGGGATGATCAATTTAAAACTGTTATTCCACTTTGATCTCTAAAGATATGTATATATGATTTCATTGTTTTGGTTTGTTAGTTTCTTGAAGTATTTGATTGAATAACTCTTCACAAAATCACTTTGTGGCAGATTTTAGCAAATGTCCATGATAAATTACCACCATTCATTTTCAGCATACAAATTCTAGGATAACAAATATAGCGATCCAGAACTTCACATATTAAATCCAACTCATATATGAATTTATGGTGTTTAACAGTACTTTCGAGCACTGATGAGTCATCTGGTAGGTACTCATTTCTTTTTTTGTGAGTCCGGACACAAATGGAGCTTAACTGGTAAATATCACATGGCAAAAAGCTTTTTTGAGATAAATTGTTACCTTATTAAATAGGTGTAAGAAAACGGATATAATTTTGCCTAAAAACGTGTTAGTTTTAATCAGGCTTGCCAACAAAGATAGTCTTGAATTGTTTTAAATACAATTTTGACACTAAATTGTGAAAACTTTTTTGTGTCCGTTAATTTTTGTTTCATAGATACTATTACCAGTAAGTAAATATCATAACTATGTTTATTTTAAGAATTAGAAAAGTGTTCCAATTAAGTCAGTGTACGCTGTTCCAATTTCAACTGTAACTTTTCTGTCCCCTCAGAAATCAACGATACATTTGGTTCTTTTATAATCAATGTATGTATATGATTTGCAAGGGCTGACTAATTGTTTTTGTTAATATATTTAATCCATTTTAACTAAATTTCTTTGAGTTTATTTTATTATTATTTTACCCAGCCTTTTTATTATTTATTGCAACAGAAAATCCACGTTCCGCAAAATCATTAATGTTTCGCTATGCTACTACACCCACTTCCTAACAAACGATGTTGTTCTCTAGGATAAGTGCACAGAAAGATTATGATACACATACCCAATGACCGATAATCTGTATAATACTAAAATTTTATTGAGTAATCAAGAAATCATCGCTATCAGCCTAATTTTAGACTTATTATATATTTCCCATTACATATTTCATTACATATTCATATCACATATTTCCCATTTACAAATTAACAATGAGCTCTTCGAATGTGATTCTTCTGCAAGAATCCTTTGTTTGCTAATTAACGAAAATCTGAAATGGTCTGCACATATAAATGAAGTATGCAGAACTCTGGCTAAGGTGTGTTTTACCCTTAAGCAGCTCCGTAGATCCTGTAATTTGAGTACCCTGCTTATTTTCTATCATGCTAATTTTGCTTCTTGCATGAGATATGGTGTGATACACTGGGGTGTGTCACCGGAGGTGGACAAGGTGTTCCTTATGCAGAAACGGGCCCTAAGAATTATCTTTGGGTTGGGCTATAGGGATACTTGCAGAGAACATTTTCGAAGTAATTCGATATTAACTATTTATGATATTTATATATTAGATCTCCTATGTTTCGTTTATAGGAACAGAAATGCTTTTTCGAGTGGCAATGTAAACCATAAATACGATACACGAACTCATAATTATTTATTACCGGCTTCACACTCAAAATCTATATTTCAAAAAGGAACATATTTTATGGGATGTAAATTATACAATAAATTACCACTTTGCATTAGAAATATTACAAACTTCTCTATTTATAAAAGCAACCTTAAGCGGTACCTGCTTACGATAAATTGTTATTGTTTAAATGACTTTATATGTCCGAATTTATAGTATCTTTTTTTCTTGATGAGACGTGTTTCTAGCATAAGTGTGCGTAGTATGTATTAATTGCTATTTTCTTATGTGTAATGATATGTTCTGTGCGCACATTGTTTTGGAAATAAAATTTATTATTATTATTATTATTATTATTATGTGTATCAGACCCTTCTTCTTTTTAGAATGTAATCGCCAGGAGAGATGATGAATGGTGGAATTGCGCAGTAGTCGCTTTTAGGAACGTACACGCTTTTTTGTGTCGTATTGTGTCTTGAAACTTAAAGCTAAACCTATTGCAAGCTTTCCAACACTTCTAATGCTGCGCGAACTTACTCCCACTGCTCGCCAACTGTCCTAGCGCGAACTGTAATTATCCGCACGCTCTTATAGTTAAAGCAGCAGAAATGAGTGCTTTCGCAGTAGCGTACAGCTCAGCTATTATTTACTATTTTAGTTTTTTTTGTGTTGTTGATGTAGAGTGACGCAAAAATTCGCTGTACTATTGTGTCACTAATGTACCTTCCAGTGCTTACTCAGTCATACTCCTACGGCGAGGTGAAAATATGTTGTATTGTGTTTGGAAAAGGGGCGTTCTGCGTCTAATGTTGTGATGTTCGCGAATTTAAAAAGGGCGTTCGGTTCATATTCGCACTATTGGTTTTCAGTTAAACTCTTGTCTATACGCACTATAGTTCGAAAATCGGGATTCTTATTTATAACCGCACACAATTTATCGGTTGCTAATCTTCCTGTACTATCTGTTAGATTTCCTAACGAGGCTTTGAGGAGACGCTATATTTAGCGTTTCATGTAATGACAGATTGGTGTTCTATAATTCGGAAATAGTATCTAAAAGAATTGAATAATTTTCGGAAGTTTGCTCTATTTGAGTATGGATTTTGGTATCTCAAACCAGCCGCTGACTTACCGAAATAGATTGAGGATCTGGCAGATTTAAATTTAATGTACAAGGTTTAATAATGTGTAAAAAGTTCTCATAATATAAAAGTTTTAAGCCACGTTCCCCATCTCGTCAATATCGGCTGTGGTGGTTGAGGAATGTCCGGACAAGCCTCTTTAAATTCACGAATGCGTATTGGAAATTTAATAAAAACCTATAAATTGGTCTACTTTTGGAAAATTGTTTCTAATAAATTCAGCTACAAGATAACATGCATGGAGCAAATAGGTTACATGAAGCAATTGAGAATAAGACTGTTTAAGTAACTTTCCAGCTTTTACCATATTCGAACCCCCATCTGTAACCAACATTACAAGTTGTGTTGCCAATATATTGAACTTTTCAAAGGTATGTTTTATAGTTTCTACTCTACTTTCCGCGTTTGTCTTCTGTAATATTCTATTACGTAAAAAGGAGCCAAAGAAATCTCACCGCTTTTTAAAGTGCGTACACCACATTTAAAATACTATTCTTTCTTGCATCCGTTGTTTCATTAACCGTCAGCCATATTTTTTTATCCTTTAGCTCTGCTTTTATTTGATCCGTAATCGTGTTTTTCATCCGAGGAAAATTATACTTTAATTGACCTCTTTCTTATTGGCAATCTTCATTCCGGAACATATTTTCTCCAAAAATTTCGAAATTCTTCATTGTCTACAATATTTTGTGGAATGTTGCACATACTTAACATAAAAATAAAGTCATATAGAAATTTATAATATGGTACATCACGTTGTGCATTTAACCGGTGTTGTTTGCTATTAACATGTCTTTTACACACAAAAATATTGTGCGGTAAAATGTTGATATTGCAAACAATACATTTTATAATGCCAGTGTATTCTCATGTCGAAAATCGGTTAAGAAATCTATTAATACTCGTCGAACATAACAAAGAACGCCGTCGATTCGCCATCATCAATCTAATCCGGCATTCATACACATACCATACGCATATGAATCTTGACTTCGGGTATATTCGAAATATATCATCGCCGCCAATGAGTGCGCACTCGTTTCCGCAGGCTTACTTATAGCACAGACTACTATGGTTTATCTTTGCTTTTCCATTTAGCATATACAAGTTTAAATACATAATGACAAATATATTAAGAGTGGCCAACTCTGTATAATATACTATTTTCTACTTTTTTTACATGTTATATGTTATGAAACATTATAGAATATCTACATCAACTGTACACAAGAAGTATAAACATACAGTCTGTACCATAATATCGTATCTCATATTACATAAAGAAAACTGCTACAAAATAAATTTATAATATAAATTAAAATAGACAAAGTACGAATACGCTGTGCTTTAATAGGGTGTCCAATTTCCATTATTATTTACCATAGTTTTGCAGCGTTCTGGAATACTATTAATTAATTTCTGAACATATGCAACAGATATCTTCCCAATTTCTATACATAGGGATTTTAAATTAATTATAAATCTTTCTTCAAGTTTTTGCGACAGGGGATTATGAAAGCCAATCAAACACATGCACCTCATTCTTCTCCTCCTTCCAGGACACACAACACCGACTCTGATGTTTTGGATCGTTGTCTTCTTGCAACACCCATGATGACTTGTATGTAGTTTACAATCCATTGTTCTGCAAACGATAGACGTCACTTTTTATAAATTTGCAGCATTCAATCCGAGTTCAAATTTGTTGTAGACAGGTGCAATATGCCAAAGTCGTATGCTGACACATCCCCAAACGTGCACTTGAACTGCATGTTTAACTGTCTTCTAAATCACTTTTTCGTCTTTTATTGTCTAGGCTCTACGTTTGTGCAAAAATTAAAAAAAAAACACTTCTGAAAATATTACATTATTCCATTCGCGCACCCAGAGAAAACATTTGCTAACATGTCGTCCCAATAACAATGGCTTTGCAGCTACACTTTACCAATTAATATTATTTTATCGCAACCGACGATGAATAGTCATAATACTGACAATTCTATTACGTCCACTTAATATTTGTTGTGCTTGTTTTAATATAAATATCTTTTTAGACAGATTAATTATCACCTTTTCCTCATTTCAAACCATGTTTCGATAAATTGTCAACGCTACTATTTACTTTATATCTTGCTACTCACTTTTTAACAAATATAACAGAAGGATGTAAATATTTTGTCGCTGATTTACACAACACTTTAGGAACTTAGGACTACACAGAAATACGGATTCCAATCTTTTAATACATTTTGCCCTCATTGTGAACACGATGTTGTCACTAAAAACTTATACACAAAACTACATTCAAAATATTATTGCGTAGTAAAGCAAACATAAGGGTTTAAGAATCCTACCTACGTTTCTCAGAAAGGGCAGGTACATACATATATTCAGTTGGTGAGAGCTGCGCTTTTTTGTTAAGTACTGTACTAATATGCTAGGTTTTGAGTAAATGACGATAATAATAGGAAATTATTGATTATTTTGTTATTATAATGAGTATAATGAGTAGAATATGTACTTCTAAGAACAAAAAGAAATGCTACTTTTATCTTGTAATGTCAAATATATGACCGAACGTTTTGCAATAGGTATTCGATAAATACTCCAAATAACGGCAAAAGGAGGTTATATGTTAAGTAAATCTATTTGGTTAATTAAGGCAAAGATCAAGGCCGCTAAAGATACAATCATATTAATAGCAATTGTTATAATGACAGTCTTAATATTGACGATTTTTCATTTATACAAGTCGGTATTAGGGTCAGTATCTTAAAACAGTATCTTATTGAAAGTTATCAACGTTAGATTATTTATTTTAAACAAAGAAAAGGTAAAGTAAATAAAAGACTAGAATAATGGAAAAAATATAAAAATAGGTTCTTGCAAACAGAGCCGAATAGAATGTTCTAATAAACTAGTAGTTGCTTTTTCCATTTGATTCTCCAAACTACCCTTTGACCTTTCTTTGAACCTATTATATGAGTGGGTTCCCAGTATTTCCCTAATTTTCGTAATAATTCTTTCAATCTACATACGAGGGAGCGTTTTTATATTCGCGGAATGGGGGACAAGGGGTGGAAATAAAAAAACCAAATTATTTTTCTTTTTCAATATATTCACCTGCAAGACGGATACATTTTTCACATCTTTCAATTAATTTATTTATACCCTCATAAAAAAATGATTTCTCTTCATCTGCAAAATACGCCGAAACTGCCTCCTTGACTTCATCATCGGCAGTAAATTTTTTACCCCGCAGCTCTTTTTTCATTTTCGGAAACAGGTAATAATCACTCGGGGCCAGGTCTTGTAAGGTGGGTGATTCACAATTTCGATTATAGGGCAGCTAACGCAACGCGGCTCTTGTGGACGGGCGCGTTGTCGTGCACAGAACACCTTTTGTCAGTCTTTTCTCCTTAATGGCTTCTTTTAGTCGCTCTAATATTGAAGCGTAATATTCTCCGGTTACAGAAACACCTTTATCTTTAAAATCAATCAACAATATTCCTTCCGAGTCCCAAAATACCGTTGCCATGAGTTTCCCAGCTGATTGCGATACTTTAAATTTCTTGGGAGGTGCTGTGCCCTTTTTATGCCACTGCATGGAGTCTTGTTTGTACTCAGGTTCATGATGATTAACCCTAGTTTCGTCTCCAGTAACAATTCCACTCAATACACCATCCTTGTCTTCATTACAGAGGTCCAAAAATGCACGCGAACACTCTATGTTGTTTTTGCGGCGGCGTGAGCATTCTCGGCACTCATCTTGCGCTGACCTTAGACATGCCGAGATGATCGTGTATGATTTTAAAAATTTTTGTATCGGATACTCCAACCATTTCTGCGAGACCTTTTTTGGAAAGTGCTGGCGTGGTCACCTCAATGCTCCTGCCCGGCCTCGGGTCGTCTTCAAGGGATTCCCTTCCTTGTTTAAATAAACTATGCCACTTGTACACCATGGTTTTTCCTGGACAAGAGTAAACCAATGACATCTCATTCATTATGGTCGCGACTGATTTTCCTTGCCTGGTATTTATAACGACGATATTCACACTTTTCACTCCTGATTATGTTACTTGGTTGACGATAGCTTTTCTAATAACAATGAAACTTCGTATTTATACTAATCATGAGTCGCTGCATTACTCACCCCTCTACAACCCGCTCATTCCGCGAATATAAAAACGCTCCCTCGTATGTATATTTAAGATTGATTTAGTGAACGGTTTACCTACATAGCCCGAGAATATGGAATATTTTTGATACTTTTATATATTATTTCAAAATTAGACTAACTAATCAGAAAATATAACGTTTCAAAGCAAAATTAGACATTAGACACAATGTAACAGTTTTAAAGGAATACTGAAAATCTGTATTTTTTCCAATTAAAAGAATTAACTTTTAATTTGAAACTAATTTACTTCACATATAAAAGAATTATGCATACAAAAAAGGGTTAATGAAACTCTAGAAATCTCGTAGTTAACATTATGATGATTCATTTGTTTAATAAGACAGACTTTCAAAACTAGAAATGGACATGAATAATTACCAGTATTCGCTTGCATGGATATTTTAGGGATACATATCCAGTATATCGTGTTCTGAATGGGCTTATTAAATTTAAACAACTAATTTGCAGAATATCACCTACACAAAATGGGGTATGTATTCGCTTGAGCTGTCATGAATTCTCCCCATACACAATAAATCTCACAGTGAAATGCCTTGTCATGTATGCGACCTAAAGCAGAGAATGCCTTTAAATAATTTCTAATTACATAATTTGTAGAAAGCGATACTGAAACAATTTAGTTCAAAAAGATTAAAGGTCGAAGTAAACTCCAACGTATACATAGTCCGGCCATAAAATAAATAATGTCAGGACTTTAGTGATGTACAAAAAGTGATAATTCATTGCACAAAAATAAATACATATATTCGAAAAGTGAAGAAAATAACCTTTCAAATAATGTATAATTTATTCGAAGTGTTTACCTCTTGTATCAACACAAAGTTGTAAACGAGCGGGCATCGTTTATAGATTTGTTCAAGGATTTCACATTTGGATGTTTCTTATAAACCATATTTTCAACCCAAAAATGGAGGCCAGGGCTACCAGACGACCAATCGGAAGAATAGAAACATTGTTTTTCAGATATGTTTGGCTTAATTTTCTTTTTGTGAATACATGCTTAATTTCATTTCATCCCTCTAAACAAAAAGCCTATCAGAGGTTTTACTACAATTTCTAACACAGTTTCTCGGTACACTCAACAAACACTTTCATAAGAGGCGTTCTACTAAACTATTACTAAGGCTAGATAGTAGGTGTTGCGTTGCCTGTACTACGATTTTCAACGCTTTGGGATACTTTCTCCATACACCTTATCATTTTGCTAGATAATCTTTTCCACTATAGTAAAGATTTTTTCACCTAGGAATTTCTGATATCGTTTTTTGTCGAATCGACTTTATAACTTCATCCCATTTGCGGTTGGTACAGTCCTCAAAACTGGTGTTAAATGTGGTGTTTGTTCCTTAGATAAGCGTTCATGTATAAAACTTCCTGATAATGTTAATAAATTAGAAGCAACCTTCTACGAAGTGGTAAATACACTCATCGTCTATTTGTAAAAGCACTTATAGGACTTTTTTAGTTTTTGTAAAACTAAAAATATTAAAATGGTATTTTTTTCTATGTAAACTGAAATAGTTTTTGTTTAATTAGTTATTCTCGTACAGCATACATTGCATAAACTAAAATTAGGAGGAAACTACCCAAATAATTAATAATAAAACGTGTAAATAACTTATGAAATTTTAATTAAAAAAAATAAACAAGTTTGAAATACAGTCCGTAATAAGAGGGAACTTACTCTAAAAATAATTTAATGACGCAGATTATTATTTACTATAGGCCTGTTCATTCATGTATCATATGTTTTTGCAATCAAATGCGAAACGTTGTTTGCAACAACAATTACATGGCGACGATTGTATTATTTTGCAGTTGCTCCAACTTTTTAAGCGATATTTTGCAGTATTTTTTAGTTATATCACTATGGATAACCAGTAACAAGATTATGTAACATTAATTACCAATTATTTCCTCCTATAGTTTCTGAATACGCATAGATGTTACTATGTATTCAAGCAACACATCATTAAAATTAATCGCCAATTTAACGAGATTTCATAAAAAAGAGATTTTTAACTTAATTACGTCAGATTAAATTGTTCACAGAAAATGATAAACGCGATATTAGAGGCATTATTAGCTGTGATTAGTGATACCAAATCTATTTAATTAATAACAGCCCATCCAACGTATAGAATTTTTGTCTAAAATATTTTATTGTAACTACTTATTGTTCGATTTGCCACATAATATTACATACGGTTCCTTGTTGCAGTTGTGATATGTTCTATGTTGGTTGAACTTATAGAAATTTAAGTGTTAGAATTATATCTCATAAGAGTGACTGATAACGAGCTGTTGTACTTTAGCTATCATCATAAAAATAATTCTTATAACATTGATTATAATTGTCTTAAAATCCTGGCAGTCGAACACACTTATAATAAACGTATCTTTTTGGAAATATATTACATTAATAAGCAACTAAATCCTATGAATGAAAAACTAGCACAAGTGCCCTTAGTTCAATTTATACCTATTTCTCGCAATTCGGTAATAATATCGATGATAGACAATGGCAATAGTACTATTATCATTACTGCTTAGCAGTGTTTTACAACTTTCCTCAATGTCCCGTACATAGTCAAATTTTGTTAAGTAAACCTGGCCTACATAAATTCTCAATAAAACGTCTTTTTGGATTTTTGTGGCGTTGGTGTTTTATGTGGGTGGCTTTCTTCTTTATCAGGGGCTTGTATTAAAGTTTCGGAGATTTCTATAGTTTAACATAAAACGGCACAACCTCCATCATATTCAGGGTAAATAATAAACCTTTCGGTTTATTATTTAACCTGAATATTAAATTTAAAGTTTTCACTTTAGTAAATTTAATAAGCTTCATATCAAGGCACTTTAACTGCAAACCCATCAAATTCTTTTATATAGTCAGTCGCGATATATAATAATAATATTTGGTTAGTCATATATATATATATTGATATATATATCCATATATATCCATATATATATATGCGTATATATCCATATATATATATATATCCATATATATATATCCATATATATCCATATATATATATGCGTATATATCCATATATATATATATATAACCAAAATCAACAAAAGTTGTTCGCGCTCGAAGCACATCAAAACAAATGGTCGCCTCTTTTTTCGGAAAAACCGGTCACGTTGCAACCGTTCCTTTAGAGAGTTGTAGAACGGTCAATTCCGAATGGTACATAACTATTTGTTTGCCAAAAGTTCTTGAAGAAGTAAGGTAAACAAACCGAAAACAACAGATCATTCTTCGCTATGACAATGCGAGGTCTCACAGGTCGGTTCAAACGATTGAATATTTGAGCGGACAAAACATTGAATTGATGAGCCATTCGCCATAGAGCCCTAATCTAGCACCCTGTGATTTCGTTTTGTTTCCACACGTGAAGAATAAATTTTGTGGTCACGGTTTCTACGCGGGAAGAGACAGTTGAGGCATTCAAAGCTCATATTTTGGAGATACCGCCTTCACAGTGGCAGCAATGCTTTTCGGATTGGTATAAACGAATACAAAAGTGCATTAATTTTCAAGGAGAATATTTTGAAAAGCAATGAAACTATTTTCAATAATAAAATTTTTTTTATTTGCTATTCCCGAAATATAAACGGCTACCCTCGTAATATAGTTACTGAATAGTAATTATAGAATTATAGCTTTTTACAGTTATGAAAATGAATAAATTGCAGTACATTACATTACATTACGATGATCACATAAAGAGTAATAAAGTTAATAAAATTAATAAACAGTTAATAAGATCTAATGATGAATATATCAAGAAGTAAAGGTAAAGTAAATTTATTTATTGTCATCCGCCTAAACGAACATCAAAAAGTAATCTTTATCCATGAATCAAATGATATCTAATAAAGAGAGTAGGTAATTTTTCCGAAGTAGTAGTAGATTTAGGAAACTAAATTCTATTAATAAAGACCCAAAAAATAACATAACAAACTAAATAATCTTCAGACATAAATAAAAACACCAGTAAATTCTAGTAAGGAGCACAGAAAAATTTGCTCGTGAAAATTATGAATTATACTTTATCACAATAAATTCTAATACTGAGGGGAAAATAAGCACTCAGATTTGTAAATATAAATTAAATAAGTTTCATTTTATTAAAAAATGGAAAACCCTTAAACAAAAGATACGAAGATATACCCTTCTTTAGCTAGATAGTATCTCAATCTGTCATAGAAATTAATTCGAACGTTGCGGAATATTACCTGTCCAATAATATTTAAAGTCTCAATAATTTTGTGCCGCAACTGGTCCAAATTAGTCGCGTCTAATGTTCTCCGCACCATAAATTATTTGATGTCAATAATCCTAGTAGAAGAAATCCAGTGGGGACAAATCTGGAGAACGTGGTGAAGATCTAATATTACCAGAATAAGTTCCAATCCATTGGTATTGAATAATTTCGAACAACCAATGTGTTGTGAGCAAGATAATCATTTGCGAATGACTTGAGCCATGAGGGCAACAGACGTAGATTTTACAGAGATTCACCCACTATTTATTATTTTAAAAATATAATTACATCATTTGATAAAAATAAGACGTTAATTAAATATGATTGACTATGCATTATTTATTTTTTCTATTATATAATATAGTCTTGATTTGAAAATTAAAAATTGTGTACCGTTACTTTAAATCAGTCAAATATGTCTTTATAGTAATTTAGTACTAGTGCAACGCAATATAAAAACACCTTAGAAGAATGGTATTGTTAAAATATTTTAGGCTCTTGCCCAAAAACACCAACATTATTGACACAGATATGCAGATGTTATCTTTATAAGGTAATTGAATTGTAGAAGCTAAAATGAAACGCTGCAGTTATTAATTTAAAAACTATTTTATTTGAAAGTAATCAAGACATTAAAGACCCCGTTATGCTGTATATATAATGGGTGTTTTTAAGCTGCATAAGAACTATCGATATCGATAACTATGGTTTGACAACTGATAATGTCAAACTGTGTTGACATTTCTGTTCAGTAAGGTTTGGCTGGCAAGTCATCATGAATCGTTTAACGCCAGAATAACGCTTCCAAATTGCGGAAATTTACTTTGAAGAAAATAAATCTGTACGCGAAGTTCATAGAGCACTTCGTCCATTTTACGGTCAACATAATCAGCCTAGTGACCAACAAGCAATTCGTGCAGGTATTGATCGTTTTCGCACTAATTTTATTCTTCTCGATTCAAAACCATCAACAAAGCAAAGAAATGTGCGAACCAAAGAGAATATTGCTGCTCTAGCGCTAAGTATTGAAGAAGACGCCCAAATGTCGATTCGTCGTCGTTCTCAACTTGTCGGCCTTTGTCCTTCGACTACGTGGAAAATTTTACTTAAGGATCTTGGCTTACGTACCTATAAAATACAGATCTTGCTAGAATTGAAGCCAAACGACCATCGTTTGTGCCGCATTTTTGCTGATTGGGTTCATTTGAAATGGGCCGAAGATGAGCATTTTTATCAAAGAATTGTGTTTCGTGATGAAGTTCATTTCTGGTTACATGGCTACGTCGATAAGCAAAATTGCCGTATTTGGGGCGAAGACAATCCTCAAGCCGTTAACGAATCACCATTACATCCATTAAAATTGACTGTTTGGTACGGTTTACACGCTGGCGGCATCATCGGTCCTTATTTCTTTCAAAATGAGGAAGGAGCTGCCGTTACGGTGAATGGCGAGCGCTTAATAAACGATTTATTGCAAAATCAATTTGGTGACAACTTTATTTCCAGTAGTGGTCCCCCTCCTTCGTGCAATTTAACGCCTCTGGATTACTTTTTATTATGGGGCTATGTTAAGTCACTGGTTTATGCCAACAAATCAACAACTCTTGAAGCATTGGAAAACAATATTCAAGCCACCATTGACGCCAAACGGCCAGATTTATTGGAAAAAGTAAATTGGACTGATCGAATGGACCATGTAATTCGTAGCCGCGGTGGACATATGCCGGAAATCATATTTAAAAAATAAATGCCATGAAATTATTTACCAGATTATAATAAAAAAAATTTCATTCCAACAATATTTCTGTCTTGTATTATCATTTTAAGTTCTCAAGCTCTTACGAAAAGATGCTATATATAATATATTACTGTGATCAGAAATAATTATTAAGATTTTAATATCATCAGCAGAAGTAAGAGCTTGATTACAAATTATTACTATATAAATTAAAGTATAAGTTACAGTATATTTATCGAACACCATTCTATTCAAAACAGAAAGAAATGCATAGTCATAGTTTGTGTATGAAAGAGAACGTCAATTCTAACCTTAACATCCAAACTGTAGAGCCACAAAGAAATTCGGTATATGTGATTGCAAGAAATCTGTCTATATTTGGTAATTTGAGATTTGTATATCGTGGTTCATCTCTATCCGTCTAGAGGTGTTAAAGATTTTGTCGTCAAATAAATTACAGAATATAAAAGTTTTGCAAGTATAAAACAAATTTTTAACCAAATCGAAATCAATTTATATTTATTTTACTACATAGTCTCCTTGTAACTCTACACACTTCTCCCAGCGATGCTCCCTTCTCTTTAACCCGTCCAAATAGTACTCGGCGTTTTTCTCTGCAAAATAATTGTTCACGGAGGCGATTGCCTCCTCATTTGACGAAAATCTCTGTCCTCCGTGCGCAATTTTTAGATGAGGGAACAAAAAGAAGTGGCTTGGGGCTAGATCTGGTGAGTAAGGGGGATGATCAAGCAGTTCAAACCATAATTCGTGGATTTTCGCCATGGTGTGAGACAGCGCGTTGTGTTGGTGAAACAGGATTTTCTTTTTTGCAAATGTGGCTATTTTTCCACAATTTCTGCCTTCAGCTTGTTAAGTAATGATGCGTAGTATGCTCCTGTAATAGTTTTTCCTTTTTGAAAATAATCAATTAAGATAATTCCATGACTATCCCAAAAAACAGTCGCCATCACTTTCCCAGCCGAAAAAACAGTTTTTGCTTCTTTTGGGGCCAGTTCCCCTTTTGCAGTCCACTGTTTGGACCTTTTATTTCAGGCGTATAATGATGTATCCAAGTTTCAGCTACAGTAGTTAATCGACGTCGAAACTCGGATTTATTGCGCCTAAACTGCGCCAACAAAGCGTTGGAAATGTTCATTCGAACACGTTTTGCGTCTAACGTTAGCAAACGCGGCACCCAATCCGCGGACAGCTTTCTCATGCCTAAATCTTGTTTTAGCATGTGACGAACACGTTCTTTGGACATATTGATAGCCTTTGCTATCTCTCCCACTTTAATTCAACAGTCGTCTAGCACCAATTGGTGAACTTTAGCGATGTTATTATCCGTAGGTGCAGTTTTTGGACGTTTAAATTCAGCCGCCCAAAATTCCACTGTGGTAAATGATGGTGCAGAGTCCCCGTAGACAGAGCCCAACTTATCTTTGATTTGTGTATGCGTATTGCCTTTCAAAAACAAATATTTAATGACAGCTCGATACTCGACACTCACATCGACTCACTCGAACGAATGTTAAATAACAACTGCGCGTCCAAAATGGCTGAAACTATGGTGAGTACCTAACAACAGATACACAACTACATTTCCTAGCTTTTATCGATGAGTGCCATCTTCACGTTGAGGTCTCTCTTCTATCGTTTTATCTATATATACATATATCATTTCTTTAATTATGCGTTTGTTGTAATTGTTTTCAGTTTCGAGGATTTCAGTATTGTTGAAGTCAATTTCATTTTTTTTCCAAAAGATGTTCATAAATTCCTTTATGTAAATACACCACGACACTCTGGTCCCACTAAACAAAATGCATTGTCTTGTGACTAAAACGATTTGGCCTTGGAGTCGATGGGACGATTTCGCCTGGTGATAACCATGGTTTTTTGTGCTTAGGGTTTTTGAAATAAATCGATTTTTTATTATCCGTCATTATTCGATGCAGAAATAACTTCCGATCATACCTTTGATGCAGTAATTCACAGACGATTTTTCGATTTTCTATTTGCCTGTCATTCAATTGATGTGGCACCCATTTTCCCATCTTTTAGATTTTTCTCATAGATCGTAATCGATCGCTAATCGTTTTTTGGGCCACATCTAACGCTTCTGCTAATTGGTTTTGAATTTGGGGTGGGCCTTCGTCCAATAAATCCTGCACTTCGCATCTTTAAAGTTTTTCTCTCTGCCAGAAGGTTGTTTGTCTTGTACATCGAAATCACCACTTTTGAGTTGTCTAAACCTCGCTTCACATGTTTCTATGGTTCGAACATGCTCACCGTAAGTTTCTACCAGCAAACGATGACTTTCAGCGGCTTTTTTCTTTTAATATTAATAATTAAATAAGAAAAGTAATGCGTGCCGCAAATACACTTTTACAGGCACGAAACTCAACATTTTCAAAAGAGGTGTAAATCTATGACAGTGTTACTTTCGCAAAATATAACATGTATGGCTTCGAAGCTTGATGTCAGTAGAATAAAATGACATGCGTCAAATCATAACATTGCATACTTAAGCCCAATGACGTCTGTTAAAAAAACCGCTAATGACTTTCCGGTTCACCTGGTAGTCTGTACTACTATTGCTGCTTCTTGATTCTAGAGCCCTTTTAGCCCGATTGCAATCATTGCATCATTTGGTATCGGAATGTCTACTAAGTTTTCTTTCGTTTTTTTTATCAACAAGTGTTATGTCTGACCTGTCACTAGCAATTTATCTATTTGTGGGTACAGTTGATTATCTGCAAGAATGCTTTCTGGTGTATATGTTAATATGTGAATCCTTCTTAACAAATAGTTTATACTCCCCTGTTATATATTCTATAGTCTCTTTGAATTAATAATTGTCTGCATTTGTAGTCTTTTAAAAGTTTTATAACATATATTTTCTAAAGCTCTCTGCGGCGATTACATCGCCTTGTATTGCTAAAACAAATCTTTCTGTCTTTGGAATCTTCCTACTTTTAGCCATTGGTATGTTAATCTTTTATCGCATGATATTGTAATGAGTGCTGTATAATGTTCTTCCGGACCATAATACGAGTTCTTTGTATAAAGGTGTGTTTTTGTTTTGAACGCATTATCTTCCACGTGTAAACTAATTGTGTTTTAGATATCTACACCAACCTCGTGTGACTGCTAATAATATGTAATGTGTCTAATAGTAATGCTAAAAATATAAAAAGCAATTTTTGGATATTTCGGTAGACCTAGTGCAATACATTATAGTTTTTGTTAGGCTGCATTAATAATTTTGCTTCCTTTGCTCCTTTGCTTCGAAATAAAACGTCTTCCCGAAAACCATCCAAGGACAAAAAAATCTTAAAAGAGACGAAGGAATAACCCGAATTTTGCTGCATATTCAATAAACAAAGTGTATAATTGATAGATCTTTTTTTTATATTAGTTTTAGATTTAGTATTTGTGTATTGTGTGACGTTTATATATCATATATTTTCTCCTTTTCTGACTGTAGCAATTACTATTATCATTTTTATTATTAAAATCAAAATTTACCAGCGATTATAATCAAATAACGCCTTCGTCAAATTGATATTCTAAACCAGGTACGTTGCAATTACAATCTCTGTTTAACTGTATGAGTGACATGCCTTTAGATGATACGGTCTTTTTGCTTGGATCTTCATTTTTATTATCGTGCAAATTTAAAAAGACAAGACTAATACACAAAGCCATTGCAATTCCAATAACTAACGTTACTAAAAGGGTTATTGAAAGGAGTGCTTCTGATCGAGTAACTCCCATAATGACCCACCTTAAACGATGGAAAGCGGAAGAACGTGTGACTAGAGTTGACATTGTAATGAACGGTATTAATCTGCGATTTATACACTACACTCTTCTGAATTTCATATAATTGACTGCATAGTAATGCAAAACTAACAGAAATATGATAATCCAATTATTTAACTGATCTTATCCACACTGTGCATCTGAAAACTAAACTATTTGAAATGGAATGTTTCTTCACATTACATTTATTACCTGTTGACCGAATGCTTCCGGTATCATCTTTATTTATAACAAGTTTAGCATATTTAAAGGATTCGAAAAAGTTGATAAAGCTGAATTAAATGCATCAATAATAAATATACTGAGGTTTATTAATCTAATAAATAAATAAAACATATGTTCCACTAAGAAATAATATCACTACATACAAGGACGCTTTTCGAAACACCACTTCCTTTTTGAATATACAAGAACCATAATTTAAAATATATAAAGAATATACTAATCCAAAGCTGGTTTTAGTAAGGTCAAAAGGAAACTACGTCCCTACCTATGCCAAAAACAGGCTTACAAAGGGCTTGTTAGCTGATATATGCATTATTTGTCTTTTCGTTGTTTCATTTTGCTTTGATCTTTTTTGTTGTTGGAGGATTTAAAGGTACCCATATATTTAAATGTCTTAGGTTACAGACATTAGTTTTCATTTTACTTATTTCTGTTAGCCAGAATTAGATAAAGGTAGGTATAATGTAATAGGTCTTCAGCTTATGCTTTATATTTTATTTATTTGTACTTCGCAAAGGTCATATTTTGTTTTGGATTACTGTATTATGTACATTTGTGGCAAGCAGAATAGCCATTTTTGTTGTTATTAATAATAGATTTTTATGAATATCAGCTTTCATTGTATGTCCTAAATATTGATATAGTTGTCTTGTTTTTCTATTATTATTTTAAATAATATTAACTAAATTATATTACTAAATTAGTTTTTTAGTATCCATTTAACGCGTTACAGTACAGAACATTCTTATAATGCCTGATAAGTATTTAAGTATTACGAAATAGCTATGTTTTAGATAACTATATACAGTATGTAAAACTGCCTATATGCTGCTAATTTCTAGACCCACCAAGGCCAACTTTATTTGCCACTTTAATTTTGTTGAAAGCTATGAAGGTCACATTTGATTTTGAATGCATTTAAAGTTGACAATAGTCGAATTAAATTAACCTATACCAAACGCACGATAAATAGCCAAAAAATGGTCCATTCAATATTAGTCAGCTCTATTCGGGGATGATTAATTCTCTCGATCATTCCTCTTAAGAATATTTTCGGAAAAGTTCTTGTAAGAAACTTCTAATTGTAGGAAAATATGCGAAAGGTTCTGAATTTGGCTAAAACATAAAGACAGTAGTAATAGAGAGTAAGTTATTAAGAATGATAAAAGTTTTAGTTCTTTCTCTAAGATACAGTAGTGAATTATTTGCGGTGTCGAGTTGCGTTGCATATAGTAGCGTGGGAAGCTTGCTCAGAATTAAGAAGATTTTGAAATAATGAAACAAATTTGAAAGGAAAATGCAGGGCTAATCTTTCCAAAAAGTTATTTATATTTATTAATGAATAGTTACTCTAAATATCATACAAAACCAGGAGAGTTACGGGATGAAATTTACAAACTGATCAGAAATAATGGTCCGATTTCCAACGAATTTAGGTAATGGTTGAAGAAAGCGAAGAAAAATTCCAAATTTCTACTGAATTAGTTGAAGGAGTGCCCGGAATTGTTTCTTTGTTTTTTCTATTTTTGTTAATACAAGTTTACTTTCAATATCTTTGCAAGTACCAAAAATAGTTTAATAAATGCTTTACTTGAGTTTTCGTGACTAATAATATACTTTAAATACGGATATTTAATGCTTTAAATATCCGAAATACAAAGTGTATAGCCCTTTACATTTACAATCTTCATATTTTAATGAGTATTGTTAAATATTCTGCTCATAGATTGATAGATGTAAATAATTTCTAGTCGCTATAACCTTAACTGAAGATATAATCACTATTGCACTGTATCTAATAAAAGATTACATGTCGATATTCACTTTGAATAATGTGCTTATAAATTTAGCAATAGCATATAGCGTTATTTGCACTATAAATAGCTCGAATGTCTAAATTTGAAACCAATAATGTGAATATTTTATGTCAAAATTAAATGCAAATCCATTAGGCTTTGTAAGCGTCGGTTCTTTATCTGTTACTGAAACAATAGGTCCTTTAGAAGGTCTATAAATGAGAGTAGCAGTAATAAAATATTTAACAGTTCGAGATTGCAAAATAAATTAATACATTTATTTCAGTAAATATAGAATGTGGATTAGTAAATATTTAAATACATTTGCAGTTGGCAGGGATATTCAGTTATGGTTGCAAGAATTCAATATTAACCAGCTATGTTCAAAAATAATTACGAAAATCCAACCTTTTCGAAGGAATAGCTATAGCAAGACTTTATTCATCGAGAAAATATATCGAAGATTTTAAAGTGAACTAGAAAGGATGGAGATTGGCTAATAGCTGGAAACCAGTCTTGCAGAAAGATGAATCGACGTTCCAAGTATTTTGATAAGATAGTCCCACCTGTAAGGTACGGTGGTAAATCAATTGTAGTTCTAAGTTAAGCTGTATACGCTCCGTGGGAAGCTCATCACGATTGAGAGAATGTGTTCCTTTCAACTCTCGCGAAATTAAATGGCCTTTCTAAAATGTTACAACGAATCTTCAAAAAATTTGGCAGTTGTTTTCCAACGGCACAAGCGAACTTCTATGTAAGCTAATTGAAAGAATGCTGTCAATTGTTTCTTTCCTTCGGTTTCTTATTTTCGCTAATACTTGTACTTTTACAATATTTGCAAGCAAGAAAAATAATTTTGATTTATGTCATTTTTGTTTACCTTCCCTTTCCATACAATAGATGCTTTATTCGAACTTCTATAACTAGTGGTGTACTTTTTACATGCTTTATGGATTTGTAATTTAGAGAAATCATACAATTTATCCTCGAAATTTTAAAAAATGCAGTACTGTTAATTAATCTTAATTTACATCCTTCATCTTATAACAAGTAGTGTTAAACATTCGTCTCATAAGATTGATGGATTTAAATAATTTCTAACGACTATAACCTAAATTAAAGATAAAAATACATACGCAGTATTTAATAAAAGCATACAAAATATAGTATCAATATTCTCTTTCAATAGTGTGCTTTGTAGACTTTAACGATAAAAGACAATAAATATACTAATCGCCAAAATTTCCGGGATTACTAAATTCGAAACTACTGAACGAATAACGTGAATATTTTACATTAAAACTAAATACAAATCCTTTAAGCTTCTATAAACGTTTATTCTTTTAATTTTCCTAAAACAATAGATCATTTGGAAAATCTATAAATTAAAGCGGCAGTTATTAAATGCTTAACAATTCGAGATTGCAAAATTGAACTGTATTTATTCCAATAAATATAGTATGTAAACATATTTCACGTTTATGCTAATATCTGCGTATTTTTATAAAAATAATTGAATATATATACACCACTAATAAAAAAGACATTACCTGATACTAGTTCCAGTAAAGCTAAGCTACATAATCCAAAGTACAGAATTTTCATCAATTTGGTCATGTTTAATAGAAACTCTCACACTATATTCACTGTATCTACAAACTAACATCAACGAGCATAACAGACACTAAGACCACTAAACAAACAAGTTAGTTTATGTGATAAAAAGTCTAATAAAAAAACTGCTAAAGACAAAACACAAAAGGAAGTGTTTACGAAGAGGCGTACGTCAGAGCAACGCTAACATACATACCAACGACAACGAAGTTACTGAATGTTGGAGAATTCAGCCGGTACAATGATTGTATCGTCGGAAACGTGGCCGAGTATTACCGATGTAAACTTGAATGCCTTAGTCGGTGAACGTGCAGGTAAATATGACGTTATGGGAATGCATTTCTTTTTGAAATTTTGCTTTAATAGAGAAATATATGTATCCTGTACAATTACACGCAGATACATAGGTAAATGAAATAATAAATCTTTGTAAAAAATGATACTTTATTGTGAGCAATTGTATGTGTGTAAAAAATTAGAATTCATTATATTCAGATGAATCATAGAAAGCAATAATATGCTAATATAAACAGTTCTCAACAGAACCAACATTACGTATATTCAATTAAAGTGTTTACACATTCTATATACTGATAATTAGGTAACAATGTAATTTAAATCAATAACACATTTTTGCATAAAACACTGCGACGTTTGGAAAAGCAGCTTAAAGTAATAACAAAAAATATATAAGAATTTAATTTCCCAAAATGATACAAATCGTTCAACAGATATTAATCGTCGTAAGGCCACATAAAGTGAAATATAAAATAAGTAATTGAGAAAATTAGATCTTGATTGTAATGAATTTTCGACGAAACAGCCGTCGCATCCATTGTTCTCGTTCAGCGGTCGCCTTTGTGTACTATATTAACTATTGCTGAATTAACGCGGAAGCCATGTTGCATTTGTTATAGACAGAATCATGTCTTGATTGTAGTATACGGCAAAAGAGCCTACACTTTTTAATTAGATATAGAGATCTCAATTACATATTTTATATTTCACTTTATGTGACCTTACGGTGTTTAAGAAGGACCGAGTCTGCCTGATGAGTGTTCAATAGACGAAACGGCCGTCGCATGCATTGTTCTCATTAAGTAATCGCTTTTGTGTATTATCTAGCCATTGCTGAATTAACGCATAAGTCGTGTTGCGTTTAGTATAGACAAAACATGTTTTGACTATAATATACGACAAAAGTCCTACGCTTTTTAAACAGAGAGAAGAATTAATTTTTCTAATTACATATATATATATATATATATAGGTCCATTCTGTTCCAAACATAATTGTGCCCTGTGTAGTGTTAATTTAATCATACTGGGTAGTTTCTGAAAATGTAGCAAGAACAAAATTACGAAGATCTTCAACACTGTCAAAGGAGATCTAGCTGGTGACAAAGTGTCTTCGATGAAATTAAGTCTATTTTCTAAATTCGTTTGTAGTAACTCCAAATACCTTTCGCTATTTAAAGTTTGATTAAAAATATGAGCCCAATAAATTTAACGTTTAAACTGCAGCTTCAGACGTTAAAAAAACTGATCTCTGTGTCTATTGAGAGGCCATTATTTGAAAATCGGCTTTTGTTAGACGATAAAATAGAGCATTATTCTCACATTGGTTAATATACGAGGGTGGTCCTAGAAGTACCCGACCCAACAAAGAAAACAAAAATTTTGGAAAGAAATACAAATATTTACTTTTTAACATAATCTGCTTTCAGCTTAATAAACTTTTCCCAGAGATGTTCAATAAGTTCGATACCCTTTTTATAATAAGAACTGTCTTGCTCCTCAAAATAGCCATTAACTGCCGACAGCACTTCTTCATCGTTGGAAAATCTTTGACTACTGAGACATTTTTTCAAGTTTGGGAACAGAAAATAATCCGAGGGGGCTAAATCTGGCGAATAGAGTGCATGAGGCAGCAATTTAAATTTTAATTCACTAATTTTGGCCATTGCAATAACGGATTTGTGAGCTGGTGCATTGTCCTGATGAAACAACACTTTCTTCTTATCCAAGTGCGACAGTTTTTGCTTGATTTCTTCGCTCAAACGTTGCGTTGCAATAAGTTCACATATTCCTCGCCGTTGATAGATTTCCTTTTTCAAGATAGTCTATGAAAATTATTCCACGCGCATACCAAAAAACCGATGCATGATCTTGCCTGCAGATGAAACAATCTTCGCCATCTTTGGAGCCGGTTTTCCCTTTTGAGTCCATTGTTTTGATTGTTCCTTTGTCTCGGTTGTGGAGTGATGGACCCATGTTTCATCCGTGATTATGAAACGGCGCAAAAATTCTGCTTTGTTGCTGTGAAACTTCGCTAAACACTCAATTGAAACATCTTCATGACACTGTTCTTGCTCGAGTGTGAGCAAACGCGGCACCCGTCTTGCACACAGATTTTTCCAAATTTTCAGATAATATGCGATGTACCGCACTTTTTGAAATGCCTTCTATGTCTACTAGCTCGCGCAGTTTCAATCGACAATCATCCAGTACCGCTTTGTAGATTTTCTTCACCATTTCTGGAGTCGTCACTTCATTTGATCGACCACTGCGATGCTCCTCTTGGCAGCTCGTATGGCCTCGTTTAAACTCTGCTACCCAATATTTTACTGTTGCAAACGAAATAGCAGACTTACCCAAAGTAGTATCCAGTTTAGCTTATATATTGGTTGTGCTGAGGCCTTTCAAATAAAAGTATTGTATCACGTAAGGATGACCAATGTTCTCCAATTTTACAAATTCACTGAAAACGTTCGCTATTGATGGCTGCCAAACAAATACTAAACAACGTGGCGTCTTGAAACTTGAAATATCTGCTTTATAGATTATGTACTTTCTAATACAGTGATATTTTTCAAACCACCCTCGACCATGGACTATTCTTGTCCGATATTCATATCTAAGACCTTGTAGAATGGCGGGATTACACAAATTTAATTTATTTTCAAATTCTTTATGCTGTAGTTTTCGAAATATCAGTGCTGTGTTCAATTTCTCTTACAAATGTTAAATAATATTTATTAATAGGATGCTAAACATTTAATTCTACACATATTTTCACTAATTTCGCATTTCTGGTAGGTTTGGAGAACGAATCATTCTTTTTAATTGATTTACAAATTTCTATATGTAAGAGCATTGGACTGCCTCTTTTTTAACAGTTTTTACACTGCTTTTATGACAAAAAAAAACTCAACGTTCCAAATTTTTCATTATTACTAAATACTACCATAATTATCACACAAATTTAACTGTGTTTTCATGTTTCATAGACTAGTTATTGTTAGTGTGTTTCACAAAATACATTTTTAATTTTTTTTAAATAGATAGTATATGCAATATATCATTGGAAAGAGAAAAAAACACGTTCAAAAATTTCGAAGCCTAACTGATGTTCCCTAATAAATACTTAATTTAGGGGTTGAAATTAGGCAACGGAAAGTGCAAAAAAAGAGAAGAGAAAATTTTGACATTTTTTTCTTTCTCATGTTGATTTTGTCCTAAAATACATGGAAATTAGAAAATGGAAACATATTTTATGATTTCACTAGTCCTTTCGAGTAATTCATCAAATTTAACCGAATCTATATCTTTTATAACAAGCGGGAACCCCATGCCAGGAAATATACAATATTATCTGGGACACGTATATTTATAAATATGTATGAAAAATGATAACCTGTAGTGTATGAGATTGTCTAGTAGTTGATCCTTGTCAGACAATCAATTTTAAGAACAACAATTTGCAATATATAAACAAATGGATATTTAGTATATAATTGTTCGATACTGTTCATAAAGTAGTAATTATTATTATTTTTATACAGTTTAAAACCTTATAAGTGAATGTGATGTTCTAATAATTATTATGTAAACTATTTTTATACAACACACTGCATTTAACTATTCTGAATACATTTCAATGCATTTTAATTACTAATAAACTAATTACTTCAACACCTATTCTTATTTTTTTTTAATTTTCGTATCAGTTCCCTAGTAAAAGCCGTCTTATTATGGACTATGTTATTATACAACGACCTACTTTTTTCATTTTATCAAATGTTTAATGAAATTTAATGTTGTAGATATTCGTCGTAAAAACTGCGTAAACAAAGTAATTAAAGACGAAAACAGGTCAAACTGTATCTAAAAATACTGATCAACTATTAATTAAACGCTCTACTGCACAGAGAATTCATTTTCTAATCTAGTCTGCATTCATTATTACATGTGTACGTGATATTACACGTTTAACAAATGGATATGACTAAAACAGGCTGAATGTTGTTAGACACAGTTACATATAAATAAGATTGAGGTATTTCACTTTGTTATCATAAGGCTTTGTATAACATAAATGCCATATAAAATGAAGAAAAGTAAATCAAAGAACGTCTAGATAATAATAATAATAATAGTTCATTTTTTAAATACTAATTAATTAGAATATTATTAGAATAATTAAAAAAAGAATGACTATATCTAACTTTATATCAACTTTACTGAAGATATTTACATATATGCATAGGATATGCTATAAATTCTCCATCTAACATGCTTGAGGACGAAACAATGTGTCGAGATGCGAGAAGATTCCTTCTGCACTGCTACACATACTTTAAAAGATGATGCGAGCTCAAGTTGTTTCGTAAAAACTTTTACCTTAGAGACCAGTTACATTGTTGAAGATTTGATTCACAATTACCGGCAGAGTAAATAGACGAAGAGAGAAGAAAAGACAAGGAAGATGAAGAAAAAAATTTTATAGAGGAGTGATATGGGCTATCATGATATTTTTATTATAATTTTCCGTCTATATCGATAACGACCGGAAAATGTAGACACAGGAGCTACAGTGCAATATAGAAACTTATAATACTGTAAGATAAACGTTGAGCTAGTATTGATCGTTAATTGTTTGTTGCTAGCCTAAAGATTTTCAAGTGAAAATTTTTATTCAATTACAATTCACTATACTGAAGATATCTTCAATCTGTTCCCACCAATATGGGTTCGAATAGCATCTTTTCATTATATGGTAGTAAAATTTTATATCCTAACATTTTTCTAGTTCGTTTGATGTTTTTGACAATTATTGTTACAAATATGGGCTAACCCATGTTAAAAAAATAATGTTTTATTCAGGGCTCTTTGCAAAACTGTAATAAAAAATTAAAAGCTGCTAAATATATTAAGAAGTACTTTTGGAACGTTAAGCCAGAAAGACACATTTGAGTTTTGATGAAGCAACACAAATTAGATAATCACTATTTCTCAAATTAAAAGACGAATTGCTAGAATATATCTTATAAATTCAAGCTAAATTTTGTAGTCTAAGTCTAGGAGATTTAAGAGTCTTGTATACACTTAGAAGTTTTTACAGCCTGGAGAGGATTGGATTCTCTCTCTCCTTGGAACGACATAGAAACATCTTGTCCATCAGATGCTCTACAAACACATCGTTTGCAAGAGAGAAACTATACTACAAAGTACACAGCAGTTTTAAACTCTTGGAAGATGTATATACCAAACACAAGCTTAGTCGTGTACACAACCAACTAGTCGTGTATAGAATATATATGAAACTAATGTAAGCAAAATAAAGTAGCAAATATTATAAGTTAAAAGAAGTGGAAAGCATCATTTACATCTGCTGAGAGAGGTCCTGGTGGAGACTTTGTGCCATCAAGGGCCCAATTTTCTCAGAAAAGATAATAGTTTTTAACTAATAAAAAGTATACCTCCGAATTTTCACGAAATAATGAAGATGTATGAAATATATCAGCGATTTGTGTTACTAAAAATATTTTTTTTTCTTTTCTATTTTAAACTTCTTGTCTTATTAATCTTGTCAAATAAGTATACCTCTAGCAACCTATACGTAGAATGTCTTTTAAGTTTTGCATATGAAACTGGTATAAAACAGTAGATAGACTTCATTGTTTTTCGAAGTATTCTCCACGAAGATTAATGCATTTTTGCATGCGCTCGAACCAACTCTGGAAGTTGTTCCACTTGTTTATTGGTACAGTCAAAATTACGTTTTTGAAGATATCGGCTGCTCCTTCTGACCACTGGCACCTTTAACCACGCAGTCCGTTCTTGATTTTCAGAAAGGTAAAGAAATAGTTGGGACTCATGTCCGAACTATACGGAGGATTGTCCAACAATTCTATGTTTTGTTGCGTTAAAAGTTCAATTGCCTTGCATGGTGAGCGAAGTTGCATTGTCTTGGTGGGGGATGATTAGTCGTTCGGGGTTGGTTTTTTGAAGCTCAGCGATAACTTGGGGTAAACAAATGGTTGTATACAAATCGGAGATAACAATTGTTTGATTTTGTAGAAGTGTTGCTACATGACCTGCTTTCGAGATAAATGTCGTGACCAACTTTTTTGGAGACACTTCGAGAACGGATGACTTTTGTCTGCTTTTCTTCACCTTGTAACAACCAAACAGACGACTGGCGTTTATTTTCTTGCGCGTATGAGTAAATCCAAGATTCACGATAGCTGCTTTTTGTTCTTGGGTCAACGGATATGGTATCCAACGGAAAATCTCCAATAATGCTCCAATCTGGCGATATGTCACATGTCAATCTTAGTTGATGATCTTGCGCTCCGCGTCGATGTTTTCCTGAGTGCCTGCCGTTTTTGGTGCACCTGCTCTTGGATCATCGCTAAGAGTAAAACGTCCACGTTTGAATTCTCCATACCAACGAAAAATTGTTGATTAATATGGTGTTTTATTGCCGAAAACAGAAACCAACTCAGCGAGACATTCTTGTTGAGATAATTGTAAAATTATAAAAAATTATTTCGCGAAAATATTTTCGGTTTAATTCCATTTTTCAACTAACTTGTCAACTGATAGTTCGTTGTGGCTACAATATTACACGTATCGCACTAAAACTTTGGATTTAGATTAACTAAAGATAGAGGTTAATTTTATTTTTTTTTATTTATTAATTTTATGCAAAACTTAAAAGACATCCTATTTTTTATTTTATTTTCCCTTAGTAATAAGAAATTTCCACATAATATTACCTACTAGAAAAAGTCACAGCTTATATAAAATGTATGTTAGAAATTTCCAATAAATAAATTACTTACGAGTGGAACAATTACGTTTCGGACATAAATGCAAACTATATGAGGAAAACGCAAAAGAGTTGTCTACATTCGTACCTTCTCAGATATATACAAATATTTATTTATTTTAGTAGAAAACAGAAATATGTCCAAACGGTATATTGCATTCACCTAAAATATGAAAGATCTAAGTTGGAAGCGTGTACCTATTGACCCAAATAATGAAATGAATTGACGCACATTAAATAAATTAAAATTAAATTAAAATAAATAATGAAAGAAAAAATAGTACACGTTCCTATAAAATTAAAATTAACTTATTAATTAACTTAAATTAATAATTCTGAATTAATATTTGTTAAAATTGAGTAGTTATTCTACAAATGAAGCCGTGCTTACCATTTTCGGTACGATGATATCATGGCTGGAAAATGGCTGACTAATAAGGATAATTCGAGGGAAAGCCAAAAAGCAGCAAAGAGATGAAATCGGGATAATCTATGATACTGCGAAGTAAACCAAGACCAAAATTCTTAATGTCTTCCTTCTAGCATCGATTGTATACGCAACAATTGCAAACCATCTTGATAAAAGTAATAGTTTTTATCAATATTTAGTTTAAACGTGGCAAAATTAACAATTTTTTTGTGTACAGATTTAATTTTATGAATCTGCAAAGACAAATCTCTATAGCAGTACCCCAATCTGATCTAACCACGATGTTAAATAAATTAAAGATAGACGTAACACTACATAGCTTCATGGTAATAGTTTAGTATAGTCCATTCGGTTAGAGAATGGTACATTACGTCACATGGACAATGAACCAGTTTTAGTAAGCGTCCCTGTGTTAGTAGGCAACGAACAGTGGCGCTCTAATTTATTCATCAATATTCCTAAAGCAATTCCGTCATATTGTTTATACTTTTCTCGTGCGTGTAGTTTGTGTAGTATATAAAAAGTACAATTATAAACTTTTATTAAAAGTGCTAAACTGGAGAATCTAATGATATTAAAGCTTTTAACTTCGTGGCGACTAAATCAGAAGTAAATGTTAAAGGAGCTGAGTCAAGGTCGTGAAATAATTCATAATGTTTCCAAATTTATGAAAAACTAAGCTGCAAATAGACTAACAATTTCGTTACAACAGTATAGGTAACTTGATAATGTTTTTAGTATATATCTAACCCATAATTAAAATTATAGTTGTAAAGTACGGATTTTAAAAGCTTTTCGAAAAACACATATTGAAAATTTTAAGAGAAAGTGAGCTTGCTAAGGTTGATGCTGGTTCTCCTTTTAGTACCACTCATAAGAAGAGATCGCGACTAAGTTACAAGATTGATGCAGTAACCCCTAAAGACTAGGAAACCATAAGACGAATAATTTATAATTTCTATATTCTTGACGAAAGAATACCCGCAATACTATATATTGCAAGTAGATATACATAATTTGTTGAAATGGTTGTTAATTTACACATCTGTATATTGTAGGCATTATACAAGAAATTAAAGATATCGGATTATTATTTACAGGTTCCAGAATAATTTTATGGATATTATTAAAAGTGAGCTTCAGGTATATTATTAATGAATTAGTGCATAAACATTTTTCCATGCAAGCAAATTTGATGATACATATAGTAGTCACAGTATGAGTAAAGGTTGGTATTATGATACTGCAAGTGGCATTAAGCGACTTAGAGCAAAGGGGTCTCGCTTAATTATTGTATATGCTTGAGGTGAACATGGATTTATGCCTAATAGCTTGTTGATATTCTCTTCAGGTAGATATAAGAATTATGATAGCATAATTCATTTTCAATATTATATTTTTCATTAAAGGTCAAAAAGGTGGTGATTACCATGATAACATGAATCACAAAAATTGCATGCAGTGGGTAGAAAAGCAACTGCTACCTAATAACCACGATATGTGTTGGTAATAGATAAGGCACCTTACCACAATATTTTGAACGAAAACAACATAACTTCAGCTGCCCGAAAAGATGAAATGGGGGCCGAAAGCGGAAAAAAACATACGTTTCTCAAAAGGATTGATGAAACTTGAATTATATATTATTCAAATGAACAAACCGCATTTCGAAACTCAATATCAAACTACTTATATTACTTACAGGCTTGACACTTTATTGGACCGTTATGGTCACTCGGTTTTACCGAGATGTAGAAAATCTAACTTGTGAAAAATTTGAAAATGTTGGGGTGGATGAATGGGGAAAAATTTGCGAACATGTGAAAAAATCTAAACTGAAATGCTTGTTGTAAATAAATATTTAGATAGCATGAATTTTAGTTACTGCAGGATCTTCGGAAGAAGAATCTAAATTCATGGTCCATGTTATCTGCTTCCGGGCTTCTGGGCTCGGACCGCGTCACTTGTATATCTGCCGACGTTTTGTACCCATTTGTATAGTACATCTTCAGAGCTCGACTACTGCACTGAAACTGTTGTAAACACAGTGCTCAACTACTGCACTGAAACTGTTGTAAACACAGTGCAGTAGTTGAGCCCTGCAGATGTCCTATACAAATGGGTACGAAACGTCGGCTGACGCGGTTCCAGCTCGGAAGCCCAGAAGCACATAGCATGGACTGAAAAAATAAGTTTTCATATTGTTTTGCAATGGTGTACAATAAAAGTCCTAATAGTAATAAGTGCATACAGCTTTCTAGTTTTAAAATAAAATTAGAAACTTTCCTGCTCTCTCAACAATAGTATAGCTTAGGAATGTTAATTTTACAGCATTCCCACAAAATATTAGATACCCTCTTCTTCTGGGCTTTCGGGCTGGAACCGTGTTACTGATATAACTGCCGACGTATGTGATATCTTCAGGGTTCAACTACTGCTACTGTTTGTTGCACTGAAACTCACTCACTGCACTCAGTTTCAGTGCAACAAACAGTAGCAGTAGTTGAGCCCTGAAGATGTCCCATACGAGTGGGTAAGAAACGTCGGCAGTTATACCAGTGACGCGGTTCCAGCCCGGAAGCCCAGATCGCGGAAGTCTACGTACCAGATTATTACATACCCATTTAGCTTGAGTTGTACGTTAAATTTATTTAATTCAGGGAAGTGGAAAAGATACCAAACTTTGATCGATTTCACTTCTATAATTAAAACATCTCTCATTATAGTCTTACATTCGTTTTTTTTTTACCTGTATGTGTTTTAGTTATAAATAAATATTTGATTTTATTGAAATATATCATAATTTTAATTTATTTCCCATAAAATACTGTGAAAGTTGAATATTAAAATAGGTACATCATTAAAAGACCTCATTTTAATTTATTTCTTTGCAACAATACAACTTCTGTGTTGCGAACATCATATCTAAAACAAATATATAAAAAGCAAACCACTCGACACAATACCTTAGACAATATATTTACTAGCCTTTTATAACAGTACGTCAATGGTACGCAATTTGCTGTGGTACTTGGTTTGGTGACATCACATTTTACGCTTGATTTGATGACGTATCATACCATTCTCTAACCGAATGGACTATAATCATGATAAAAAAAGTCAATTTGCAATCGAATGTTAACCACAAGTCTCTCTCAATGATCATCCGTTCTAGTACAAAATTGTCAAAGCATTAATGTTACGCATTTATTGACGTTCTTTTTGAAAAGGAAATGATTCTACATTTGGCGAAGCTTAGATGTATTTCATTATTATTACACCATTCTAGTAAAGAACTTAAATCAATTGCAACAGTTCACAATTCCTTCCTGGTGAAATTTCCGAATAAATTTTAAGGTCGTTAGTATAGGCCTGATACAAAACTGTAAGTTGTAATACAAGTCATTAATATAGTAAATAGTAAGAAAATTAATATTTAATGTTAATATAATAAATGATTTTAATTTTTGTATACAGCGTGTTTCAAAAAGAATATACGTATTACAAAGTATTATTTTGTCGATCGCTGCGCCTCGGCTCGGCTATTGGAGAAACGGATACATAGTTCAGTTTATTTAATAGCCGCTAGATGTGAATCGTCTTCTGTTTTTCTTGGTAACCGTCATATGCTTAAAATGGCTACACCGCAGCAGAAATCATTTTATGTTCTCGAGTTTGCGAAGTGCAATTCCGTGATTACTGTGCACAGACGTTCCAAGTTGAACTACCAAATTGATCCTGCGAATGGGTGGAACATTCGCAGATGGTATCGACAGTTTGTAGATACAGGATGTGTATGTAAAGCAAAGAGTCCTGACCGCACTCGTGTTTATAAAGACAATGTTGCAGGAATTCAAACTGCTTTCCAACGTAATCCTTCAAAATCAACTCGTCGTGCCAGTCGGGAGCTACAACTGCCTACAACAACAATTTGGCGTGTTTTGAAACGTCGATTGGTTGTGAAGCCGTACAAGTGCTGATGACAAACGGAAACGTGTGGCATTTTGTAACGAGATTCATGATGCTGTTGACAATGATAACACTATCGCGCAACGCGTCGTGGCCAGAAACGAAGCGACTTTCCATGTTAGTAGTCTGGTAACCAAACACAATGTTCGAATTTTGGGTCTACAGAACCCACATGCAGCCATTGAACATGTACAAGATTCGCTTAAAATCAATGTGTTTTGTGCGATATCCCGATCATCTGTTTACGGCCCATTCTTCTTTGATGGAAATACGGTTAACGGTCAGCAGTATCTCGCTATGTTACAAAACTAGTTGTTTTCGAGGCTGCACGAAGACAACTTAATTTTTCAACACGGGGCACCCCCTTACTCGAGTCGCTAAGTGCGTGAATACCTGAATGAAACTCTACCGAACCGTTGAATTGGTCGTCAAGAAGCTGGTGACATAGCATTTCTCAGCTGGGCTCCACGATTACCGGATTTGACACCCTGTTACTTCTTCCTGTGAGGTTTCGTTAAAGACAACGTTTATGTACCACCACTCGCACAGAATCTGGAAGAGATAAAGAACCGGATCCGTACTGCCATAACATCAGTGACGAAGGACATGCTTGCCCGAGTATGGGAGGAATTTGAGTATCGATGGAGGACATATTGAACATCTGTAATCTGAACTTGAGGGGTTCGTAAATATGTGTGCAAAGTTTCATTTTCGTATGTCTTAAAGTTTAATAAATATATGCTTTCGAAATACATATATTCTTTTTGAAACACCCTGTATTTTCTTCATTTACGAAATGCATTTAAGTTATACCAAATAGTTCCCCAATTCACTTTTCTTGGCTTCGATTTCCTTTTATCGATTCAATACTTGTGTTTTGGATGAGTTTTTGGTGAAATCCAAGAATTATTTTTCCAGAAATCAAGTCTCTTCGTAATCATGCCAAAGTAATACTTTTTCTTACCTGTTTTATTATTTGGCAAAAATTCATCCTACGCACATATAACGTAATTGAAAGAACTATAAGCAAAATCTCGTTTTTTGGTTGATTTTGACAAGGATACGTTTTGGGCACGTCGATAAAACTTTAAGTCCAAAATCCAAATGATCGAATGTTTTGAATAGATCCAAAGGACATCTAAGTTTAGTCATCGTCTCCCCGAATATTTACTTTCGATACTTATTCATTTGATTTATTCAAATTTCGTTAATTTTAAACGTTGACGGACACCTAAACTGAAAGTTATCTTTGCTTACGACCACTTTTAAAACAATTGTCCAATTCTAATGTCGTTTTTGATGAAGAATTTGGACATTTTAGTATCAATAATTTGATGTTTCATACAAGATTTAATAAATTATTTCTTTAAAACCAAAGATCGAAAAAGAGCATAAATTCCATCGTGTTAGAAGGAATATTAATAACAAAAAATATATGAATTTTAATATAAATTAAATATAAATTTTAAGAGTATATCTTACACAAACATGTAATTACCTCGTGATTACCTTGGTAAGTAATTTTCCCACATAGATAAAGTTCAATGTACCAATCCATACATCGAAGTCGACACATCGTATTTTTGTATGTATGTATTAGTTAAATATTTGATATCTATCCATACCTAGCTATTTATCACGAAAATAAACATTTACTTGTGGAAGAGAAACATATTGCGTCAGCTTCGTTGTTTTCATGTTAACGGGGACAGTTACACGAGATAATGTTGCTAGCCTTCAATGATTTATTTTAAAATGTTCATATACGACAATCAAATTAAACGTGGCATTAACGCACAGGCTTAATCAAATAAAATTCTGTAGTTGAAATACCAGCATTTTTTTCTCTGTTCGGACGATTAGATGAGGGTAATTGATGTTTCCTTTGTACACGAGGGAGGAATTTTATTTACGAATATCGTTTGAATTTGTATTTTATGCAAACAATTAATACATCTGTTGATATATTCGCTTTATATTAACTTATTAATTACATAAACAGAATCTTAATTTTGCAAATGAAAAAAATGATTTATGTGAACATATTATATGAAAGTTATCTTATCTACGAGGGGTGTTCTCTTAAATTGAAGCCTAACCGATAGATTATGGTGCCTTTGGTAGTGTGCTTGAAAATGACTTTTATAAAGCTAGTTTGGCACTTATGTATTTAGTGAGCTGAAAGTGTAAAATTTGAATAATTTGCCGTAAAGTACACGTAGATTTCTTTAGTGCATTTTTTCTATAAAAACTGATGACCGCCATAGTAAAAACTGTGAAAGAGTAAACGTGTAAATACAGAATCTGGTTCAAAATGTGTTGCTTTGTTGATCTATGTATAACTGCAAATTGAAAATATTTTTTTTTCAAATTCGAAATAATCTGCTAAATTAATAGTCTGAAAGATGAGACTGAATTGCTGTATTTTAAATTTATATATTTTTAAAATTTATTAATAATTCTTTTTTAGATTTATATATAAGCTGCTGTACAGTTAGCAGGACTCTGCTATTTTTTAAGTTTTCTGCAATCTGCGCGGTATAAACGTTTTGTTGCATAAATGGCAAACTCTTTCTTGGCTTCTGTTATGATGGCCTACCAAGTTGATATCAAGTTAGTTTAGTAGGCTACTGGAAATTTTAGAGTTTTTTTGCAATCTGTGAAGTATATATAGTTTACGGCAAAATCGGCAGATCTTGAACTCACTTTCGTTGTTATATCTACTCATTCATAGTTCTTGCTATGGTGGCCTGCTAACTTGATACATATAACCTAGATGGCCACATCAGTTTTCATAGAAAAAATGTTGCGGTAAGAAAATCTGCTTTCACGGATAATTGACGGAAAATTATCAATGTGTTACATTCTAGGTTCATTAAAAGTGTATCGATGTTCGAATTTTTGCCTATTTAAACGAGCAAAATATAGAATTGATCATATATTCGAGACATAGCATCTGTTTTTTTTTATTCTCACTCATAATAAGTAATATGGGAATATGTTTTGCTCTATTTAGGGAAGCTGTCAATGTTTTCAAAAGAAAGATAAATAATTTTATTATAATGGAAACTTTCTAAATGTAAACAAATTACATGCTTCAAATGTCTAAGTTAATCATCCCATTATAATTTAGGCACGCACACAAAGTGTTTTATTCTTTTTGTCCAAGTTATGGATATACTTTATTTATTTGTCAAAACAATTAGAGGATATTTGAAAAAATAATAATAAAATAAGCGAATAAATAACATAAGATACGCAAATATTTTTATATTGCAACTATAACGCTCTTAAACAAGACACAGAATGCATTGACAGGTTTCAACTCGTACAGCTCTTCGGTGCAGCGCCTGCGCGAACCGCCACTGCTTGAGGGTATAAAAGCGCGTATGCGAGCGATCTCGACTACAGTTAGAGTTTACCGTTTTCTGTATCATAGCTAATTTTTTAACTGTAATTACGGGTAATAATGGAAAGGCAACGCGATTTGACCCATGCACAGGCTTGGAGAGCCATAGGTCAATTGGAAGGTGGAGACAGCAAGCTGAAGTTTTTGCAATTAGCAAAAGTGTGATTTCGCATTTCTGGAATCGGTTTTTAGAAACTGGAGATGTTCAGAGAAGACGAGAACAAGGACGCCCAGCATCTACAACACCAAGATATGATCGGTACCTAACAGTGTTTTCGCGTAGAAACCGCACTCATAACGAAACGCAGCTTAGAAGTGAGCTAACTGCTGCTACAAGAAGAGTAGTATCAACTCAAGCAATAAGAAATCATCTTCATAGCATTGGCATGTATGCTCGAAGACTCCTAGTATGTGTTCCACTAACTGCTCTTCATAAAATGTTGCGAAGAATATAGGCTGAGCAGCATAGAAATTGGAATCACGATGGCTGGATACAAGTATTGTTTTGTGACGAATCCAGATTCCCCTTAAATCCCGATAATAGGCGTATTTTAATTTGGCATGACCCTGAAATACGTAATCAGCTACAATTTCTTCGAAAAAGGCCGCAATACGTGTGAGTGTAATGGTATGGGCTGGGATAAGCGCAGGAGGTCATTTAGACCTTTATGTGACACAGGATGGCAACCTGAGTGCTAAGAGTTATCTGGATGAAATTTTGGGGCACATTGTTCTTCCGTACATTGGCGCTATGTATGCAATATTCATTGATTCATGACAATGCCGTACACGTCGGGCGAGCACCGTAAACAACTGTATTGAACAATTGGGAATCAATAGAATGGACTAGCCATCAAATTCTCTTGATGGTAATCCTGAATTATATATTATTAAAATGAACAAACCTCATTTCGAAACTCAGTACAAGTACGTATGGTATTTATCATATACAACAATGTTATCAATATCAAACTCCTTATATTGCTTGCAGGCTTGACATTTTATTGAACCGTTATGGTAACTCGATTTTACGATTACCTCCTCATCATTCCCAACTAAATACAATTGAGAACATATGGGCTACTGTGCAGAAATGGGTTGCGTCACACAATATAACCTTCCACATTAAAGATGTGGAAAATCTAATTCGTGAAAAATTTGAAAATATTGGGGTGGATGAATGGAGAAGAATTTGTGAGCATGTGAAAAAATTTAGACTGAAATGCACAGTTAGTATAGTATCTTCGGAAGAAGAATCTGAATTCATCGATAGTGATGATACATTAAGCGATATTGACATTTTAAGTGACGATGTATGAATAAACATGAAAAAATAAGTTTTCACATTATTTTGCAATGGTGTACAATAAAATTCCTAATAGTAATAAGTGCGTACAGCTTTCCAATTTAAAACTAAATTAGAAACATTCCTGTTCTCTCAACAATAGTATAGCTTAAGAATGTTATAATAGGCGTATTTTAATTTGGCGTGAACCAGAAACACGTAGGCGTGAGTGTAATGGTATGGGACTTTTATGGCAACCTGACTGCTCAGAGCTATCTGGATGAAATTTTGGGAGACATTGTTCTTCCGTACTCTGGCGCTATGGGTGAAATATTCGTTTTAATGGATGACAATGCTCGCCCACAGGAACATTATTGTGGAAAGGGGTTTCATTTATCTTTTTGATTAATCAACCACAGTCCCCACTAGAATTTACCTTAAATTTCAAGTTAGTTATCTTGTTCTGGGGTTCCGGACTAGAACCTCGTCACTGGTATAACTGCCGACGTTTCGTACCCAGTCGTATGGGACATCGTCAGGGCTCAACTACTGCTACTGTTTGTTGCACTGTTGCGGTTCGGTTGTTTGGCGATGCCATGACCCATATAAAGGGTTTTCTAATAGGAACTTGACAACTTTTAATTCAATTTGTGAACGCACCCTTTCACTAATCATCAAACTGTCAACTTAACATTTTCATCATGGTAAAGTACACGAACGAACAACGTCTGCAAATTATAAAAATTTACTACAGAAATTCGGAGTCGGTGACCGCTACTTTAAGAGCGTTAACTCCGATTTTCGGTCGTAATTCTCGCCCTAGTAGACAGGCAGTAACAAGTTTAGTGCAAAAATTTGAGTCTACATATTCGTTGTGTGATGTTGCCGTGCCAGTGAGACAACGGGTTGGTCGAAGCGTCGAAAATATCGCTGCCGTTGAAACGGCCGTAGCAAATGATCCAAATCAGTCAATTCCACGGCGTTCTCAAGAGTTGGGCATCGCCCACACCACTTTATTGCGAATTTTGCATAAGGATCTTGGTTTACACCCATACAAGATCAAGCTGACTCAAGAATTGAAGCCGATGGACCATTTGAAGCGACGTACGTTCTCCGATTGGGCTCTGGAAAAGATGCGCCAAGATGATCAATTTCATCGCAAAATCATTTTCAGTGACGAAGCTCATTTTTGGCTCAATGAGTTCGTCAATAAGCAAAATATGCGTTATTGGTCGGGTGAAAATCCACATGTGCTTCATGAAACACCACTTCATCCACAAAAAATAACTGTTGGTGCGGTTTGCATGCCGGCGGCGTCATAGGGCCATATTTATTCGTCGACGATAATGATCGTCACATTAATGTGAATGGTAATCGTTATCGCGCCATGATTACCGATTATTTTTGGCCCGAATTGGAAGATATGGACTTGGACAACATGTGGTTTCAGCAGGACGGTGCCACAAGCCACACAGCACACGTTACAATCGATTTATTGAAAAGTAAGTTTGATGAGCGTGTTATCTCAAGAAATGGACCAGTCGATTGGCCGCCTCGTTCGTGCGATTTAACGCCTCTAGACTTTTTTCTTTGGGGCTACGTCAAGTCATTGGTCTATGCCAACAAGCCGACAACGTTGGAAGAGCTCAGAGCCAACATTAAACGCGAAATAGCAACCGTTTCGGCCGAATTGTGTGGCCGAGTCATCGAAAATTGGGTCCAACGAATCGACCGCTGCAAACGTGCCCGCGGTGGCCATATGAACGAAGTCGAGTTCCATTCATAAATGTTTTGATTGTACTTCAACCCGATAATAAAGTTTTTGAAATATCTCAAATGGTCTGTATTTTATTTTGAAAAAAACTTATCAAGTCCTTATTGGAAATTGGTCCACCATCGACTTACACCAGTTTCAGTGCAACAAATAGTAGCGGTAGTAGAGCCCCTAAGATGTCCCATACGAGTGGGTACGAAATGTCGGCAGTTATACCAGTGAGGCAGTTCCAGCCCGGAAGCCTAGAAGAAGATAGTATGGACCATGACCGCGGAAGTCTACGTAGCAGATTTCATGTTAGTTTTTAAATTTTTTTAAACTATTACAAATTTATCTATATTCTTCTACCTCTATCTTCACAAGTGGTTGGAATTGGACGAAAACTGACTCAAATTTATTAATTTATAGAAAAATTAAATTGTCTTTAAGTACGGTTCGTCCTAAACACTAAAATGATTAAAAGCCAACGTTTATGAGTCTCACACCGAATACATATTTAATTATTCTGGGCAGTTATCTACCTGCCTAGTAGTTAAAATAGTAGTTATAGTTATTGTTCACATTTCTAGTTTATTTGTTCTATGGCATGTCTTTTACATTTTAAACAGCCTCTCGTTCATCATTTTAAAACATTTTTTACGACCGCTTCTTTTAATAATATTTCTAATAATCCTTTTAATAGATTAAAGTGATAAATCCCTAGAAATATAGAAGGAATATTTTAAATGGTGTCTACAAATATAAAAGTTGCAAAAGGCTGTAATGGAGACTATTTTGGGTAATGCATTAAAATATTGTTTTTCATTATGTTCGATATTAAGAGAGCATACCTCGTGTTATGCAAAGGTAATTCTATCAATTAATGTATTATGGTATTTACTTGGCAGCGTTGGAATTTAACCGTATGTATGTTTCAATTATTGATCGATAGAATAATATAATTAGATGTATTTAACAGTATTAAAAAAATGTGTTATTTGACAATAAACACATTCAAAAGCAACTACAAAGCGCTACGAGCTACTAACAACGACTTCAATAGAACATCGGGAAAATAACACGTCCTTTCTCCTTCCGATGTACACTCTGGTTTTCGTCGTCTCCGTTGCGAATTTTCCTACAATTACCAATGTAAATTGCTTTCTCCATATAGGACAAACTCAATTTCTCTCTAAGCTACTGGTTCCGCTAATGAATAATTAGTATGAACTTGACAACTTTTAAATGACCGCCCGTAGTTTCACTAACGACGGCCTCCCATTCCCTACTACTCTCCACAAAACTAAATCAACAGCAATAATTAACAAGTTTAAACCCGCGGTGGCAACTTTTCCTTTACGATTGGTGCGCTCCTTCTAATGTATTTACTGGGATCTCCCCGATAGTCCCCAAACTTTAAAGTTTATTTTCGATCAAGCGTCTGTCAATTTCAAGCAGGCTTGGCTGGCCACAACGTGGCGCTAACATCGTCACCTTTAAATAATGTAACGCCCGAAACCAGTGAATGGTAGAGGGGATCGGTATGGGAATACAACCTGGGATAATGGGTACGCCAACTTGCTAGACACTAATTCAAATGGACTTTGGTTATATGTTGTCAGCCGCAGTGCTAAACATTTAATTAGAGACTGTCTGAAACTGCATTTGAGTTAAATAAATGCCCGGGTGTATTTGGGGAACGTATGGGGACAATACGTAAAGCGCGAAGAATAATTCAAAAAATACACATACTAATACCTTAGCTTAAGCAAATTGTTACTGTTTTAATAATGGTCGCTTAATATTATGCGATTATAGTTGTAATCTTTACAATATCAAATACTGTAATAAAACTTAAAGCATGTACTTTCTAAACAAACAAGCCAATATTTCTTCTTATTTTTAAGAATGTAAAAGTTTTGGAGTCAAGTTAAATTAGTCTTATTATAGTTTGTATAGACTATGGAATTAACTATATATATAGTTCAAATAAAGAGACTACAGTCGTGTTCAGTGAACTAAAAATTTTATGATGCTGTAAAAGAAATGGTGAAACGTGGAATTACATAAACCCTTCAAACTATGTAGTATATACACTAGCGTCCATATTAGTTCGGATAGCCAGTGAAATTTAGTAAACACTTCTACAAAATTATATAATTGCGTTTAAATATAAATAATATATTTAAATTAGGTCCTTTACAATATTTATAACCAATTGCAGGCAAATATATCTATTAGCGTACATACAAATAATTATTTTATTTTATGATTCTGCGGTAATTCCTGGAATAATCCGTACCGCCAATATACGATTATTTTTAAGATAATATTGCATATGAAAAACTTGCGAAACTTACCTGCCCTCGCGCCAAAGAGTCTTCTGTAGCGAAATATGCTTTAGTTTTCAAATAAACTTGCTAGCGTGTGGCACTGATAACTGTATTTTTTATGTGAACTTCTTAAAATGTCGAGAGGAAACCCAAGTTTAGGTCGTTAATGAATAACATCTCACGCCGACGATGAGCCTATAAAATCGTTGAGTAAACGAAATAGGAGACTGACAACACCCGAAATCGCCGCAGAAATGAATCGCAACCGTACAAGAAAAATTTCTGTTACTACGTTGAAAAGAAGATTAAAAGCTGCAAATCTTCACGGCCGTATTGTAATAAAGCCCTTACTTCGCCGGTGAAACAGGCCAAAACAACAACAATGGGCAGAAACACACAGATATTGGACGCTGGATAACTGGAAAACGGACTTATGGAGTGATGAATCAAAACCTGAAGTATTTGGAAAATCAAAACTTATTCTTGTAAAAAAAGCGGCTGGTCAAAGAATGCTGCGGGATTGCATAGTGCCAACCGTCAAACAAGGAAGCAGTTATGTGCTTGTTTGGGGTTGTTTTTGCTACGTCGGCACAGGGGCTTTGAAGCAAATCGAGGATATTTTCCGAAAGGAAGGTTATTTAGAAATATTGCAAGAAAATGCAATACCGCCGGGGCTACGTTTAATCAGAGAAACTCACGAACCCAAACACTTAGCAGTAATATGTGAAGATTTCTTAAATAGCGAACAAAACAATAATACCTTACGAATAATGACATGACCACCGCAAAGCCACGACCTAGACCCCAAAGAATTGATATGGGATGAATTGGACAGGAGGGTCCGAAAAGTGTGTCCTACATCAACAAATTACTTTTGGAACATATTGAAGGAAGAATTAAATAGTATACCGAATATAGTCCATGAGAAACACGTGAAATGGATGCCTCGAATTGTACGAGCTGTTCTTCGCGCAAAAAGGGGGTTCTTCAATGAACGGAATGTTTAAGAATGTTTATTTAAGGTTGAAATTTCTTTGATTTTTATCCTCGTATTATACTTTATAAACAACTATAACAATAATGCAATACAAATTCTAAGTTTTGAAATAAGTTAGTTTAACTGCTTTCCCTTTCTTTAAATTTATTAGTGTCCAAAAATGTGGACGGTAGGTACGTATAATATATCAAATAACAATTTAAATGTAATTTATAGTTGGAAGTATGGTAGATTTCATATCAACCCTTAGCAAGTAGGAATATCAAGATTTGCCGAATTTATTATTTTAAATGGACTTAATCATTACCTTTATATCTAAAAATAGTTACTCAATTACTTTAGTATAATAATAGTAATATATTTCTTTCTAAATACATAGTACAGTAACATAGAGGAGCTAGAAATTTGTCAATATCTAAATAAACTAAAAAATATATAATGCAATGTATGTAGTAAAGCTGTGAGACTATTTGTGTTTTTAAGTGTACATGGCAATGTATTATAATTTGAAACCCATAGAAAAACAAACTTTATAATAAATAGAAAGGTTATGAATAACAGGTAGTAGGTAGATTACAGCTGGTGCATAGAAATCAAAACATTCTTATACTTGTGATATTTTACTGTTAGGGATTGTGTATATATGTATGTATGTACAACATAAATGAAAATTTCGCTTCGTTACGTAGGGAAAAAAAGCTACTCTGCGAATATATCGAAAAATCATGTCTACGAATGGCACCCATCAGAATTATGTATTAAACTTTTAGAGAACAAAGGTTAGAAATTTAAAATGTTGATTTCCGGCTCGCGAAGTAAGTTATGAGAAAAAAATGGGAAAAGTAAATCTTTCAATTATTCCAAAAAATTATTTTGATTATTTTTAGAACAGCACTTGTATAAAAAATGCACCTTCTAAAACTGTCTTTAATTATTTGAATGTGTTTTCTTAGCAAGGAGAAGTGTAATCAGAAATACAGAGGCGTGCGTTTTGGAAAAACAGCCATACATTTGCCGACTTTCGTGATATACCATACCTAAACAGTATTAAGAAGAATAATACAAATTTTTCACGAATAACTTAACTGTTGCGAAAAGAAGCGACTTTGTGACGAAGAAGATCTTTTTATGGCCCATCGCAGATCGTTTTTCAAAAATATCTTTCATCAATTTGTCTAGCAGAGTGACATAATGCATTAATAAGTTTTACAAGATACTTTAGAAAATTATACCCTTCGAACCCAAAAAAAATTGTAGCCATTATTTTGCCTACTAATGGAAATATTCGGACTTGGCACGGGTTGCCATAATGTGTTCACGATTGAGATTTGGATTAGGAAATGTAGTGGTGAAACCATGTTTCATTGATTGAAATATATTTTCGAAAGAAAAATCAGATAGATTTGCATAAAACAGCTTCAAATTATTGCTTGACGTTGGCATTCTACCGCACCCAGATTGAGGATAGCTTGGATATGCTTAGTTAGAAAAATAAATATCTTGAAAAATGCGAATTTTCGAAGCCCTACGATATTGCAATAATTAATGAGTACTGCCTAATCTATGTCTATGGCGAGACAGAGTAATGATTAAACATTTACGAGAGCTGCTGCAAGCAGATGGCACAGAGCTGCGATACAATCCGTTAGTAATTTTTTATATTGAAACTTAAAACATATATGATTAGTATTAGAGCTTATACGTAGGTTGCTTTAAAAGTTTTGTGGTTCAGCTATTTCCCGTAAGGTGGCACTGATGGACATATTTTTGTCGTATTCTTTTAGATTTTTTTAGTCCGAATACCATTTACAGATTACTAGCATACACTGTTGCCTCTTATTAGTAATTTTTTAAAGTAAGTGAGTTTTGCAAGAAATGTAATTAACGCGCGAAAATTTTCGAGCCATAATTTACTACAATTCTAAAGACAGTCTCACTCGACAAGAGTGTTTGCATAATATCGAATGATTGTTTGGCGATTAAGCACTATCCTTGGCGAATGTTGAACGGTGATATAACGAGTTACACACATTGCACATACAAAAGTATTTGGGTATCATTGAACATAGGTATGATCCAAATCAGAACTATCTTCTATCATTACAATTTAACGAAACCCAAAAAAAGCGTATGAGGATTGGTGCAAAAAAATGTTTCAAAACTACAACCGAAGTCGAGTAAAATCAGTGTACAACATCGTTGCAGATGACGAATATTGGATTTATTGTTACGAGCCAGAAAGCAAGCGACAATCGGCTCAATGGGTCTTCAAAGAGGTGGAGAAACCTACGAAAGTGACACGCGGACTCTGGAAAGAAAATGGTGGCTTCTTTTTCGGATGTACCGGTCATCTTGCTACTGTTCAGCTAGAGGACCGCCGCACAGTCAATGCTGAATGGTATAAAACTACTTTTTTGCCAACCGTGTTTCAAAAAGAGCGCGAGAAACGTTCAAGAGAACGAATCATTTCGAGACAATGCATCATAACAGAGCGCATATCAAACATCAAAGTTTTTAGCCGCTTCTTGTACGGAATTGATAACTTAGCCGCCTAATAGTGCCGACCTGACGCCTTGTGACTTTTTATTCACATGCATAAAAGACAAAATGCGTGGATTGAAATTTAATATTCCGAAAGCGATTGTGGAAGCCGAAAACTTCGTATCTGAGGTAATTGAAGAACAATGGGCCCAATGTGTAGACCATAAAGGCGAATATTTTGAAAAATAATAAAACTATTGGTTAAAATAATTGATTTTTGCTGTCACCCGCAAAATTTTTAAGGCAACCTACGTATATTTAATATTAATTTATCTTAGAAAGATTGATTCTAAATTGTGGATTTTATGTTTTTTCGGTGTATTTGAAATAGTTTAATGAATTAATAGAGAAATATTAAATGTCTTTTAGTGGAAAATATGTGTAATTAGTAATTATTAAAAATAATAGCTTATATAAGCTTATTTAGAAATTTTAAAAAGTATATTATTTACCAATTATAACATTAGAGAGAATTAAGGTTACGGCTAAATTTTTTTAGCAATTTTAATAACAATAGGATGCCATACATATATAAGTTGTGTATATCTGCCTAAAACACTATGCACAAGTAAATGTTTTCACATAACGAAGTTTTCTATTCACGGAGCTTACGAAGTTATTACAACACATTTTTAACTTAATACTGCAAGATCACAGATTTCCAGGTATATAGAAAGTATCACGAATCTATAGGTAAACTACAGACCTACGCATATATTGGTTCTATGACATTTCTTTAAACTATAGAAACCATCTTGTTCATCATATATTTGTCGTCACAGTTTTATCTTCAAACTAACATGATTTCATTTCCAAATCACTAACAATAATTTAGGTTACTTTCTACAATAGGTAAATATGGTCTATACAAAAAGTGATAGGACTGATCTCAATTTGCTTCTAGACAAATTAGCTATAAGAGGATTTTGGAAAACATTACATTATTCATTTCGGTATTTCCTTGATAGAACAGTCCGTGGAATGCTATCTGTTTATGGTTTTCCGGGCTGGAACCGCGTCACTAGTATATCTGCCGACGTTTCGAACCCATTTGTATGGGACATCTTCAGGGCTGAACTACTGCACTGAAACTACGTACCAAATCAGTCCGTGGAATATTTGGGGAGTACGTGCAAGGTCTCCACATACATTTTATTACAGGAATTGTCGCCATTTTAATAATGTAAATTCTTTAATTACACCACTTAATATACTAATTAGGTTGGTATTGTACCATTTTATATGACATCCAATCTATCAGGCACATATTGAGAATATTGAAACTGTCTAACGGATATTTTTGCGTGTTTTTTGACGGGAGAAAGAGGCCATAGTTATTCAATTTTGTTGAAATGTTTCAACCAAACGTTAAATCTTAAGTGATAAATTTTTATATGATATTAAAATGAAATAGTAAATTGCCTGAAGCTCCTATGTAAAATATTATATAATGTTTCATGATTAAAATCTCGCTATGAGCAGATAATTTATATTCCTGCCGATAGAATAAACATTATGACTAGATAGATCACTGAAGGTTGATATATATCCCCTTGCCACAATAATTTTCGTTTTCTGTATACGTATTTCGACAACTAAGTTGTCATCATCAGCAGATAATTAAACAGTGTCGCACCTGGACAACTACAGTAAAAATACCCGTACGAAAACAACTTCCGCACGCGATCCGTACCGCTGAAAGCCAAAACGTACACAGTGTACGTTTTGACAACTAAGTTTTCATCATCAGCAGCTAATTAAACAGTGTCGCACCTGGACAACTACGGTAAAAATACCCATACGAAAACAACTTCCGCACGCGATCCGTACCGCTGAAAGCCAGCACGTATACAGTGTACGTTTTGGCTTGGCTTTGGCAGGACTATTGACTAGGTTTTCTCTGTGTATTACGTGTACTAATTATAATTTTATTAGTATTTCTACGTGTCGTTATTAAAAATATTTTGGAGTAGGCGCAGTTTCTCTTGCTCAATAATATATTTATTTTGATACACCCAATACACCCAACAAGCATGTTACAAGTCACGAAACATTAACAAAATTTACAAAAATTTAACATATATTATTGTTGCTTACTTATTATTTATAAAATTCTCTGATATTAGGTTATCAAATATATTACCTTTCAACAATCCCAACATCTTGATAGTCCCTACACTTTAATAAAATATGTAGAAATAATAAATACAAATTTAAGTAACATGTTCACTAATACATTGCCCATCTGATAACTTTTTACAATTCGCTAAAGAAAATCATTGGTCATTGTTGTCGTGAGAAAATCTGCTGCCATATATTTGATTCATTGTGTTTTATTTTTTTCTATTTCGTCTTGAATGAACAAATATATCCTTTATATATGTTTCGTCCTTGAATGAAATACATTATTTATTGCCAGATTAATAGCTACTTGATTATCTGATTTTAGAAAAATTTCTCGTTCAAGGTATTTTTCTTATATTATTTCAGTAAATAGTATTTTGTCCATATTAATTCCTTGATTGCTTCTGTAATAGTCATAAATATACTCTCACATGTGCTAATAGCATAACTTGGAAAACTTTTTCCATCTTCTGTATTAATGTTCCAACTAGCATTACTATTCCATAATAGTATTCGAAGTTTTCTTGAACGTTACTGCTTACTGATTTGCTTTTTGCCAATGTTCCTTTTTGTACCTGGTGCTAAATTGGCTTAAATATGTTGTTGCAAAAGTTATATCACGCCTTGTTCCTTGTGATAAATGAGTTCTTGATAAGGACAAGCTTTCACCTCTCCGTGTTTATTTAAGTTGCAATTATTAATCGATTCCATTGTTGTACTTACGTCTTTATAATTTCCATATGGAATTAGTCTACAATTTTATTTACGTATTTTCTTTGGTTCACATAAATTATACCCTTTTCTTTATTTCTTCTTATTTCTCATCCAATCACATACTTTGCTTCACCTACATCTCTTATATCAAACTTACGTTTTAATTTTCATTATTATTTCGTCAGCGATTTCTTTTGATGTATGTAGATGCCACTAGAATATTATCAACACATAAATACAAAATGAAATATTTGTTTCCTTCTCTAAAGAAAAATATAGAAGCTTCGGAATATAATTCACTAAATTTAGATTTAACGGTTCAGGTCTAATTATATTGTATCATGTTTTAGCACTTTAACCCGTACAGTCCCCGTACTCCTTTCGGAATTTCTATACAAACCTCTTCCTGTAATATACTGGTTAAATATGTTTATGTTATATCGTACTGGTATCGATCTAAATCCTTTTCAGTGGTAATTGCTATGATTAATCTAAGTGTGTTGAAATCACGCGCTACTAACCTAGCTTTAAATTTATCTACTGTCCCGTCAACGTTTTCTTTAATTTTATTAATTATTTTCTTATTTCTAGGTTTATCAACAATGTCCTAAGTCTCATTTTCATGACGTAATTTTATTTCTTCTTGTAATGAAGCTTTCCATTGTTTTTGGTTTTGTCTTTAGTGCTCCTTTATATGATTTTGTTATTTTGAAATTTGTTGTTAAATTAGATTGATCTTGTTGTTTTAAATAGATTCTTTCCATTTTTCTGGGTATTCCATTTTGTTCAAAGATAAATGTACTATATATAATAGGTTGGATCATTTTTTTCTTTTGCTCCTTCATCTACTTCTGATTCGGATGTGTTGTCTTCATTTTCTTCCGTACCATTTTCTCTATTTTCATTTTCATTTTGATTCTCAGAAGGTATTCCATCAATTTAATTTTCAACTGCAAATTCAAATTGATTGCTTTGAATTAATTTATTTCTTCATTCAATATTATTTTCTTCTTTACATTTACTCTCCTTCTGTAAAGTTTCTATAGTTATTAGTGAATTATTTAATTTATTTGTTGCTATATTCTCTTGCGTACCTTCTAATGTTACTACCCCTTTTCTTTCTTAAATTATTCTTGCATCTCATACTTTTGTAATAGTTTTTCTATTGTTGCAATATAATCTATCTTGTCAAAGAATTGTAACCTACGAATATTACCTGTTGTGTTGTTGAATTGAGTTTTGTCTATCATGCTTGATAAGGTAGTACGTCAGTAATTCAAATATTTTTATGTGTTACACATCTAGTTTTCTATTTGAACATTTCTATTCTTCAATTGTAGAAAGTTTATTCATATAAGTCCTGTTTTTTAAATAAATCGCATGATATTCTACTTCCGCCCAAAATTTCAATGGTAATTTAAATTCCTGAAGCATGCATCTTACCATTTGTATTATTGTTCTATTTGATCTCTCCGTTAGACCATTTTCTTCTGGAGGTATAAGTTGTTGCTTTTTATGTATTATTCCACTTGTTTACAGGAAATTCTCAATGAATTATCCATTATTGTAACCCATAATTCATTTTCCTTTTTCCCTCTTTTGTGTTTTCATTTTGTTGAATGTAATCATATTTTGATGGCTAAATCCACGGTGCCATATTTCAGCTTCATTATTCTGTACTAAATTCTTAAACTTATTCTTAGTGTTAATATTTCTGCAGCATGTACATTATTGCTGCTTTTTCCTGTTAGCACTAACGTTCTAACACATCTTGTTATTTTATATATTCCACTTTCAAAAGATGTTCTGTAACCCTTTTGTTCAAATATACTTGCTGACAATAAATTTTCTTTAATTTCTGGAACATAAAGAACATCCAAAATATTTCAATTCCAACTATCCCTTTTCTTTCTAGTTTTATCTGATTCCATCCGGTAATTTTAGTTGTTTTACAGCAACATCTTCAAAACTGATTTGTTGCATATCATGTGACTAGTACCGCCTAAGTCGGTACACTAATTTCTTTTATTTTCCATATCATTGCTTGTAACTCTCATGGCAAATTCATGATTTTCATTTCCACTTGTATTGCTTGTTTGTTCGTTTAGTTTTTCATTTGCATATCTTTCGTTTCTATATTACTTCTTATAAAATTTTTCTACCTTTCCTGTTACGATCATTTCTATATGTATAGGTTTTTGTAGATCTATCTGCTCAATAATAGCAGATATCACTTTTACTTCAACCAACCCAACCCAACATTCGATACTTTTTTTAAATACTTTCCTATCATTCCAATCATTTTATCACATTTTCGTGATATGCACGTCATTTCCATTTTTTTCTGCATCTGCAAGTATTAGTTCATTCTCTTGCGCTTTCACGATATCTCAATTCTTCTGTACGTATTTTCTTCTAATTTGGTTTTGGTATATCGTTCAATATTAATCCTATATATTCTTCATTGTCATTTTTTGCATTAGATTGTTCAAGTTAGTCTCTGATATATTGTCTTCTTGCTATAAATTACTTCAATGTTTCATAATTTTACATTTCAATGCTACTTAATTGTAACCATAATTCCGCTCTTCTAAAGGCTGTGTCAAATTGCGCGTTTTTTTTAAGAATAAATAAAATATAGATGGCGCACTGAATTTGCCTGGGTATATGGACATTTAAAAAGTGTGGTGTATAACATTTATAAAAATGGCTTCGTACACGGTACAATACCGCGTTCAAATTGTTGAATTATTTTACGAATACGTGAATTTTATGGTTTACATAATCGTCCATCTGAAAGCACTATTGGTCGAATTATTAAAAAATTTCAAGAGATCGATACAAGAGACCGGTTCCAATCAAAAAAGTGAAAAATATAGTCGCAGTGGTCGTTCACAAGAAAATATTGGTTTGGTTTGTGAAAGTGTTGCTGAAGATCCTGAAATGTCCATAGACGACGTCTACAACAACTTGGACTTAGTGGATCAACAACATGACGTATTTTACACAAGGATTTAGCTCTGAAAGCATATAAGGTTCAAATAACACAGGAACTGAAGTCATTAGATCATCTAAAACGTCGTTCATTTGTCAATTTCATCAATGAATAACCAGCTGACTTTTCTCAAAAAATAATGTTTTCCGATGAGGCACATTTTGAACTTGGTGGTTATGTTAATAAACAAAATTGCCGTATCTGGGGTGAGAAAAATCCACGAATTATTCATAAGAAACCTATGCATCATAAACGAGTTACTGTTTGGTGTGCATTATGGTCAGATGGTGTAATTGAACCTTACTTTTTGAAAATGCTGCTGGTGAAGCCAGGTGAACATCCTTTACTTGGTACTTTTCCTTCATGAATTTGTTTTAATTTCTGCCATATATCTTTTGCTTCATCTAAGTTAATTACTTGTTGTGCCTGACATGGTTCAAATGTTATTAACATTATTGATGTAGTAATTGCACTTTTTTCTTCATATATTTCCTTTAACCTATTATTTTCTATTCCGTTTATCAATGACTGCGACTTATTTTGCTCAATAACATACCAGCACTTCTTTGCTTTCAATTATATTTTGAGGTCACGTTTCCATAATTGATAATTGTTATCATTTAATTTGATGACTGATAACGATTACGCATCCATCTTAAAAAAATAATTGCTGATTATATTTGTGACTAATGCTTATACGCTTTAACTTTCTGTAAATGCCTACTCGCACTATTTATACCTTTTCTTAAACACGAACAATCAGGAAACCTGGGCCCATAACCTGCTGTCATTAAAAATATTTTAATGTAAACAATTTTACTTGTTCAACAATACATTTAATTTAATACACTCGATTACAAACATATTAAGGTAAGAACCATTAACGGAAGTTACAAAAATATTACGTATGTATATTATTATTGCCAACCTATTGTTTAGAAAATACCCTAACATTAGATTATCAAAAATGTTACAAGTGATATCGTTGCATGCCTAATGTGTATTTATTGAGTAGTCTTTTTTATTCATTATCATTATTAATTTATTTTTGAATAATATTGTTTTGTTTCATTTAGTTTAAAAATAGTGCATTTCTATGTGCTAAAATTTTCTATTTTTATGTCTTACTTGTTGAAAATTTAATATCCTTTTTTTCAAAACGTCTCCTATACTTTTGAGGGTGTCGGATAGAGAACTTAATAAACAAATAAATAAATAATTCGATAACAAGGAAGTGTGAAAATATAAATTTATAATACTTGAAGGTGTAGAGAATTAATTCACCAGACACTGCGAAGAATAAATAAGCAGATTATTGTAGTAGTTAAGTTAATTAATTTCCAAAAGGAAAAAGATTTGTTGCACGCCTTTAATTTTTGAATTCCTTAATGGTAAGAAAATAATTTTAAGTTTGATATATTTACACTACATTAACTTTCTTTAGCTGAATTGAATGTATATCAGATAATTGCTTCATTCATTTACCCAGCTTTTCGATGGTGATGCCCTGCATAGCATCGAAACGCGTAGGGCTAAGTTTACCTCGAGCGATGACTAAATTTTTGCTTTTCTAGTAAGAGATTGTAGCAATGCACTTACTAATTAATTTAATTTATCTGGAAAAAAAACAAGATTATTCCTGTTTTGGAAACCGGTGATCCCTCGAATCTAACGAATTATCGCCCATGTGTTATCCTGTGCAAGTTTACCAATATATTTGAAATTGTATTATACTCCAAAATTATCCATTGATTAAAATTATATCCCCATGTATTATCAACACGGTTTCATGAAAAGGCGAGCGACAGTTTCAAATCTAACAGTGTTTACGTGGCTGGTGCGCTGGATAACACTAGCTTTCTTAAGGGATTCGACAAAATCAGTCACGCTATTTCCTGAGCAAAATTTAAAAGCTTTAGATTTAGATTGTTAGTTGACTTCTTCACTCTTTACTTGGTTCTAGATTATTAGTTGACCTCTTCATTTCGCAATTTCACAATAGTCCGTAGCAGTAAGTAATGGTTATCTTCTTACATATTACTGCTACTTCTAGGGTTTCGCAGAGCTTCTAATTAGACCCACCTTTTTTAATATTTTTGTCAATAATCTTGCTGATATAATAGAGTCCAATATACTTTTGTTTGTTGGCGGTTTGAAGATATACGTATTATTGATGAAAATGATTGTCATCGAATACAGACCAACATCCTATATAGTGGAAATCGGTGAGCAAAGAAACGTGCCTTCTAACCCACTAAACATTAGGTTATTACACGCCTTATATATCGCACTAAAGTCAAGTAGAAATTGGAATATAAAGTATGCTAGCTTGGTCTGGTATGTCATCATCTATTTAACTCAAAAACGACTTTGTACATGGGCCTTGTTATTTTTATGTTTTCGGCAGCCAATCCACAATAGCAATATGCAGTTCATAATTTTGTTACAAACATTGCTAATGATTGTAATACTTACTACTTTGTAGATCATTTATATAATATGTTGCGGAAATTTTTTGAAAGAATTCGCTGGTGAGATTCAAACCCACGCCAAACATGTGTCTAAACCACTCGAACACGGAGCACGGCGATATTCCAATCTATTAACATGCCTAAATTACAAGGAATCAGATAACAGTTTTTGTAATTGCATATAATTATGTTCTTTTAGGAAGTGAAACTAAAAAATTCAAATTTTTACCGCTTCTTTTCATATTACATAGGTTGCTTTCGCATCGTAAAAGCGCATAATTATATGTAATTACTAATGACTGAAACTAAATTATGAACTACATATTACCATTGTGAATTGGCTATTTAAAACATAAAAATGACAAACTTATAAAAAATATTTAAAAAATAATATTTTTAAAATTGTGCGTAAAAGAAAACAACATTGTAATGAAATTTTGAACCGCATATTACTATTTGAGTTGATTGTTGAAACATAAATTTAACAAACCTATAACAAATATTTTAAAAAAATATTTTCAAAATTGCGTAAACGTTTTAACTAAAATTCCTTAAACCTCAAAATATGTTAAAGATTTTCAAGAAAAAATAATAATAACAGATTTAATTATAAATTTCAATTTTCTTTGTCTCTGTATATAATTAACTGAGTACTAACTAATACGGAGCTAATAGTAATATATTACAAATATTTAACCGATCTCATTACTGTAAACTCTGGTTAAAAGCGCAGATATTTATTTACATTTATTACCTGCTAAACCATTGGCGCTTCTTTCAAGCACGCGTTGCTGAACATCCACTAGTAGAGTAAACTATAGTAATTACGTATTGTATAGTTTCAGTATTCATCTTTCATAGTGTCAACATGTATTCCGAAAAAAGAAATCGCTTGTCTATTACGATAAAATTAATATTATTACTTCTAAATAACAGCATATTTCGAGTCGAAAAAATGTTAGATACGTATATCCGGTGACGTCGATAACAAAAACAACCGGTACAGTCTCATTCTTCTTTAAAAGACTGTTAATTATAAAAACAATATATATTTAAAACCATTACTACCCTATAATAAGGAAAACAGTATCGAAGAAACGAACCATTATTTCTTTACCTATCTCCAGACTTAAGATATTACTATCGAGAGGGCGCAAGTAATATCACAAAGACTAAAGATGACCTAGGCTACTAGCGTTCAAATATTTATGTACATAAGGTTCTTACATTACCACATACAGCGATATACACAAAATCTATACTGATGAAAAAATGAGCATGTAACAAGAAGGCAAATACGTAAATAATATTTCAAGTATTTTAAAAGCACATAAGTGATTAAAAGATATTGAAA